>JAHTLZ010000240.1:23076812-23127617 GCA_023846285.1 Phrynocephalus versicolor
TATCTATCTATCTATCTATCTATCTATCTATCTATCTATCTATCTATAAAATAACATTTTTAATATATTTGTTTATTTTTAAAAAACAATTGTATGGCTCGCAAATATTGTATTTTTAATTATGTAAGCTGCCTTGGCTCCTTTGGAATGAGAAAGGCAAGATAAAAATATTTTAAATAAATAATTAATAAATGACTAATAATAGTCAATACCTGCAAGGATGAGAGGGCTTTCTCTCCCCCAACCTCATGGGAACATAGGAAGGGCTGTGTATGGAATCAAAATGTTGGTCCAGTCTCGCCAACTCTCACTTTTGAGAACTCTGCAGTATTCCAAACCGTATTCCAAGGGCCTTCCATATGAGAATCATGTGGTCTACCACTAGGCTGTGATCCTGTCCCAATACAACACTTGCTTTTCCATGGGGATTTCCCATCCAGGTACTAAACAGGTCTAACTCTGGTTAGCTGCTGATATCAGACATGATGAGACATTTTTCAGTGGTACTGAATCAAATAGTTCTGCCCTCCATCCCACTGAACAATCTGCTCTGGAGTGTTTGCCAGGAAATTGCTTCACTCTTTGTTTCACTGATGGAAGTAGTTCAGTCAGCAGAATGATCTTGCTGAGCCCTGCCGTTTGTGTTCAACATACAACTTTCAAGAGATAATGGGGAAACATTAACAATCTTAAGTGGAAGATCAGAAAATAGATTTAAAATCTATCACCTTCTGCTGTGGCCATCGTTTCTTTGGTCCCAAGCAAAATCATAATGTGCTTAACTTAAATGGTTCTCCCATTGATGGCTGTGTGCCGCCTTTTCAAATAACTGCCTTGAAAAATACAGTTTCAGATCTTGGCAATTGCAGAACGCCTGGCTCCATGCAAGCACTTAAGTAGAGTGTTTAGCTTCAGGAAATTCCTTTTCCAGGATCAAAGCTATCAATGTTTATCTGAATTAGATGTCTCACACAGAATTCCTGATGCAGTCACAGATTTCCAATGATTTTACACTCTAAGTGTAAGAGTCTAAAACATGAAATCATCACAAATCCTAGATTTATTGAGATTGAGCACTATGTTTTGATGATAGTTTTTATATTTTGAAGTATCAGAATTCAAAGTCAGTCTTTCATGTCTCAAAAATACTGGGGTCCTCGGATGTTTGGAGATTTAAGGCATTAAAGGGAGTTTCCCCACCAGATACCTGCCGCTTCTTTTGCCCAGTTTAAGAGCCCCGAGACTACAGAAATACCTTGATTTATGAGCATAATCTGTTCTGGAAACATGCTTGTAAACCAAAGCACTTTTATATCAAAGCAAATTTCCCCATTAGAGATAATGGAAACTCAGATGACTAGCAGCCCCATGACTAGAAATGGTTTGAAAAAAATAAGAAAGAAGGTTGAATACAATTTAAATATATATATAAAGAAAATAGAAATATAAAACCCTAAGCTGCACAATTTAGCATTGTTTAGCATTGAAGCTTATTGTTAGGGCTGCTCATTTTGTTTTAATTGTCTGTATTTTGTGCTGATTGTTATTTGTAATCAGGCTGACCTTCTTCAGCTCTTTGTAAACCGCCCAGAATTCCTTTGGGAAGATGGGCAGTATAGAAGTGTCATAATAAATAAATAAATAAACAAATTCCTGGCTGGTGCAAGGGAGACCTATATTCTTCTCTCCTCCCTCTGCTTTGGAGGCTGCCTGAGACAGAAATTCCAACCACCCACAATCCAGCAAGGAGTGGGAGGGAGAGAGAGCCACCACTGGTCACTGTGACCATGTGACCTGCCCCAGTGCTTGTGTATCAAGACACTGCTTGTTGATCAAGGCAAAATTTATAGGAAATTTGATTGCCTTGCAAAACACTCTTAAACTAAGTTACTCTTAAACCAAGGTATTACTGTACTTTGGAAAGCTTCTTCTCTCTAGAAGTAGGGGATAAATTACAGCAGTCAAATTGACCAGAAACATTTGGTATCAATTCAGCAGCACCAATGGACAGAAACAATTCATATGATGCTTTACAGAATGCAGTTTATTATTTTTGTTCATTTGAAAGAAAGTTACCGTATCCCATTCTTTACGTAAATCAGCTCCTAGAGGAGCAGATAAGAGTCTTAGGCTATAAAAGACATGGCACAAAAAGAAAATAAGCGGAGAGGGAGAAGGATACAAGAAACTCAGATAACAGATTCTTAGGGTCTAACAGTGTTTCTTTACAGATGTTGCTAATAGTTAAACCCTTTGTTTCCTTCCTCCAGCATGATAAGGAGGGGGGAATACAGGTATTTAATGCTTTACTAGTCGCTATGGACCTCAAGATGATTTGAATCTGGAGCTGCAATTTTCAGTATAGAAAGAAATTTATTGTAACTAAGATTCTCTATCCCATTTTTAGAAATTGTGTTTCCCATTAGAAATCATTTCACTTGAGATCAGCATTTCCCCCTTCCCTCTCCTATCTGCCACATTTTGTCATAATCTGAACTATTTCTGGAAATTTCAAGGAAGTCTATTCCTTTTTTTTAAAAAATGCACCAAAATATATTTGATAAATGTATGCATTCATTGATTTTCTGTACATAAAACTGTAGTAACAATCTGGCTCATGTTTCCAATGGAGGCCTTTTTGCCAGCTGAAGTCCAGTTAGTTTTATCAGACACACTTAATCCTGCTTGTCAGTTCAGTGATTTAGATATCTGATTGTGGAGCCAGAGCTTGGGAGTTTGATCCCCTGCTGTGCCTCTTTGACAAGGGCTGGGTTTGATGGTCTATAGCAGGGATGGCGAACCTATGGCACGCGTGCCAAAGGTGGCACACAAAGAGCTTTAGCCTGGCACGCGACATGCTCCCTGCCTCCCCACTTCCCCCTCCGCTGGACCAGCCATGAGGAATTTGTGGAGGGGAAGTGGAGGGGCAAGGAGCATGTCGTGTGCCAGACCGACCCTGCCATTGCCGTCCCCATCGCCAGTGCCACCATCGCCCCCGCCCCCTGCCGCCTCCACTATCACTGATGGGAATCTGGCTTCGGCCCTGACTCCGGAGCCAGTGGGCTCCTCCTCTCTCATCTCCCCCCCCCAACACACACATCTTCCGCCGGGAGGGAATAAAGGTCGGGAGGGTGGGTGGCCGGCCGGGAGACAGGCAGGAGATGCAGGGAGAAGAAGCAGCGGCGGGAGAGGAGAGGCCCGGATGCCCCCACGGAGAGCATCTCACTCGGCCGGCCAGCCAGCTAACCAGCCAGCCCAGAGTGAGGCGAATGCTGGGGGCCTTTCCTCTGGCCGCCTCCCCAGGTCACCTAACAAGGGGCCTGCGGGTGGCTGGCAGATGACGCCCCCCCCCGGGAGAGGCGTGACGGAGTCCAGTAGGCAGCCAAGGCTCAGTGTTTTGAGGGGCGCCCCTCCAGCCGCTGCCGCAGATGACCCTGACCCCGCCGCCCCGCTGCCCCCAGTGGCCGCCGATCCCAACCCCCCACTGCCACCGCTGTCGTCCCCATAATCGAGCTTAGACACTCAGTGCCAAAAAGGTTCACCATCCCTGGTCTATAGGGTCCCTTCTACGCTTCCTAGATGCACATCTGATCTCACCTGGTTTCGGAAGCTAAGCAGGGTTGGCCCTGGTTATTACTTGGATGGAGACCACCAGGGAATGCCAGGTGCTGTAGGCAGCCTGGAGTAGGAACTGGCAAACCACTCCAGTATTCCTGCCAAGAAAGCTCCATGGACATGGGGTCATGAAGAGTCGGTCACAACTGTAGCAACACACACACAGGGCCCCTTTTAGCTCTGCAGTTTTAAGAAGATGGTTATGAATGTGCTGTTTAGCAGTAACGTTGAATATCGTCCCAAAAGCTATCATTTAACAATATTTTGCACAAGCTTGGAAAGCATTTTATATTGTCTATAGCAGTGGTTCCCAACCTGGGGGTCGGGGCCCCTTTGGGGGTCAAATGACCATTTCACAGGGGTTGCCATGAGCCAGTGAAGAAAAGAGCACAAATGGCTTGGGTCTGGAGGAGGTGGGGAGAAGAGCGAGTTACAGCTTGATAGGTTGAAGGGGATGTCAGTCAATGGCACCGGAGGCTGTGATTGTCTGAGGGTGCCTGTACAGGGAAGTTCTCAATAGCACCTGCGGCAGTGGCTTGCCAAAGGGGGCTTGTGGCCTCTTCCAAGCAAGGCAAGGGGTCACCACAACATGAGGAACTGTATTAAAGGGTTGTGGCATTAGGAAGGCTGAGAACCACTAGTCTATAGCATGCTTTCCTCACAGCTACACTCTTGACTTTCTCATATAGCCACTACCATCAAGGGATTATTGTAAATGTTTTGCTGCAATAGGGTAAGGAGCAGATTTTGAAAGGTCATTATGTCCTTGCTTTTTGACATAATTAGAAACAAAGGGCGAAAACTCCATGGCCCTCACTAATTTTGCTCCCAACAGAAGAGAACTGAACTATCTACAACACCATAAAAAGATGATAACAATGGGCTTACTGCCGACTAAAATAGGCCCATTGACATGGGTTACATGTGACAGTTTATTCCCCCCCCCCAATACATCAACTCTGGTTAAGAGAATCATGGAATGTAAAATGCCCTTTAGAACTGCCCTGAAGGATATAATCAAGTAATTCTGAAAATTTATTGGACTAATGGCATAAGCCACACAGTAACAACAGTTTGCATTTGTTTGCTAATTTGCTCTTTGATGGCAGTTACCATTAATAAGTATGACATTTGTTAGCCAGTAAGATGACCTTGTGTAGTTACTGTGATGTACAGTTCACTTCTTTACTGATCTCAGCTTAGCATTAGTCAAGTGTTAGTCTGTCTGAACGTGTGCAAAAACAACGAAATAACCAAGACAGAAATACCGCTATTAACAAACCGTGATGCCTTACCCAGACTGATTTTGGCTCATAGTAAAATAAAAGTAGGTATTGAGGTGTCACAATACTCTGTTTCCTTTCTAGTATACCTTTGGGCATTGTTTTTTTTTAAAATATTCTTCCTTTTGTTTAAACTCAAGAGGTCATAAATGTCTTGCTAGTTTTATTCACACCGCAATCCTCTGAGGTTGATTAAGCTGAAATGTGATGACTGATTCGAGGTTATCCAGTGAGTTTCATTGCTAGTAGCTTTGTTTTGGCTCCTATTTCAATTCTGTCTGTTTGATGTGAAGACAGAGGCCAGGAATTCAATTTGGCCCCTTGACCTGATAATGCATTGGACTTGATGATCCATTGGTTTCCTTCCAGTTCTGCAGTTCAGACAGTATCAACTCAAGCTAGTGACTGCTACATGAAAGTTAGATTTTCTGTTTAGGCAGGGCAGCTAGACTTGCCTTTATTTCTCTCTTAAAGCAGTATAATGGAATTATAGAAGTAAAAAATAATAATGTTGCTTCAGTGAAATAGATTGTACAGATGAGATAAGGCATTTTGTTAGGTTTTTAAAATGTTACAGTATACGGTATATACTGTATACCAAGATTTTGCAATAAGGTAGCTTAACACGTACTTGACCACCACTTCTATGTGAAACTGTATACATTTATTTTGGTAATTCTGTTAATTTTTCATAATGCATCTTTCAAAAGGAAACTGTGGAAAAGAGAATAGAAGATGGCTTTTATCTCATCTCCAAAAGGATAGAAAGCACAGATAAAACAGAGCTATTTAACACAGAGCTGAGCCAGGTGAAAACTGATCAGAATAAACTCCATGCACGGATAACTAGATTTGAAAAACTGATATGGAATGAACTGGAGGAAATGCAGAATGAATATAAATCAGGTGAGTGGATACTTTAAAAATATTATAAAGTAAAAAGCTACCTAACATTTTCGGCATCCAGATATGTTTATCAAATCTGATTAGGGAGAAGTTCATGTTGTGTGCAATTCATAGTCTTTCTGTGGTTTGGCAAAGGATGCTTAGTAAAGAATTCAGTGTTAGCTGCCTTGCCTTTTCATGTTAAACACAATTGGTATAGGAGCTGTTTACATATCTGCTATAAGGCTACTTTCAGATGTTACACCTGCCATTTAATAAAGCAGTAGTAAGTTACTACATTGTACTGCTGGTGTTATTCACTTATTTTTCAGTTCAGAGTCCAAAACACCTGCTTATATAAGGTCTTGCTTCATGCAACTTGAACCTGCTGTCCATAAAGACATGTATCATATGGTTTTTACATATTCATCTGCAGCTCCTTTGGAAAATAACTACCATGGTGATTCAATACATGCCACTGTTGCAAAAAAAGCTAAGTTCACATACGGTACCCCTCCTTTATGGAAATTTATCCCCAGAGGATTGCAAGAAATCTCCCAGGGAATACATGTGTTAATGTCTTGCAGGGGGGCAAGGAAGACTCTTAATGGCACAAACATGCTTTACTCATCATAATCTTTGTGGAGTGGGGAAAAAGGGCTACAATCCACAAAAGTTTATGCCAAATAAAACTTCAAATACTAAAGGATTCCTGGTCACAAGAGACTTCCTATGGTATGTGTACCACCAAAGCATTTTGGCAGTAAACTCTTAGAGCAGCCTTGCTGGAACAGGCCACAGCCCATCCAGTCCATCATTCTGTCTCACACAGTGAAAGAGAACTAAAAGCCAGATGAATGTTATCCCAGTTAAGAAAAGCCACCAAAAATACATTAATTGCTGGTAAAAAGTAAGACATTACAGCCATTATGATTTCATTTTTACTTCCTCCTGTGGTAGATTGTAAAGAGATATTTTATAATTTGCATGACAACCCTAGAGAAATAATTTCATATTTTCACAATGATAGAAATGTTGAGCCCTGGAAAAGGACACGTATAGACAAAACAGCTCCCAGAAACTCAGTTTTTTAGAAACTGTGTCTTCATGGCATGATACAGAACTACAGTGGACCCACGTATAACAAGCGGTTTGTTTAACAGAAAATCTGCTTAAAGGCAAAAAAATTCTGGAGAGAGGAGGAAATCGCTTAACAGAATTGCCTATGGGGCTAAATCCGTACAACAGAAAAATGGACGCGATTAGGGATTAATCCGTTATCAATGCATTCCTATAGGAAAATTGTACAAAGGAAAATTTGCTTAACAGAATTTCATTTGAAACAAATTCCTTTATACAAGGTACCACTGTATTTCAGTATATCTCAAACCAAGCAAGTAGTATATAGCTGAAGGATTACCAAACGTGATAGGAAAAAGAAGTATTGACTAGTGTTTCTCAACCTTATATTTGAACGACTATTATTTTCCAGGTTTTCAATCCATTCGGGATTCTCTGAATGCACTAAAACAGATACAGACAACAAAGTTGAAACTTGAGGAAGAGAAGTTCAAGCAGGACATGAAGAAAATGAGACAAAAGATAAATGAGCTCCAGGAAGACCAATAGTCCTTTAAGGACCAGTAGCATATCCCTTCTTGATGGGAAATTCAGGAACTTGGAGGGGAATGAGCTTCACAATCCTATACCAAAAAATTTGTCTTCCCGTGTCTCCCTAGAACATTAGTAGCATACTGTACATTTGCTAGGCAACAGTCTCTAGCAGATATGGGTAAATCAAATGAAATAATGCATATTACAATTTATATTTTGGAAAATAAAAAGCAAGGTTGCCAACATTATTTGTCCAATGAGGAGCTGAATGATTTACTTTGGCACTTGGCTACTAAAACAATCCACTGTGACATCCTAAATGGATCAAACCATGAATTTGGTTACTATGTCATGAGTGAGCAGAAAAACACATCTGGATCTATTCAGAGATGTCTTTGCAATTTGCAGATCACCAAGGACTGCAAACCATCATGGTTTTAACAACAGCCACAGCAAAATGACTCCCACCCTGAATTATATTCCTGAGATGAAGAGAGAGTAGGAGGCAGGCAGGATTTGATTTTTGTTTTCAAGATGGCATGTGAGTCATAATTAGCCTTTTTTTTTGGAAGCGTCCAGAATTCTTTAATTCTAAATCTGTATCAGGCTCCATCCAGAGTCGCTATTTGCTAGATGGCTGGTATAAATTCTCTATAAATAAAAAATGAAATCTAAAGCAGAACACAGAGTAAATCCCATAAGTTTAAAGTCTGTTAAGCTCTTTACTAAACTATTTCCTTGAATTCTGTACCAATGTCATCTATATAAGACATAATCAGCATAACACATGTTTCCTAAAATACAGCATTTCCACTTTTATAAACAAGCATTTCCACTTGTTTATAAAAAGGTTAACTTCAACAGTCTTTTAAGCAGAATGGTGATTGTATGCATAGTGGTCTAGCTTTATTGCTTTAATTTTTGCACATATATTAAGGCAGGGAAAAGGTAAACATAACAAGGTATCAACATTGTTACTGAAAGACTGGAAATACGTTAGATGTCTGACAAACTGAACCAAAGGGAAGAATCATTGGCTTCTTCACATCTTTTCATATTTAGACATAGTAGCCAAAACCCTGTTTCATACTTCTGCCTGTGCAATGGGAATGACATCACAGGTAGGAATGGATGGCCCACCTTTCTAAAATTTCAAGTCACACACAATGGCTGGAATCCTGTTTGTTTAATGGACAGATTTCTGCAGGAAAATACTATCACAGGTTATAAACCATGATGGAAATGTGTAATCTCCAGGTTTAAAAACAGGGTACTTCAAGGGCCAAATGCAGGGGAATGGTATCAGGAGAGAGAGATATCTAGTCTCTTGCGTTCCCAGACACATTTTGTGGGGCCACTGCGAGATACAGAAAGCTGGATCAGGCCAAAGGCCCAACTGAACCAGGCATAGATGTAAACAAACCCCATAACAACTGTACATAAATGCATACACGATCATTTTGTACAAGAGACAATTGAAATCAAGATACGTTAACTTAAGAGACAGCATGGAGTTTCTACATTCCTTTAAAAACAAACCTCAGAGCCACATTTTGCTTTATTCTATGGGAAGAAAAGTGAGATCCATACTACAGTATTTCAAATGGGTTTTTCAGAATAGTTACCAGTGAATGAACTGGAGCTATAATTCTACGTCACGGAAAATCCGGCCAAGTAGCAGTTCTAAAACCTTTTCTCTGGAAGCTGAGTCATGGCAACTGGACTTATTTTTCCTGAGAGATAGAAACATTTTGCTGCTCATCCAAACAGGTTCATTGCTCAAGAAAAAAAAGTCCAGTTGCCATGACTCAACTTCCAGATAAACTCACCTGGATGACTGAGAATCTTTACAGACATATTCCAAAACGTTTGCATTCCAGAGAGCAGTTTGTTTCCATCTGAGTCACTATCATACTTTAAAGATAATATTTTTCCTCTTCCTCACACTCCTCTTCTTCCTCACACTTAGCATCTGTACTTTGGAGACCACCCCTCTCTAAAATACTGAGTAACCAAGAGTTATACAATTATAGATTTACAAGTAAGCTATATATCCCGTAGCACATGGATATACTACTCCTAACGCTGGAAGTATCCAACAGAGTGATTGCAATATCAGGGAACCGATTTCCCACCACCGTCACCCAGATAATGGTGAAAGGTATGTGGGATTAGTGGAGGGTTAGTGGCTCCCATGCCAGTGAAGTGGTGAATCAACTTTTGGATAGCTTATGTAAAGGCTTAACTATAACCCTGAACGGATCCACCACTCCACTGACATTGGAGCTACTAACCTCCAGTGATCCCACATCTTTCTTCATAGCCAAGCTGTTTAGCCTTGTGGCACAATGGTTAAACTGCTGTCCTGCAGCCAAAACTGTGCTTACATCCTGGGGTTCAATCCCAGATAGTCAGCTCGTGATTGACGCAGCCTTCTGCCCTTCCGAGGTTGGTATATTTATTCAGCTCACGGGGGGGGGGGGCCAATGTGTAGCCTGCATAATTGTAAACTGCCCATAGAGTGCTTTAAGCACCATGGGGTCGTATATAAGCAGAATACTTGGCTTTTTGCTTTGTTTAGCTGGGCTGTAGGGTGAGTTGGGGGGATTATGTTCCTAGTTCCCATATTCTTCTTTTACTGCTCCTGGTAGCAGTAGAGATCACGGGACAATATGAGAGGCTTTCACTTCCTCCACCACCACTTCACAGACCTCTGCATGCTGAACTGTATGTGGAGGGGGAGAGGGGATTTTTATATGAGCAAGTTCAAGAGAATAATGTAATCTGTATACACACATGTATGCCACCGAAACGGCTGATCCTGGGTGCTAGCCACCAGACTGAAAACACCACCACTTCCTGCCCTCCCTCCGACTAGAAGTGAATAACCTTCCAACCAACTGGAGCTCTCCTGCATAGGCAGGAAAATATAAGAACACAAGAACCTAAGAAGAGCCCTGCTGGATCAGGCCAAAGGCCCATCTAGTCCAGCTTCCTGTATCTCACAGTGGCCCCACCAGATGTGTTTGGGAGCGCATGAGGCTAGATATCTGTCTCCTGATACCACTCCCCTGCACCTGGCCCTTGAAGTACCCTGGTTTTAAGCCTGGATATTACACATCTCCATCATGGTTTGTAACCTGTGATGGACTTTTCCTCCAGGAAAATATAATCCAGTCCTAAAATATGGATCTTAACTTAGAATTTAACAAGCGTGACAGCTTGTGGTCTACTCTATACAATATATTTTTTATCTCATTCTGTAGGAGTGACAGGAAAAACATACAACAGCCAACAAAAAGGCCTTGGTCTAAAATTATTAGGGAACCAACAACAGAAACAGAGAAAGTGGTTTTTAGCTTCAGGCTTTTTAAATGCCCTGCTAAAACGTTCCTTCAAGCAGTTACCCAAGTCATTTAGTATAATAATGTTAGTTTTGGAGTATAATGTATGGGAGGCAGAATTGCAAACTTCAAGCAAAACAATTAAATCATTTTAATACATAAAGAGCTTCCACAACTGACAGCTATAAGGCTTGAATGAGCTGGATTATAAGTTTTTGAAGCAAAGAACCTTTCTCCTAAAGGTACCAGCCACATTTTCAGGCACCGAGAAGCCGAAGATGCTTAGATCTGCTGTAATTATAATCCAGTCCTAAAACTAATAGCATATCAAGCAACAAATATAAAGATTTCTGGGAAATTAGAAGTCAGCCAACTGATGTTAATGATAAAAGACCACATTCAATAAAAACCTAAACCAATTAGATCTTGATGTATCTAAGACAAGAATTAAATTATTCAGAGGATTTAAGAAGTGGAAAAATGAGTCAAACAAAAGCTTGGTTCAGAGGCTCCTTTTTCAGAGTCTTTCTCAACAATTTATGTTGAGATGCAATCTCTAAGGGTTCAATATGTAGTCCAAAAATGCCGATGTGATCAATTCATAGAAACATAGTTTTAGTTTGGGCAACATATTTACTGGTGCACAAGAAATTGCAAATAAAACGAGCTTTTAAGGTTCTCCAGAATTCTTCATTCGCTAAAGATGATGTAAAACCTGACACAAATACCAAGTTTCATATCGTCCTTATCTGGGAAAGACTTCCAGGGAACTTGAAATCTTATTTTATTTTGAGTTTGTTAGTGAGTCAACGCATTACCCAGCCTGGAACTGTGTTTCAGTAAAAAGGCAGAAGCATTGAAGGAGGAATATCTTAAGTCCTTCTCTCTTCACCAGATTTCTGCTGCATATCCCACCCCACCTATTTTACTCTTGCTGTAGTCAGAATCTCAAGTACCTTTCCAAATTATTGTCTCTGCAGACAAACTATTTTAAACAAAGAAGTGTCATGAAAAGAAATTTAAGAGTTTCTTATCCTTCTATCTATAAGTGATCTTCTTCATCTGCAGCCTTGGAAGACCCTATTCAGTCCTGCTTTTAAATGTATAGAGCTAACACCCACTGCAAATGTGCTTGCCTCACCTCCTCCATGGTCACTTCAGCCCCAGAAACACAAAGAGGCAGTGGTTGTATCTGGCTCGTCTGTCAACATAAGTCAGAATACTAACTTGGGAGAGGACTGATGATCTCCTTTCAACATGCGTCATCTTCACATGTTTCTCTGGAATGTTCGTATCCTGGAAAATTCATAAACCAGAAACACACGGGCCACAATGCATCCTGTGTAGTTTTTTTCGCAATGCCTTACATAAACTGAGGTATTGTTGGGGGGGGGATTGTAAACGGAGGCATTATTTCCAATGGATTTCCTTTTGTGAACCAAAAACTATGTTAAGGGAGGCGTTCTTCAACCGAGGTACGCCTGTATTTAATACATATTTAAACTTACATGGAACCTTTAATGTGATATGAGGTTAATGGTCTCTCATCTTATTCTTTTTTAACACACAGATACATTCTTAAGGCTGTCTCTCTAAGAAAGAAATGCTTTCAACTTTGTACCATTAAGCATTATTTTTGGTCTTTTCAGGTCCACAGGCATAGACCAAAATTTACTGAATGAGTAGTAGGCTAAAATGAGTACAAATCAGACAAGTTGAAACTGAATTTTAAATCGGCTGTTTAATAACAGATTCCTTTTAAAATATGTTGGACAATTAGCACTACTTGTTCAACAGGAGAGGAAGCTTGCCATCAGGATGTTGCTGCCATGGGCCTCCAGGGAGAGATCTTCGGTCAGCCTCCCCACAAAAGAAGCTCAAACTAGGAGGCTGCTGTGGAAAGTTTCTTGTCTAGTTCCAACGCTCGAACATCTCCGTTGGCTTTGGCATTCGCTACAAGAGCCTGAGAGAGAGAGAATGGCAGAGTGGGGGCAAGGACAGAGAAAAGTATGTTAGGACAGATGCTGAAGTTGTTTAATTAAAATTTGGGGACCTTGCTACTTGTTGGAGTGTCTTTGCCACAGAAACTCTGCGCCTACCATCCCATCTTTGCAGGTCTTGCTCTTATGGGTTGCCATGCCAAGAGAGGCAAAGAAGACCTCTACAAGGAGCTAAGCCTTCTTGGTCATGGCCCAATCCCTATAGCATGGGTTCTCTTTAGAGGTGTGCCAGGCCATGTTCCTTTTCAAAGACATTGTCAAGGCTTTCCTCTCCTGTGTTAGGTCTCTATGTGGGTCACTGGGTCCTGCCTTCACATAGGTTGTTTGTTTCTGGCGTAATTTTTATCAGTTTGTTAATGGTGGTTTGTGGTTTAGGAGTTCATTTTACTTTAGTGCAAACTGCCCCGAGTAGTGCTTGACACAAATTTGGGTGGTATATAAAGACTCAAAATCAAATCAGTCTTAGCCACAGGGGAATTAAAGTTATTTATTTATTGACAAGCATTAACCAACCTTGTGATTAAGATGCCACTTAATTGTGTACCTTATTTCAAGATTTATATCAGGGTCATTAATTGATGCATGTTCTGCCTTCAAGCTGTAGTGATTCTACTGATCCAAGGGAGATGGAGCAAAATGACCCCCTTTGTGAAAGCACCAGTGTTTCTCACACTTTCCTTATTTCCATTCTTCTTCATTCCTCTCAATGTTATAGAAAGTATAAGAACTGCCTTACTCCCCTGCCCCAACCTCTGATACTGAGAAGCAAAACATGTTTTCAGTTGGTATGTTAGCTGAACATACATAAATGTTCTAGGAACCCTTGGCTGATATTGAATCCACTGAGGTGAGCTTTAAACATATGTGCTTATTTTATCTCAGTTGTCTCTCAAATGTATATACACATGGGTATCCAATGACTCTTCCAGCCTACTGCTAGTGGTAGGTATCTTCAGATATCTGGGAAGTCTTCCCCCTGTTTACACTCAAGGCAAGGAAGAGAATAACCCGAGATCCTAGTGGCTGATTGGAGAACAGGATAAGAGCATTATTTTGGAAGCCTACAAACTGATAACCCAACTTCTTGGTAGCTTATTTTCCTTAATCAGCTGATCATCAATCTTTATTTCCTTTTTCACACACACCATTAGCAATTTATGACTGAAGCTATATATTCTTAATATGCTTTTTTCATGGTATAGAGACAAACTGTATTATAACTATTATAAAGCATATTGTTATTTAAGTTGTTGAACCCATTCTCCTAAGGGGCCCATCTGGGGTATTTAATCAAGGTAATAAAACCAAATAAATACAGCACCAAAATCAACAGGATAAATCAAGGCATGCTAAATCAAGAGCTCAGATAATTGAAAAAAATTAACTTTCCATCAACAAGTAAGACGTGTAGAAATATAGATAATTTTGTCAAATATTTATCCACATATAGAATACTAATTGGAAAGATGATGGTCCATACTGCAGCAGCTTCTACTGTTGCAAACAAGTGCATACAGATGCTGAAAAAGAAACTAACCATATTCTAGCTGCAATTACTGGGGGCGGGACGGTAATACCTTAAGAGGCTGGACAGATGAATTTCCCAAACAGTGGTGGAGACAGCAAGGCTTCATTTAGAGCTCAAAGAACAATCACAAAAATTACTTCATCTGATAATATTTAGATAAAGAATTCGAGAGACGTTACAGAATGCTACTTACATCTATTAACTCATAGTCATTTTTGGCATATAGATGTCTTAAGAGATACCATCGGGCAACAGATGCAATGGTTTTTGGATACCCAGATTGGTACACCACTCTTTCAAGCATACGACGAGTCTCTCTATGAAAACAAGAAGGAACGCATAACGCTAATTTGATGTTATGTTATGAGAAAATTATTAGGAACCTTGGAAAAGTTAAAGGTGCAAATTGCAAGGCTTAAAAGCCTAACTCCAATGTGAGTCTCAGCTAGAGCAACCCATGGAAATCAATGGAACTTACATTAATGATTTAACTCTGATTAATTTAACAGATATATTCAAAGTGGGACTAATAATTGGTTTTAGGCCTGAAGGCACAGTTATTTCGGTACATGAATTAGAATGACTTGCTACATCATAGCAGGAAATCTATGTTCTCAGATCCAAACAAACCCAGCTGTGAAACTCTGTTCATTGTTGAAAAAAACAGAAATGCTAGCAGGAGAAGACAGATGCTACCAACCTCCTACTGAGCGAATTTGTGGTAACCACAGGTTGGAGAATGTCTTGGTCCTCACTGGATTAGCATTTTTGACAGGAATGCATGTAATAATTTAAATGCGAGTAAAGGGAACTGTGTAAGCAGCCATACATTTTTATTTACTTTTCCCATCGTACTTCTATCCCAAAAACATAATTACAAAAAGCAAGCTGACTTTTCCATTTTAAGAGCAGCTGTCCAGCAATCACAAGTGCTTCTAAAGCTCCACTTTCAAATTTCCTACTAATATTTGGTTGATCACTGTTCTTCATACTGTCCGTTTGGGAAAGGGATCCCTCAATCCAAGTAACATCTATTTCTTTATCTTATTACCACTGAAAACCTGAATAGCCCCCTACCCCACCCCCACCGCAGTCTACACAACAGCTACATCCAGGAAGGCTTTATTTCTTACCATCACCCACAGCTGGCTATGCTGGGCTAGCATTGGTAAGGGTTGTGATCCAGTAACATCTGGAAGAGCACAAGTTGCCCACCACTGCCAGAAAGATTGTCATCTAAGCATGTGAATGAAGCTTTACGGTCCTAAGTATTATTACATGATACCCAAAATACTGACTCAGTGCATAGATGACTATTATGCAACATATAATCAGTTCATACCTTGATCCCATTTTGTGTGTATACTGTAGAAGTGCTTGAAACAGAACACCCAGGGGGCAGAAAGAAAGTTTCAAGGCTTCTGTTGTAGCTTCTTGAACCAGAGATGGCCAGTGATCATTTGAAACATTACTCTTTAAAGAAAATCAGAATTAAAAATGAACATTGATCTAAATCACCCATTACACATTTATCTCCATATTACAACTGACAATGACAAACAACAATTTAGAAATACTGCATAATAAAACAGATTCTGAAAAGTGCTATAAGTCATTAGTCATACATTCCATCCAGAAACTTACACAGCATCAATTAAACTAAACTAAGAAGTTTGCTAACACAACTGTACTCTAGCTTCTACCGCATCAACTTTGGCTATTCCAGAATTCTGTATCAGTTATTAACACTGAGACAGTCAGAATGATGAAGGATCAAAATCTTTTATGAGAATAACCATCAAGCCCAATAATTCTGGCTGGAACAATGGTGAGAAAAGAGGCCACCTCCTGTACAAGCTGTGCTACAAGCTGACAGCATGGGACATGAGTTCTAACATTTCCTTCACAAGTAAAGGAATTCAGACTTTGAAAAGTACTGATAATGTAGCCATGCAAACTCATTTGTAATATGCTTGTTAGGAAAATTAATTACTGCCAGAGACTCAACCTACAATTTGTATGGGCAAAACATCTTGGCCAAATAATTTATTAGATTTTATTCATAACCATAAAATGAAACAGTCTTTTACATTTACACACAACTCATTTTTTAAATTTCATATTCCACCCCATTAGTGTAAACACTACTTTGGACAGTTTACAAGATTAGAACTTAAAATCTTCAAACTTCACAGTAACATTTTTAAAAAAAGGCTCTCTCACCATGCAGATTTCTAGTGCAAGTTTAGCAAGTCTTAGTAGACTAGAAAGCTTCCCATTCCAGCTGCCATGCTGGGATGCCAGCTGCAGACTTTTTCGGTAGCACATCTCTGCAGCAACCATCATTCCCTGGGACTGGTAGACTTGTGCTAACCACTAGAGAGAGAAAGAGAAAGGGGGGAGAATAAAATCCATTGTTCAGGATCTCGGCTTTGTTCCTATTCTCCTACAGCAAACTTGATTCCTAGTCTCATAATTATATCTAACTTTATTTTAAAACAAAACTTACAAATACAGGTGATCATGCAAGTAAAAGAGAGTGAATGAAAAAAAGCCGCCCTACAGTTATTTAGCACAATAAACAGGAATTTCATACATCTCATGCAGAGTGCGTTAGGTTTGGGGGAAACAAAACCCGAAGCTCAAGGAGATCAATAGATTTACATACAACTTTAACAAGCAAACTAATCAGGGTTCAAATGAACAAAACACTCAAGTTGCTGGACAGTTTCTTCATTGTGTTGTATGCTATGGATAAGGAAGGCTTATCAGATTGACACATGACACATTTCCAGATAGAAAGTCTACATGGCATCAGGTTAATCAATGTGGACTAGTACCCACAAGCCATTTCAGAACTACATTAGCTAGTGCTAGCCCAAATGGACTAGCAAAACAAATGTGACCCACAAATATCTGTGCTTGCATTGATCGTTATCATCTGTGGCATGCAAACCACCACTAGTGCTGCTGCATTCAATGACTCTCATTTATGTGCACAAGGTGGGCCAAATGGACTGATGTAGAACTAGTTTGCAAGGGATCTATAGGACGACGATGGTAAATGGACAAGTGGACATCTGAATGAGTGTACCGTGTCAAACCTTAGTATATCTAGTTAATAATTCTGTTCCCACAGAGACGAGTTAAATGTCAATAAAAAGCCAACCAGCTGGGCATGATAGGAGTAGAAATCTCATATTACCCAACAAATGACATTCAGAAATATGATGTAGTCTGATATTTTAGATAATTTACATCAGGAAGAGGCAGCTTTGCTAAGTCTGGGAGCCATTTTTACCTCCCCAGGGCCTTAATGCACTGCAGCCTTGATGAACTCCACAATGACTCACGATTTTGCACGAAATAACAGTAGCCAAAACCTGCTCCTTGCCAAGAGCAAAACCAGAGAGCACAAGTTATGTCAGATGCCCTAGATGTGCCCACATTCATAAAATCAAATTGATTTAGACAAATTTCGTTATGTAATAACATCATGCTAAGCAAGATGAACAAGCCGCAACAAAATGTTCTCCTTCATTAAACTATCTCAGTGGTTCTGAACCTGGGGGTCGAATGACCATTTCACAGGGGTCGCCATGAGCCAGTGAAGAAAAAGGCACAAACGGCTTGGGTCTGGAGAAGGAGAGGGAGGAATGGAGGGGAAGAGTGAGTTACAGCTTGATAGGTTGAGAGGGATGCCAGTCAATGGCACCGGAGGCTGTGATTGGCTGAAGGTGCCTGTAGTGGGAAGTTCTCAATGGCACCTGTGGCAGTGGCCTGCCAGAGGGGGCTTGTGGCCTCTTCCAAGCAGGGAAAGGGGCCACCACAACATGAGGAACTGTATTAAAGGGTAGTGGCATTAAGAAGGTTGGGAACCACTGAACTATCTGTTGTTTTTTCTCAAACAAGCCTGCTTTAATACCAGAAAATGTGCAAGAGAAAGAAAGACAAGCATTCATGTAGTGGCAGAAGCTGGTCAACTTATATTTTAAATGCCATCCCACAAAGCAGGTGTGCATTTCAAAATGACACAGGCTTCAACTCCTCTTTGACCTTGTCAAGGAACCATCCTTTCCGTTCTCTGCTGTAGTGTTACATTTTTTTTTTCTTTCAGCAATGGAATGGAACGCACTGTATTCTCTGGGCAAAGTATCAGGTACATTTAAGTGCAAAAAAAAGCATCAAAATATTATGCAATTTGATTCTAAACATAAGCTAGAGAGGCTACCGAGTGTCAATGTGCTGATACGAGTTAAGAGTTATTGACTGCATCCTTTTATTCCACAGACAGACATGTCAGCTTCTATTGACTTCAATGTGGTGTGATGCTGAAGGCAACTCAGACAGCAAAATGGCCTGATTGTAAAATCTGCTTGAACTGCAAAAGGGCACTCAGCATTTCCATGCATGACTGAGGGAAAGAGGGGGGAAAGTATACCAGAAAGTATAATCTCACTTTACTCCTATAGGTAGTAGTAGAATGACCCAGCTTGAAAAGTCTTGCTCAGGCATTCACCTGCTGTGCTCAGTCTTGGGCACACCATGTCAGGATGCACATTTAGGTACAGTAATACTTTGGTTTATGAGCATAATCCGTTCCAGAAACATGCCTATAAACCAAAGCGCTCTTACTTGAACGCAAATTTCCCCATAAGAAATAATGGAAACTCAGATGATTTGTTCTGGGAACCCATAAACCACATACTTTACATACAAAATGCCAAAATTCACAAATGTTGGCGTGAAGTCCACATCCACACCATGGTTTAGGTGCCTAGCTGTGGAATCTGCTCTGCTTGGGACTAAAAATTGTGGGAACACATGAAAGGGCCTTCTCAGCTGCTGTGCCCAGACTCTAGAACTCCCCCCCCAGTGGAGGCCAGGAGTGCCCCATCTCTGCTGTCCTTCCAGAAACAGGCAAAGATGGACCACCTACTGTGCCTTTTTATGAATATACCATGCATGGCTACACAGACTCTGTGTATATAACCACTTGTAACTTTGTGTTTATATATCTCCTTGTGTGATTGCATTGACACTATGTTATCAATTGTTAGATTTTATGTTGCCTTGTAATGCTGTAAGATGCCCCTCAATTCCCTGTTTCTCAAACTTAATGTGTCTTAATTGTAATGGACTGTATATTGTCTCTCCTTACCAGAAGCCACCTTGGGTCCTTTTCCAAGGAGAAAGACAAGGTAAAAATACTCAAAAATAAAATAAATAAAGAACTGGATTTTACTCCGTGCTTTAATGTGTCAATAATGAAATGCAATTTGTAGCCATACACACACATGACTGGCTATCTCATGACTAGAAATGGTTTGAAAAATAAGAAAGGACGTTGAAAACAAACTGAATAAAAATATGAAGAAAAACAAAACAAACACCTAACCTGCACTTTCCTTTGAAAAAACTGGTGGGTGGTGCAAGGGAGACCTTCCAGCCTCCTCCCTCTGCTTTTGAGGTTTGCCTGAGATGGAACATTCCAGACAATCACCCACAATCCAGCAGGGGGAGAAAAAGAGAGCCACAATTGGCTCACTTGTGACCTGCCCCAGTGCTTGTACTGCAAGACATTGCGCGTTGATCAAGGCAAAATTTAGAAGAAATGTTTGCCTATCTTGCAAAATACTCTTAAACCAAGGTACTTGTACACCAAGGCATTACTGTATGTGTAACAAGGTTACAGACTCAACCTTTCCTGTTTTCTAATTCCCATGGAAATGTCTGCACACCAGCACAAATCATACCAGAAGGATGAAGTTACTCTACCAAATAGGCTACTACTGAACAGGGTACTACAAGAGAGGACAAATCCTTGAAATCTCTTTCACCTACTGCCATACTGAAACACAGTTCTTAGAGATTGGCCTTCTCTTTCTGCTCCTTCTACCTACCCCATTCAGCAAAGTCTCCATATGCTGAACACAGCACGGGCTGTTTAACTGCTTTTCTGTCAAGTCTGCTGTCTGCCTGTACCCCTACCTGTTGCATGCACTATTCTCAGCTGCTGTTATGCAAAAGAGGGATCAGAAATCTGAAACTGAATGAGAAGGTCTCCACTTACATGCCACGCTGTAACTGAAGTGGAATTGGACATCACAGCCTTTCGGAGTTCTTCCAAAATGGCATCAGGAAGCTCTTTGTGAGACTGCAGAAGTGGCTTACATTGAACTTGCCTTAAAAGCAAGTACAAAGTGGGCTGCTCAGAAAACATTTTTAACCCCTAGAGGCAAAAATACACTATTAAAAAACCGATTGGAATTTGAAAAAAAAACACGTCATAACATAAAAAAATAACATTTCAAAGAAAGCAGGACCTTCATGGGAACAACGTAACTGTGAGCAACCTGAAGAATCCAGGGGTTCACACAGGAAAAATCCAGGCGGCAGAGCTTAACAAGGTATCATTGTTTTATCAGCCGCTCAGTTGATAACATTATTTATCAAAACCAAGTTATCACAATATTTAACAAATAAATTCAAATACATTTTTGTGATGGAGCAGCGTTGCCCCAATAAGATGAGTTACAGTCTTCCATTGCCTGTATCACATCTCTATCTTCATCACCAGTTCCACTGAAACAGCCAGCCTAGGAATGCTGTCCAAATCTATGGTAGGTTTATAAGGCAAAGGATAATCTATGCATTTACATGGAAGATGTCATCGGTTCCTCTTGATTATATGTGCCAGGGACTTTCATCTCATGCTGATATTCTCTATCCACCTATTCCCTACTGCAATTAAGTCTGTGCCTTCTGATCCTTGCTCTTCCAGGTCTCTTTGGCCTGTTCCCAGGATGCTACTAAATACTCCTAATAGTGAACCTGCACTATTCCCATGTCCTTTAGGATCAAGGAGATAAACGGCCCTTCCAGTACATTAATCTTAGCTTTCAACTCAGATTCACAGCAGTTCCTGCTGACAATGATCATACCTTCGTACAGAGAGCCTCCGCTTCTGATGTTCTGCCTGTTTCATTTAAACCAGTAATGGTTTGGAAAAGAGACCACTCTTCAAGAGCTTGGGAGTAGGAAGCTGGAAGATTCTTTTCTTTAGCTAGGAAACATGAAATATGCATTATTCCTAAAAGCCCTGCAGCTTGTTCACATATAAAGCCTAAATCTTAGCAGCTAATGATAAATGAATCATGAATTTCAAACAGAGTGAAATATTTCTGGCACTAAGAACAATCTATAGTTCGGCCCTTTGATTAAAATACCAACCATTGGGGAATGCAGCAATAATAATTCCTTGCTTCCCTCCCCCCCATACCCTCCACTCACAAGCTACCCAGGTCGAGCACTCTTCTTTTATTCTTGAGGTCAAAATCACTTTTGCCTCCTTTTCCATCAAATGATGCAGCAAAGGAAGAAGATAAAGCCTTAACTTATCATAGCTTGACCAGAAGCATTTTATACAGTAAAACCTTGGTTTATGAGCATAATTCATTTCAGAAACATGCTTGTAATCCAAAGCACTTATATACTGAAGCAACTTTCCCCTTAAGAAATGATGGAACTCAGAGGATTCGCTCTACAGCCCAAAAACATTCATATAAAAAGATTATAATACTGCAACATAATACAAAATAATAAAATACGAACATATAAAGAAAAATAAAACAATGTATTAATAAACTCTTGTCATATACTGTATTTAATGTAACTGCAATAAGGCAGCAGAGGAAAGGGAGTATACCTGCAGGCAACCTGACCTGGAATGAAGCAAAGCATTCCTAAGCATACTCTTTTATGGAAAAGCAAAGGACTGTTCATAGGTGTTTTGAAGTGATAAAAAATACACTAGTGCCAATTGTGGGCACCTTCCATATACAGGCATCCTTCATTCTCAAGAGACTATGGTATCGTGCTCTCTATAGAAGCCATGTTATTTCCACACTGCATGCAAAGCTGTGTGACAAATAGAAATGTGACTGAGGAAGCCTCTTCTAACTTGGGAAATCCCGCTACTGAAGAAACCTCCTAATCAGCTTCGTGCCGTTGGGGCATGAAGCCCTCTTCCATCTTCAAAACCATGGACCATCTTCTCCTATAACCCTGGGAAGGGGCACTTACGAGGTACTACCAGCCGAGCCAGCTGAACCAAAGTTTTTAAAGGAGGTAGTACTCCTCCAAAGTTCTGAAAAATCACTGATTTCTGCCAAACACTGAGGCCTGAGACCGAACATGGGAGATGATCGCCCACAATCCCACAGGGAGAATGAAAGAAAAAACTCTTGTCTTTGCATTTTACTCTTCAGCCATGCCTCTCCAAGACTAACAAGAGCACCATGGCTGGAGAGTAAACTGGGTTGAAGATGGACCAGGACTGCAGCATGTATGTGTGAATATTTTTTTTCACACATACTTACCTCTAAAAACTAGGTGCATCCTATGGTCCGGTGTGTCTTATGGGGTGAAAAATACGGTAAGTAACATTTCCATCAGCACTATTACTACTATGCAGCAATGTCCTTTGTGATCAGTAAGAAGAAGATTGTTACAATTATTCACAATTATATGGAAAAGAGGGCATATAACCTTTGGCACAGTCATGATATGAAGGAGCCATTGATTGGTCTCTCAGAAGCTTTATATATGTGGAGAATGGAATGTACCACTTCGGGGTGGGAGATGGATTCCAGTTATGAATTCTCCTCTGTGTCTAAAGCTTCATCCAAGTAAAAAATTAGCTCACGGGACAAAGGTTCTAACTTGGCCTGCTCTTTTTTGAGTTAGTTTTCCATTTGCAAGGAGATTATCATACAGACAAGGGCGTATTGGGGGGAGGAGGGTGCATTTGCCCCTGGCGCAGCAATCTGGGGGTGCCTGGAGGGGGAGCAGGAGGAGGAAGCCGTGTGCCCTCCTGCCAGCAGTCCTCCTTTCCCCCGGCTAAGGCTTGTCAATGAGACCCCCTCCACCACCACACACCAAGCGAGCGGCGAAGCAGGCAGGTAGGTGGGGAGTGCAGTGACCACGGTGCCCCCCAACTCCTCCTCCTCTTCGCCTTGATTCAGGCCGCAGCGGGAGAGGTGTAAGGCACACGCTCCTGCCCCGCATCCACAGGATTGGGCCCTTGTTGCTGGGTGGGTGCAATGAGGTGGGGGGGCAGCAGTAGGAGCGCAAAAACGAACTATATCGCATCTTTGAGAATGATGCATCAAAACCAGAATGCATTTGCAGTCCATCCAAGCTTCATTCAAATGCCTGAATTACTCAACACTGTCTTATATTTTCAGAAGAGCAACCATGTACCTTATCATTCTATAGGAAATATTCTGAAATTATATTCTGTAACTACATCAATAACAAACAAACAAAAAAACCTGAACAAAAACCAAAGCAAAGCAAAACAAAAATAACAAAGATACCTTACTTTTAGCTGAGACTGTGGAGACAATCATTTTTTCGAAATGTGTCCTCTTGGGCTCTGTATTATGCAGGCAAATGATGGTGTTTTCAGCATGACAGGCAGCCAGAAGCACAGCCCAAGCAGCAGGATCATCTGAAGCACATAAGGCTTAGCTGTCAGCTTCAAGGTTTGCCAGCTGAATTGCTAAATAAGTGGACGTAGCCAGTGGCATGAAAGCCAAGAAATAATATCTTGAATAAGATATCTTACATAAGATACCCATTCCTGAATAGGTAGCACAGTGTTGCAAAACCCATTACCTGAAAATACAAAAATCTCTGCAGTGCTTCAGATTTGGTAACATGCAGAGCTTAAAGGCTTGGTGGAAATTGGTTTATTTCACTCTGCCTGCAAAAAGGCACACAGAAGAAATTTTACAGGCACAAGACCTAGGTTTTTCTTTAAACACTGTTTATAAGCATTCTCTTTTCATATCCAGTCAGAGCAGATCAGAAACAATATACAGTAAAACGCATTACCACAGAGCCAGGCTGGAGCCCTGCTCTCAGAATTCAATTTTTATTCTGTATTTTTTATCACAAAGGTCAGAAGCATCTTGTAAAAGCTGGAGGCACCAGTCTGCCAAACAGCTTTCTTCCTCTTCTAATCTCACCCTCAGGTCAGAAGCTGGAGGCTCAAGTTTCCTTCAACCCCAAACTGAGGCCATTAAAAACCAGAACTCCACACCCATACGGCTATACATCCTTCCTCAGATCTGGATTCAAACAAATCTCATACCATGTTACTATACCCAGCGTTATATGTGATTAATATCGCACTCACAAGTGACACCCCCACTTTTCAAGTCAACGGATAAATGGGGATGAGACACATTTTGTCTATAAAAAACAAAGCAAAGCGTGCTGCTTATATACCGCCCTACAGCACTTAAAGCACTCTCTGGCTGCTTTACAATTTAATTATGCAGGCTACCCATAAATTCTCTCCACATTCACAATAGGAAGAAGCGCTTATCTTATAAGTACTATTTATAGACTGTTGATTAGAAGGCTCTTTTCACCAACTTAAAAAGCATGTTAAGACTCCTTTCTGGACTTTCTCTGCAACTTGCCCCTTCTCTGCATCTCTATCTGGAATTCTTAGAATGGTTGGCCTGTGAAGTGCCACTGCTTCAAAGTCAGGCCCCTGGCTCAGTGTTCTTGCCTAGAGCAGAGTTAAGTTTAGGACAGAGCCAAGACTGCAACTTCAGGACAAGAGGGTTGAAGCCACACGTATATTTATGTTTAAGAAGCTGAAAACAAATACACATAGCAAGAACCTTGGGAAGTTCCCTTAGCTGACTCTCATTTCCTAAGCATGGAAAACTAAGAATTGTGGTTCACATGATTTTGTGAATAATTTTTAATGAGGATTTTGTTATGAAAAGTTCCATTGGCACTGATTATCTAAAGAATTGGGGAACTGGCAAATTTATTTATGTATCAAAATAAATGTTATATTAAACACCAAATGCTTCCAGAGAACTACATTATGTTACTCAGTAAATTTCAGAGAAGTTCAAGAAGCTTACTTAATAATGAAGGTACAAAGTATTAGTCAAAAAGTAGAGCTCACCTGGAAAAAGATGGACAGCCTTTTGAATATTTTTCAATGCATTGTTCTTTTCATCTTCAGCTGTGTGACACCCAAAAGCCAACTGATTCACAGCAGTATTTAGCAAGGCTTTCTAAACACAAGAATAGGCAGCAAATAATGCGCTCTTTTATGCTTCCACTACAAAAATGTGGAATCTATCCTAAATTTAGCATATAAAAATTGTTTTTGTAGGGCGTATACTGTACTAACCTTTCCATGATTTGAATCAAGAATATATGCAACAGTCCCTGCCACAGCCCCACCCTGCAAGAAAAAAAATATTGATCAGTTATGGCAAAACAGAGTATTTTAGGCCTGTTATATCAGTAAGTCTGAAAAAATTATGTTGCCCTTTGAATTCATACACGTGAAAATGTTAAATGCACATTGAAATAGGCTGATTTCCTGAAAGGATGAAACCTCTCCACTGTCTGTTGCTCTCTTCAACTTTTTCCTTGATTTTGTCCAGCAAGATAAGGTAGCTAGCAAATGAGTACAGCAGGCATTTCCAAAGTCTGACCCAGGGGCTAAATGCGGCCCAATATAAATTTCTGAGTGGCCCTCAGCCTCTTCTCCCTGCCAGCTCAGCCTGTCACTCATCCCCACCAGCCGGCCCTTCTCTGCCTCCGTCCATCCCCTCAGCCACCCGCCCTGCCTACCCACTCCTGGCTCCATTGCTGTAGCATCTTCCCCACCTCCTTGAGAGGGAGGGAAGCATATGCAAGCCGTGGTGTGTCTTGGGTGTGCATGGGCCGATTGCTGGGCCATGCGACAGCCACTGGGCCCTTGGGCACCTTGAAACCGGAGCATTTGCGGCTGTTGTAGATGCGCACAGACCACACCCTTTCTCTCTTCCCCCCCCCCTTTTCAGGCAGAATGGTTGGTCCCCACACATTTTCACCTCACCAAATCTGGCCCTCCTTGCAAGAAGTTTGGACACCCCTGGAGTACAGTATTTCAGAGTGGAGGTGAGGAACATGTGGCTCTCCTGACGCTCCAGGATTTCAACTCCCAACACCCCGAGCCAACTATGAGAAAGCTACTACTATTGGCGGCCCAAATTCTCTGAGACAGATATATCTAATAATGTGTTTGCAGTGGCAGTGACGGTCCACCATTATAACATCTTCTTCAGACAAGGAGGACCTGAATCTAAAGGAAATGGGGGCTCTACAAAGGTTGGGAAGTTCAGCCGGTACAAGAAAACGCCAACACTAAGGACTGCCATGCAGCAATGTTCACAGATGCCCATTCCACACACATACTCACAGATTATCAGTCTGTTTCGTTTCTCCTAGAAATGCTTTTCCAGGGTTTGCCAGCTAGTCAAAGTTAGAATGAGCACATTTACAGCCAGGATGTGCTCTGAGTGTCTTACAACAGGGAAAGTGTGGAAGGTTTAGTGATGTTCTTAAAATTAGTTAGCCTCAATACTTAATCATGCTGATAATTAGCCCCTAACATGGTGTCAAATGGACATATGTGTTGCCTATCTAGTTTCTAAAAAACAACTGTTACATAGAATTGATATACTAATAACAACTTGGATTCTCCTGTGTCTGAAGTGATTATTTGAGAATTAGCAAGGCAGGACAAAGGTTTCTACTGATAATAGAGATTGGTTTCCTAAGGAATCCTGGACACTCTGTTGATGGTAACTCATTTTGATAACTAATTTTAGTAAAATCGTCAACAAATCTCATGGCACCTTAAAATTACACAATTTATTAGAATATACGATCTTGTGGACGACTTCATTGGATGCATGATGCATTATTATTCAGAACTTCACATACGTATAAACATAGCAACACGGGATGCAGGGCGAGGACCAGGGTGGATTAAAATCAATCAGCTTTTTTAATGAAGCTGATTTAAACTTAAAAATCTATCTGTAATTTAAATTGCCAAAAAAAAATCACATTTTTTAAAAATTTAAATTGTGATTTATTTTCAATTTGATTTAAATAAAATCTGAGGACTATAGAGAGAAAAGTCAGAGGGATATTAAATACAGTGTTTTCTGAAAGTAATTTTACTCTGAAACCAGTACCTATAATTTGTCTTCCCTGTCAACCACAACCATGTGTTAGTACATGGCTCAATTAGTGTTTGTGTACACATATACATGTACAGACGTAACTGAAATGCTGGGTAAGAACTACATACCTCTGATGAAATGAGCTCCAGTTCATAAAAGTGTACATCTAAATCAATCTATTTGTCTTTCGAGTGTCACAGAATTCTGTGCTATTTTTACTGAAATAGACTAACATGGCTGTCTCTTGGGAAATCAATTCAGTAAGCCTTGATTAAAATTATAGTTCAGTGTGTAAGTAAACGCCTGTAAAGTTTCACTCCAGTATATTTACCTTTGAATTCTTTGGTGTATACTGGGGTACCAGTCGAGACAGAAGAGACCACAGGGCGGGGTTATTTGGGTTGCTAGAGAAGAGACCACAACAATAATGAAATTGCAGTTTTCTGCTAGAAAACCCATCAACATGGGCTGAAATTCTAAAACATGCCTTCTGAGTAACTAAGCCAGCACTTCCCCAACGGCACTATTATTTTTTTATTTGCATTAGGGTTTTAATTTTATTTGCATTATTTTAAAAAGTAACATTCATAGAAGTCTAGTGATAGAATATCAGAAAGTAGCTAAAAAAGTCCCCTCCCCCAAATCGTTAGTTTGATTTAGATGTCTAAATTATAAATTATAAAGACAGTTAAGAAGGCAGCAATACCTATTCAAGATATGGGATACAAAAAAGTTACCCACCACTCTTTTAAACTTTTATCTTATCAGTTGCAATTATAGTTGTAAAGCCGTGATAATAAGTTTAGCAGAGTTGTACGTCAGAATGGATCAGTGGCAGATGGGCAAAAAGAAAATCAGTGGGGACTTGGACTGGAAATTATACAAGTGGAATGAACTCCAAAACTTTTGGAAGTACATCCTCTTTGCTTTTGTATATGAAGCTTCATCATCCTACTATCTGTAGCAAGCTTAATTTTTATCAGCCTGGAAACAAAGCATATCTAAGATTTTCTATTCTTAAAAAAGCAAATTAAAGTGCAGGCCATGTACTCCTTGACTCAAATGGAAATATTTTGCTAAAACACTTTTTTTTAATTTAGAAAGCATTTTTCTTAGTCTAGAATGGATCAACCTCAACTACTGTACACTCAGCTTCTGATGATACCACTGGAATACGAATAGGTAAAAGCAAAAGTAAAGGCTCCCCCCACACAGGCGTGCCAGTCGTATCCAACTGTAGGGGTAGTGCTCATCTCTGTATTCAAGCCAAAGAGCCAGTGTTGTGCAAGTCCATGGCCATGTGGCCGGCACGGCTGTAAGGAAACACTGTTTTACCTTCCCGCTTTTTACGGTGGTACCTATTTATCTACTTGCATTTACATGCTTTCAAACTGCTAAGCTGGCAGGAGTTGGGGTTAACAGCGGGAGCTCACTCTGCTGCATGGCACCCGGAATTCGAACTGCTGAGCTGCCAAGCTTGCAGCCAACAGTTTTCAGTTCTCTAGCCTGCTGAGCTTACAGTCTAACACAGTCATGTCCAAACTTCGGCCCTCCAGATGTTTTGGACCACAACTCCCACAGTCCGTTGCCATTGGAAATACAGCCTTGGAATTCTGGGAGTTGTGGCCCAAAACATCAGGAGGGCCAACGTTTTAACATGCCTGGTCTAATATTTTCAGTTCTTAGCTCAAGGAGTTTTTTGCTTTGAACCGAATATTAGAATACACTGAACTTTGGAAAAACAAGATGACTGCTTGCAAATAGGCCATCATCAAGAATAATCATATGAAAATATACGATTTTAGTGCCAGTATGTTTAGTGTAAGACATACATAAAGTATGTGACTTAAAGTGGTAAAATGGCAAATTGTCCAAATCAATTAAATTAGCTGCAACATAGTCTAGCTTTATCAGATGAAACACATTAAAATACTCCTAAGAAATGCCAAGAAGCAGAAATAGAAGATCATAGGAAAGGCTTGGGAAATGAAATATTTTCAGCCTAGTCTGTCTTAGATGAGTATAATGCCCAAACAGCAGCTCTTTTTGCAGAAAGGGGTTTGATAGAAACACATCATGATTCATTTCAGAAAAGCAGATTCCATACCTGTGAACAGCTTTAGAAACTTGTCTCTGGACGGTCTGGTTCCTGCCTTGTAATGCATAGACAGCAGATGTCAGAAGGCACCTTTTATACACATCATCCTTCCTTTCTATGTGCTTTAATAATTCTTTAAGTGCTGCAGTTGCAAGTGTAGCATCCTGCTTTACCAGCCCTAAGGTACACAAAGCTTGCAAACTTTCCATATTGGGTTCCTGTAATAAAGAGCTGTAAGTGAAACAGATAAATGGGTAGTCAATGAGAGTTAATCCAAAAGTATAAATGCCACCCACCATTAAAATTACTGGTGTTTCTGAAGCACTGCAAAATTATTGGGCCCAGAAACATACTGGCAGCCAATGAAGCTGTTGTAGCAGGGAAGGGATATTACTCCCAGTAATTAGTCCCATTTTCCAGCCTGGATGTAGCATTCTGAGCTAAAGCTTCCTAACATATTTTTAAAAGCAGCCTCACGTAAAGTGCATTATAAAAATCCAGACAGGATAGTTTTTGCAGTATTGATCCATACATTTATGGCAATCTAGGTTTTTCCCATTAAAAGCGATATTTAAAAAAAATAACATTCGTATCTAAAATAAATGTAAAAAAAAAGACTAATGCAGTGTAGGATGAAACCATTGTTCCAATAAATCGTTAAAACAGAAATAATATGGCTATGACTAACATGTGCAAGTGTATATTAGATTATAAACTACAGAAGGCAATTTATCATGAATCAGTTATTTGGAATTTGAGAAATGATACTATTAGGCAAGCATAGCAAAATTTCTGAAAGCTTTTCAGTCCATCATGTCACGATCAAGATCTTGTTTTGGTGTACCATTCAAAATCTTCTATGGGCTCCTTCGGTTAAAAAAATAAATTAGAACTCTCCTATGAAGGTACACACACACACTTGTAAATGTTGCTTGTTTCATGCAATTTGAGAGTGAAAGAACGCTCAAACAAAGAAGCAGGACTTCCTCCAAGAAAAGCCACACAAAGTGAAAAAGGAAAATACCCTGATATTGTAGCACAAAGCTCTAGGCAAGAAATTGCTTTCCAACCTTTCATATAAAGGGCTAAGTTTTGGAAGGAGTCAAGAAACTGGCAGCCAAAAATTGCAGTAGCAAGGATGGAATGAGGTGTGTTATCAATGACACCACAGACACTATCCAATACAGCGGGGAGGTAATCTCCAAAGCCTGAAAACTGCAATTACCCATCTCTGGACCTTAGAAGGCCACCACAGTTCACTGCCTCATGCTCTTTAAAAATGGGGGGGGGGGGGTAAAACAGAAAATGCCCCCTTATTTTTTTAAATTTATACCTCAAAGCCATTTTTTTAATTTACACGCCAAAGCCAAACTTTTGGGCAGCAAATAAGACAGGACAACCACTCAAAGAATCTAGAGCAGTGTTGGTGAACCTATGGCACGAGTGCCAAAGGTGGCACTTGGAGCCCCTTCTGTGGGCACCTGGCATTGCCCCTGCACAGCCACCTGTATTCAAGTTAAATTGCTCTATTGGCACTTTGGGAAAAATTAGTGGGTTTTGAATTTCAGTTTGGACACTCAGTCTTTAAAAGGTTCGCCATCACTGACCTAGAGAGCACACAGGGGCTTTTGGAGTAAAAATAAAGTAGAAAAACGGGTCTGTGTGCATTTGGAACCCTGGAGTTTGCATTTGGGACATGGGCCATAATGCGTTCATCCTAAAAACAGAGGTACACAGTAAATGTGCAGTCAGTGGTGCTGGTGACGCCGGGTCTGCATGCTGGCTTCCTAACAGGAGTGTGACTGATAATGAAAATACATTTAGTCCCAACAACTAAAGAACACCATCTTTTCTAATGGGCACTCTATAATTTACAGGCATTGAGCAGACACAGTTCTTACTGGGCAGGGGTGTCCACTTACATGGGCCTTTTTAAATGCATTTTGCTTCTGCACTCTTGGAAGTTCCCTTAAGTCTGCTTGATATTTCCCTCCTATTTCTGTGTTTTGCAAGCAATCCTGTTAACATCTGCATTTAGCATCAACAAGAGTGATGATCACTTCCAAAGTACTTAAATTGCGGCTCTGGATAAATATGAAAATCTATTAAAGGCAAAGGCCTCCTCATCCCCTGCACATGCGTGCTACTCATGTCCGACTCTAGAGGAGGTGCTCATCTCTGTTTCCAAGCCAAAGAGCCAGTGTTGTGCAAGTCCGTCGCCATGTGGCTGGCACGGCCAAACGCATTTCTGCACACGGAACGATTTATTTTCCCACTTTTTTATGGTGCTACATATTTATCTACTTGCATTTATGTGCTTTCAAACTGCTAGGTTGGCAAGAGCTGGGGTTAACAGTGGGAGCTCACTCCACTGTGCGGCACCTGGGGTTCGAACTGCGGAGGTGCCAACTTTGCAGCTGACAATTTTCAGCACTCTAGCCTGCTGAGCCACCACACCCTCTGAACATCTATTACCTACCATTTAAATAAGAGGGTCTTTGCAGCATCCAGTCGATTCTGCTTGTACTCCAGTATTGCGAGGGCTGTCAAAACCGAGGCTTTGTCTTGCTCATTTTCTGCGACAACGAGTGCTTTCTCGTAAACTAGTAATAAAAAATGGAAGTTCAAAATTTGAAAGAACACTCTAAAGCTAAAAGATTATTTTAAAATGGGTATGTGGATGTGGGTGATCATTATTATTATTAGGAGTGAATAACTACAGGCTATTATAAACAATAGCCGGAATACCTCAGAGTAGCCTGCGTCCGTAGTATTTGTCCAATGATTTGTAACTAGCTGCAGAATTGAGTCCTTTGGATTCCCCTTATTTTAACGCTAGACAATGATGCAGACTTGGGGTCCATTTTATTCCAGAGCCATTATTTTTTCCCTGGTGACTGACGATTTGCATCGGCACCTGAGCTTTACTTGGAGATACAACCTCCCACTGACCTGGCGTGCCTGGTCCATCTAACCTTCCTCCGTCCATTCCTTATTTCACAAATTCCCCCACCCCATTTCCATAATTATCCCTAGGGCAGGCCTATTAAAATAAGCCTAGCGTACTGCCCCATATGCTGCTGAATGGTACATTAGAGAAAACTTTCCTCTTTTGTAGACTGTGTGGATGTCTTGTGACTCAGGCTACACAAAAAAGACTACCTGATTTATTTCCTTGAAACAGGAACAAGTGGCTCTTCTGGCCCATGGATTCTGAGGAACATCCCCCTTACGAAAGCTTCAGGGTAATATATCATTTGTAATTTCTGTACTGGACAATCACTCTTTGGCTCATTTACCTACACTCATCCCTTCTTTCAGTTATTACCATCTGCAGACAGTATAGAACAATAATTTTAAAAAAGACAAATAGATTGAAAAATAGCTTTTATCCCAGAGCTGCAACCATGTTGAATTCTTCTACTGTATATAGTGCAATATGTATGTGACAATAAGGGTTTGTGCAATAGTGAGTAGAATATGAAGAATGGGAATGTGAGGGATGTGTTTTATGTGCTTTATGATGTGCACTGGACAATAAAGTTTATCTTATCTTAAAGTTTATCTTATTAGCATTTTTATAGCACCAAAATATGGTTAATTTAACATGAATGGTCACTGTATGCCCCCAGTTCCTATTAGTTTCTTATTAGTTCTGTGCAGAATATGGGAAAAAAAGCAGCTGGTATGGCTCAATGTGTTGGACTTGCCTAGCTATAGAGCCAAGGGCCAGGGGGTCTGAATCACCACCTGTGCCTTCTAGGAGATGGATCAGTAAAAATCCCCTAGAAGTGTGTCTGCTGATGTGCTGAGGGGCCTCCATGAGTTGGACCAAACCACCAGCAGCAGGAAGGACTGGTAGAGAAAGTATCAGCAATTAATACCTAGTAGACACTGGGTTGCCATAAGATGGGTGATCAACTTAACAGTATATAATTAATTAACAAAGGTAAATCTAAAATTTACAGTTTGCTGGGTAAAGAACAGGATAGAAATCAAATAGTAAATCAATATATAGGTAATTGAACAAACTGGTTTTTGAAACCCTGAAGATGGCATGGTGGGTATGCCAGCCAAAAGCTTGATCTTTCAACTGAATTAAAGGTTTTTAAAAGTTTTTTATTTATTTTTATTTATTTATTTTTGTACTTTATAAACCACCTGACTTTCCCTTGGGAGGAAAAGCTAAACTTGGAAGCTAAACTCATTACAAAAAAATGTGTAGATCTTTTCAGTCTATTGGGTGATATTCGTCTACCTCTGTTTTAAATCAATAAATATTCCATTTGTAAGTGCACTATTGTTCCATGATGTGAAAAAAAAAGCCTCAACAATGGTAAAGGTTTGCTTTAAGAAGATTTTTCAGCATTTGTGGCTTTTTTTTTTTTGGACAGATTTTAAAGAACCATAAGTGCATGGAACATAACTGGAAATGGCAAAGTTTGTTCCTTGGCAGATGGCAGCATTCCAAGAAGGAGAAGATGGTTGTAACATTGTTCTTGGCTGGCAAGGATCCACACAAAATAACCCACCCCATTCCCCAAGGTCTTCCTCCATCGGTGAGAATGTGTGTGTGTGTGTGTGTGCGTGCGTGCGGGCATGCGTGTGTGTGTGTGTGTGTGTGTGAGAGAGAGAGAGAGAGAGAGAGAGAGAGAGAGAGAGCAGCCAATTAAGACGTGCCTTTCCTCACTGAAAAGAAGCCTCTGATCAATTGTTGCAAAAGCAAGAGCTGCCCAAAAGAAAACAGCAGGAGGGTGCAGGAGAACTCCAACTGACCTCACTGTTTCACTTCCTCTCCTGCAGTGCTTGCTTTTGCAACTATCAATCAGAGGCTTCTTCTCAGTGTGAAAAGGCATTTCTTAATTGGCTGCTCAATCCCCAAGCCTTTCTTTGCTGAAAAGAAGGTGTCAGTTCTGCAAAAATCGAAGCATGGAGGTGTCTTCAGGACAAGGGCTGCAGGGAAGGAAGGGAAACAGCAAGGTCAGCTGAGGTTCTCCACCCCACCCCTTGGGAAAGGCTCACTTTCAGTGTCATGATTTTAGAAAAAAATACCGTTGTATACATGAGGAAATATGGTACATCATCATCACTGGAAAAAATCCTTCTGATTTAAGGGGATGTAGGGGTGCATATGACTCATACACAGTGTGACAGAGTGTATGTACCCTGAAATCAGCCATAGGAAGCTTTTAATCACCACCAATTTGCCACCGCTGACATCACTTTCACTGCACACAACGTGGAGGCACGCAACAGAATTTCAGCCACAAAGTCAGAATCTTTGTCCTTCTTGTCCATTTGCCAACTGTATCTTGCAGCAGTTCTCCCTGATTTTGGGCAGGACTCTTTATTTGCCTTAGTTGGAGATTCCTGCTACTCCTAAGTGTTCTCTATCAAAGCACTACTCCCCTCAGCTTCAGAAATCACTTCAGACCCCACCTGGAATACTGAGCTCAGTTCTGCACAGCTCAATTTGAAAAGGATGTTGACAACCTCAAATGGGTCCAGAGGAGAGTGACCAGGATGGTTAAAGGCCTGGAAGTAATGTCTTACAAGGAACATCTTAGTGAGCTGGGAATGTTTAGCCTTACAAAAGAAGGTTGAGAGGGGATATGATAGCCATGTTTAAATTTCTGAATGGATGTCATATCGAAGAGAGGACAGGTTTGTTTTCCAAGGCTTCAGAGACTAAGACTCAGAGCAATGGTTTCAAACTACAGGAAAAGATATTCCATTTAAACATTAGGAAGAACTTCATGACAGTTAGAGCTGTTTATCAGTGGAATAAGCTGCCATGGAGCGTGGTGGAGTTTCCTTCTTTGGAGGTTTTTAAGCAGAGACTGGATGGCCATCTGTTGGCAATACTTTGATGGGGGTTCCTGCATGGCAGAGGATTGGACTGGATGGCCATTGAGGTCTCTTCCAACTCTATGATTCTGTGACACTAAGTGTATGCATGCAGGGCAGTTTGGTGACCTACAGTATGTTTAGAATATCTCACATAGTGTAACTATCGGAATAATCCTTCCCTTCCTGACTGCCAGGCTCAGGAAGAGGACTGTGGCTCATTCATGTTGTGCACTGTAACTCAAAAGCACCCTTGAAAGCAAAGATAAATAGCTAGGGGTCTTGCTGCACCCCCATGCCACTTCTGAGACTGGACTCTAGTTGGGGATGTTCCAAGATGAATTGCACTTAGGAGGCGCAGCAGTGTAGCTTCAGAGGCAAGATTCTGTTGTCTCTGGTGGAAGCTACATGGAAACCTAGTGACTACATTTCTGACTGGAGATAAAAGACTCTTGTTCAGGGACCTCTGACAGCTGAGCAGACAATTGTGGGTTCAAGCTGCAGTTCAGGTGAATGAAACACAAAAATGGTAAGACACGTTCATCCAGAAGTTGAGTCATGGCAACTGGACTTCTTTTCTTGTGAGACTAAAATGTTTCGTCTGAATAGGCTGAAACGAAGGTGAACTATAAACTGGAGCCCTTGCACCAACCTTCCTCAGACTGACAAAGCTACTTGGATAGGTAGCAAAACATTTCAATCTCACAAGAAAAAAAATCCAGTTGCCATGACTCAACTTCTGCACTGATACAAGCCAAGTTTAGTTGCAGTAATAACTCATATTCTTAATAACAGTTTATCTGGAATATTTGATGAAGTCAGCCTGTAATCATTCTTTTTTGGGAAACACCAGCGTTGACTTTACACCTGTGAATCACAACTATGATTCTGTGAATCACAACTGATTCTAACTTGGTGACATTTCAAACTCATGCTCATAGTCATATCCAAAATACTTACACTTTTTACTTTCTTGGAAGTGTCCTCTCTTGAAATAAGCCAGAGCAATTCCTATGATGTCATCAAAATCAGAGAGATGAGTTGATAAGTAGGCTTGAATGGCATCATCGTAATGGCCAATAGTACTTTCAGGAAGGAAAAAGAACAAAATCGAATTAGAAAATGCAAAGAATTCCTATCAACTTCAGGTCTAACCTGTATAACATACCTGTGAGATCACTTATTTATACCCATTTTCAAGTTATACTGGAAAAGGAGGATGACAGGTTGTGACTTGTCCAAAATCTCCCCGTCAGCTTTATGGCTTTGAACCTTTATGACTTTCTAACCACTGTAAAGTACTGGCCCAATGTAACATACACTAACATTGTAACAAATGATACGGCGATACAATTTTCCAGTGCAATGTGGGACCAAACTATTATGAACATTTTTCAGAGTTACAAATCCTGATCTTGTACGGTAAAATTCTATTTATCTTAAAGTAGGCAGACTTACCATTGGGATCTGCCATAATTTCTCATTGCTATATTGTATTTAGTTGTATCTTCAGAATTCTTCAGCAACAGAACTGCCCTGAAAAATGAAAGAAAATGATTTTCAAGGGATTTTACTGTCAGTGAGGAGTCTGCAAGAAGTGTTCTAAATCTTTATATTTTTGCCTCAATGACACCATTTCATCCACGATTTAAGAACCTGAACTTTCAAATAATGAAGTAGAAAAGGACCATTTTTATTACTTTTTCGTGTGCCCTCAGTAACAAAAAAAACTGTTTTAAAAGTTCATTAAAATCTTTGGCCTTTGAGATTTCCATGTTTGGGACTGACATTTGATGCACATGAATAGAATTAAAACAGTCACTTGGGAGGTTACTTTGTGCTCCTTCTACTTATTTGGCAATCTATTCTTTATAATGTTGTGCAAATGCCATTTTCGGAGGGAAATGTCCTTGTTCAATACTGTTTACCTTTGGTATGCATCTGCCGCTTGCTTTTTCAGCAGGAGATATTCATTCAAATAGCCAAGCATTGTGAAGGCACATGCATCATTTTGGATTCTTTCTGCAAGGCCAAATGATACAGTACACAAAGTGAAAGGGGAAAAAAGTTAAGGACACAAGGTTAAACAAAGTTAAATTCAACATACTAAATTCAACATACACGTCCAATCTTTGGCCCGCCAGATGTTTTGGACCACAACTCCCACAGTCCTTTGCCATTGGCAATCCAAGCTTAGAATTCTGGGAGTTGTGGTCCAAAACATCAGGAGGGCTGAAGTTTGGACGTGCCTGTACTAAAGCCATGCCTGCAGTGCTTGGAATAGGGACAGTTCATGGGAGATGGGCACAAACCACTGGTTCGGACAACAACCCAACAGGTGTTCCACAGTTTTGCACCCCACCTCTCTGGCGGGTGCCCACTACGAGGCAGCACCTGGAAGACGCAGCGCAGGACAGGGAAGCCGGGAGCACTGCCTTTGAATGGGTACTGGCTGGAGGGAGTGGTGTGCCACACTGAAGAACACCAAATGGGCCATCGTCCAAACCAATGGTTGTGGCCATCTCTGTTCATAACTTGTTATTCCTAAGGAAAACCTGCATCTCAGGTTATGCAGTACAATAGTGAATACTCTTCAAATGCCCTCCTTTGGAGACGCTTGATCATGGACATATTAAGCAGCAGGCCTTTGAACTTCCCTGTTTACCTCTCCCTCTTACCAATGGTTGGTGCTACCTTACATCAAGCTAGTTCATTGGTCCATCCAGCTAAGTGCTGCTGATACAGACTTTGGCAGCATTTCCCCATAGTTTAAGGAGCGCATCATCCCCATCCTTATATGGAGATGTCAGAGATTTGACCCAGGGAGCTTCTTCATTTAAAGCAGATACTCCTCATGCATGATCAGCCTTCCCACTCATTTACCAGGGGTGGGGGGGGGAGAATGGCCATTGCCATTTTAAGCCAAAATCAGCCCTACTGGATGATAAAGGATTCATCTCTCATAGCATAATGTTTCTGCTTTTGGCCAACTGATGTCTTGGGACATTTAAAAGAACCTACCTGCTGAGATAAATACCTTCTATAGCACGCGTTTAGGATCAGGTCATAAGTTACTTTCCATAAAGTCATACAACCTGTCTTAAAGTCACCATAACATACTGAGGAATTGGGTTAACGTGGGTTAATTATATATTGCCTGAAATAGTACTTCCTTTTTTGTTTGATCTGAACCTCCTCAATTACTATATTTTTCCACTTGCCCTGAATTCTCCTATTAGGGGATTTTCTGTTTCTTTCATACTATCCACACCTCTTATGGAACTTACAACAAGCAGCACACTTTATGGAATTCAGAATTTGTTAACTTGATTGCATTTTGAGTGACTGACTGGCTTAAATGAGGTTTAAATACCCCAAAACAACTCCAAGAAAAATGATGTAGACTTACTATTTACATGCAAAGTAAAGTTACCTGTATATTTAGTCAGGGCAACCTGTGCAGCAGGAATAGCATTCATCTGGAGAATATTGTATCTATACAAATCAGTGTTTCTGTTGGTTTCATCTTGCAGGGTCAAGCACACCCAATGGGCATACCCTTTTGCTCCCTCTGTCTGAACACAGCAAGAACACAAATGGAGTTAGTAACCACTTAACAAAAGTTTTACAGCTGCTTAAACTTATAAGCCCGCAACGTGTATGTATCTCAATAAACAACCCTCTTTTTCTGCTCTTCTTATTCCAACCACTAGCAACTTGAGTTACTCAGAAGAATACCTGGAAAAAATGACTGCACAGCAGTTTGACTGGAACAAACATCAAGTTTCGGAAGATCCATATAATAAATGCAGTGGAAGTACAACAGAAACACAGGAAATGTCATAGATCTATTTGGTTGCCTCTGGGCTTCCCTTGGCCTCCCATTTACTGATTTATACCATACAATGGAAACAAGCACTCACATGCATGCGGAGTTCAGTGGTGTGCCTGAAAAGGTCCATGGTTTCATAGCTCCCAACTGCTTCAGCAATGAGAGCCTGCCAAAGGAAGACAAAAATAAAGTTTCCTAACCTGACCCAGCAGGTATCATCTATTTTCTTTCCCATCAAATGGGGGCATCTTCAGCTACTACATCCAAGAAATGATCAAGAATGATTTCAACCTAGTAAGTTCCAATTTTGTCCACAGAACTACAAACTTCAGTCTTGTAGACTAGAAGTTTAAGTTCTACAATTTACAGAGATCTCTTGGTGTACAGAACTGGGAACTCGTGTAACTGGTGGCGCAGTTTTTGTGGTATCATTCTGCAAAAGCTATACTTTAAAACAAGGATCCATCCAGGAGGCTGAAGACATTTTTCCTGTTCTGGTTGCCTGGATGAAATACTGGGTTATTTACAGTGGTGCAAACCTCTTGATACTGCGGCACACCTAACAAAGTGATATAGTTTGTGCCTGAACAATAATCAGAAACATAACAGCGCTTCATCCTAGGATGGATATACCACTGAAAGATTTTGGCACTTAAGAAAAGAAGGAGGAGAAAAAACTGGGAATTAAATTAAAATAAGTACTTTTTCAGCCAATCACTTCAAAACTAAATATGGATGTATATGCGTTAAATTATTTGCAGGCTATCTTATCAATTTCAGTCACAATGGGAATGTAATGCCATTCAGGTGTTATGGTGCCCAAATCATAGCACTTACAGGATTGTTCATGCAAACAGAGGATTAGAAGAGCCTAAATTAAGATCTTACCTGCCCAATCCAACACATTAGATGAGAGGGTTCCAGGGACTGGGCTACTTTGAAAGCTTCATGTGCTTGCTGTGTGAATATATAAACACAGAACTGTTAAACTGGGGAATGATATTTAGGATCATATATTGTGTAGCTATTTAAGACACAAGTGCAACTTCCTCTAATAATTCACTGAAAATACAGGGGTCTGGATCCTGTGAGATTTACCAAAAAAGTAAAAAAAAATATGAAATAAGGTAGGCATTTTCTTTTTCTAAAAGTGCAAAAGAACATCCATCCACCTCAAAAAGGGGCCAGAAACTAACACTATGTTTAATTCAAAAATATTATGTTCTCCGTGGAAAAGTAGCAATTAAGAAAATAAATGTACTCATAATGTGTACCTATGAAGCACAATTCCCTGTTGCATTGGGTAGGTAGCACTGAATTTATACTGCTGTTTCCTCTTTTCTAATTTTTGAGTGCTTTCCTGCTTTCTGAATTTGCTGATGGGTGAATGAGGCATTTTTCTGTCTAAGTCTGATGATGAGCTTTCTTTCTCATATACTACTGCCTGCTTTTGGAGGAGACTGATTCTCTTTTGCCTTTCCTCTCTGCTTTTAGAGTGGTTTTTAATAATTCTTTAGAGCTCAATTTGGATTAGCATCAAGATACGTAAATAGGGAAACCTAGAAGTTTTTCTTGCATACTAAATGAAATTATTGCCATGTGAAAAACATAAAAACAAAAGAAAATGAAAGAGCTACTTGCAGATAAAAACAAAAGAAAAGAAATACAAAACATTTCACTCTGTCCATCCCTATTCTTCACCCCTCAATAAATATATCTCAGTTGATAGTCAAACAATATTTACTTGACATTTAAATGCCATAATATCTCACTCAAAATGGGAAGGTAACATCTTGAGCAATTTCATTTATTTACATTTATACCTAAATAAGGTAGCATAAATACATGCATACAGATATTTATTTACCTCTATATTTCCAGTTATTAAATATAAGACTCCCAAATTGGTCCACGCAATGACATTCTAGGCAAAAATAAGTAAAAATATTAAATTAAATACTGTATCCCTCACATCATCTTCAAAACAGATACAGATATCTAGGGTACTTACAATTTGGTCAGCCTGAATAGATCTAATGAATGCATGCTGTGAAAGTGCATAGTTTTCAACACCTGAAAGATACAGATCTGGTTATAAAAATGTCCGCAATAGTGAGTAAAACTCAGAAACAAGAGATAATGTTTTAAAGTTTCATGCAAAATATACCTTTGCAACAGGCCACCACACCAAGGGCATTCCAGTAAAGATGGTTCTTACTGTCTAGCCTCACAGCTTTTTTAAGACACTAGAAGACAGAGAGAGAATGCACCACTATAATTTGTAATATTATAATTCATGTACGGTATATGTGCTGTATGCCAGGGAGTCAGAAATCAAGTTGGATAGCACAGTAAGTTGAAATTAGCGTAGGCCCATTGAATCAATGAAGATTGGGTGACTCAACTTTTCTGTAAGTTCCAGTGAACCAATGGGTCTACTTGAGATTTGACTTACTGCACTATGCAACAGGATTTCATACAGTATTTTAAGAATTTATTTATTTATTTATTTATTTATTTTCGAGTATTTTTACCCCGCCTTTCTCCTTGGAAAAGGACCACAAAGCAAATAAACAAACCAAATAAACAAACAGATAAAGATCACTCAGAAAGAATGCAAACATGCTAAAGTGTATATATGCAATATAATGTTAATGTACAAAAAAACCACACCCTATCTAGTTCAGGTTAGATTAAAGCCTCACTATTTGGTCTCTTGTTTTTAATTGCACTAGATAAGAACGATGCCATTGTTTGCAAAGTGATCTCTAATGTAAAGTAAAGACTGATAGAGAGTCATAACAGACAAGCTTCAAAATGCTAGAAGCAAAAAAACCAAAATATTAAAATTGCAGGAAAGCCAGTGAGAATAATAATTAAAAAATACCTGTACAGATTTCTCTAACAGTTCACTGATCTCATTCTCACGACTGCCCATTGCTGTCAAGTGCTGGGCTTGATGGTAGTAATTTATGCCAAGATCACACCACGTATTTGGCGAGGACATCAGTTTTAATCCTCTGCCGTAACACCTACAGAAATATGAATCGTCATAGAAAAAGAAATATGTTGCAAAAAAGAAACTAAAAACACATTAGCTGAAGGGTTCTTTCAAAGGCTTCCTGGTCTCTAAAACTATTTTTAAAGGCAACTAAGAAACTAGATGAGAGAGAAAAAAGAATGTTCCACAGCCTTCACCTTTGAGAGCCAAATACTGTTCAGTGCAGTTCAGTAATTAATCCCATGTAGCACTTGTTCAGGGAACAGTGCAAAGCCTTAAATCCTGAACGGTAAGGTGTGTTTGTGGGCTGCATTTGAACGAGTAAGTGAATGACAACCCCAGATTCTTCTGCCAACTGGTTCTACCTCCCCTTCCATCTTGGGTGACTCTTCCAATTGTTTCATCCAATCCTGCACCATCACACAGCTGGGATTTCCAGAGAGAGCAGATCTATGTTATTATCATCTGTAAGGCTACATTGCTCCTTGAATATTCCTCACAGCAGAGGAAAGCAGTATTATACCGCTACACATGCCCTATAGGAGAAGGAAACCGCATTTGGCAAATTTCCTCCCTGTGAGAAGCTGGAGGTTGTCCTGGCACCATCTGTTACCTTTCCTCTTGGCTTTCACGCTGACAGCTCTCTTTTCAGGCCAGTACAGCAAGACAAGTGAGGATCACCAGCCAAGACTCGAAGAGCTCTGGAACATTACATAACTGACTCCTTGCACATTACCTTCCTCCCAGGCTGAGCAGATCACTTTTCTTCAGCACACATTTGTCCATGTTCTGACCAATTAGGAACCCAGGCACTTTCACATTCACTTTGGGGGGTGAAATAACACACACGGAGGTACAGGCATCTCCAAGCAACTTCCAAAGGCAAGACACTTCTGGACGATGCTTTGCTGCTCTGGAAAAAAAAGAAGAAGAAGAACTTTAAAGAGTGCAGAGCTCGCCAAAGGAAGCATGGGGCGGATCCAGATTGGCCATGCCATGAATGGTGGAGCTCCTTTGCTGCTGGAGAAGTGGGAGGGAGCAGCTCTTCACCAATTCCTCCTCTTCAGTCCTGTATTTTCAAATACTGTATACAGAAGGAGAAGCGGAAATCACAAAGAGTCTGCCCTTGTCCTCTTACTTGAAAAGATCTCCACAATGCGCTGCTCTGGATCAAGCCCTTTCAAAAGAAAAAAATCAACCAAGATATTCCCAAATGACATTTTTAAAAGCATTTCTTTACAGGCACAAACACACACAAAACTATGAGCTCACAAATGGGAATATGGATTTCAATGAAACTTATTGCATTTAGGTTGTCTGAGCTGTAGCTCCTTTTCTTGATCTCAATGACTACAAATTCTCCAGTGGGCATATCAGTTGCACAGCCTACTCCAAGTTGAGAGTTTGTCCCTGGAAAAGGAAGGTGATATGCATGGTGACTTTGGCTCTGTCTCTCTCCACTGGAAAAAAAATGGAAAATGGGTCGCTCATCTGAGAGTTGGGTCATGGCAATTGGACTACTTTTCTTGTGGGATCAGAACGTTTCACTGCTCATCCAAGTAGCTTCTTCAGTCTAGCTACTTGGACAAGAAGCAAAATGCTCCAATCCTTCAAGAAAAGAAGTCCAGTTGCCATGATTCGACTCCCAGATATATCATTTGTTGCTTAATTTTTAATTAATTCTAAGCTAATTCAAATTAATTAAATTTTGATTAATTTTAAACTTCTTGTATTTAGCGGGTTGTGAGGCAAATTAAGACTCCACTGAGAACTCTAATATGTTGAAAGGTAGCAGAAGGGCCCACCATGGCTCACCAAAAAAACAGCATGGGACAATCTCTGTTCTAACAGATTGCACTGACTGGTACAAAAGGGTATTCTAGTGTTAAATATTATTATAATCCCCCCCCCAAACTGTTCTGTTTACTAAAAGAAATCCCACTATATGGGAAGATTAGCTGGCATTGTGTCCCAGACAGGACAGTGTACAGTCCCATCAGCAGAGTAAAGGGGATCTTCAACTGGCACAAGCACTGATTTTATGCAAGCAAAGATTACCCATTGCATATACCCAGCTTATACTTGTGCAAGGCAGCGTGCAAACCTCCTTGTGCAACCTCTTTGGCTGTGCCAAAGAAGTTATTTGATTGAGGTACCAACTCAGCACTGAAGTCACCAATCTGGCTTTCACGCTTTTATCAACTGTTCTACACTGCTGTTGTTTTTAGTTAATTAAATATACATTTATCTAATTTTGAGAAGTTGTTTTGTTTATGCAGTTATGATTTAATGTTTGTCTCCTTTTGTTGTGAACTGCACAGAGTGACCCAAATAGCTACATAGATGATATATAAACTGAATGAATGAATGAATGAATGAATGAATGAATGAATGAATGAATGAATGAATGAATAAATAAAAAAAAGACCCTTGCTAACTGGTGATGCCATAGAATATTTATATTGCAGGTATTGTTCTGCATAGAGTCAGCAACAAAATGGGACTTCTAGGGCTCAAAATGACCCATCCTCAAATGATCTCAATGTAGAGCATATATAAGTACTGACCGTGCTAAAAACCCAAGAGATTGTTCTATGTAGTCCAGAGCCTTCCCATCCAGATAGTCAGCAAGGGCAGTTTTTGCCATCATAAGATAACACTCTCCCAGACCTGAACAGAAAATAATGTGTCAACAAGTGATAAGACTGCAACAATATCAGTCAAGCTTACAGGTCTCACGTAGCAACACATGTTGGGAATCTATTCATTTGCTCTATGGGCACTTTAACATAACGTTTACAATCCTTAGATGTGTACTATCAAAAATGCAGCAGAAAGCTGGGCTGAAAACCTATGGCTAATGAAATATGGATAGGTCTTAATGTGGTATGGTGGCTCAGCGGGCGCTGAAAACTCTCAATGCAAAGTCGGCAAATCGGCAGTTTGAATCTCAGGGGTCATGCAGTGGAGCAAGCTCCTGCTGTTAACTCCAGCTCCTGCCAACCTAGCAGTTGGAAAGCATGTAAATGCAAGTAGATAAATAGGTGTTGCCGTAAAAAATGGGAAGGTAAACAGTGTTCTGCACGCAGAAATGCATTCAGCCATGCCAACCACATGGCCACGGAGCTGCACAACACTGGCTCTTTGGCTTGGAAATGGAGATGAGCACCGCCCTTAGAGTTGGACACAACTAGCATGCATGTGCAGGGGGAACCTAAATATCACCTAGAGATGCATACTATTTCCATATAATATCCATATGTGGGAATATCTTTATACTTTTCTCTTTATAAATTTCATTTCCCTTCAAGATGGAAGAGAAGCCAAGAAAACAAAAAAGCAACCAGGCTTTTAGCAGTGGTGGCGAATCTTTGGCACTCCAGATGTTTTGGACCGCAACTCCCAGAATTCCAAACCTGTGTAGCCGGTGACAAAGGTCTGTGGGTTTCGGGGTCCAAAACATCTGGAGGGCCAAAGGTTCGCCACCACTGGTCTATAGGCTTTGGATGTGGTTGGCAGAAAAAAAACACTTTTGCTACCTATGCATTAATCCCCCGCATATTTAAGAGATGCAGAAACTTGGCAACATGTCATTGCATTGGGAAAAGTTTTCAACACAGGTTTCCTTTTCAAATCTCAAAAATAGGATTGTCATTTCCTTGGCATCCAGTTATCTCTAGAAACTCACACATTGTCTTAATTTTTCTCAAATGGAGACAGGGAGTGGAAGGTACCAACCCTAGCTATGTTGCACTGAAAGTAATTGCAGAGCAGGAAATCCACAGTACAAGTGGCTGCCCCGAACAAAAACACAGAAATACCTTTCAGAGCAGGAACGTAATCTTTTGTTGTCTTCAAAATGCGCTGATATTCTGCAATGGCCTCTTTATATTTCCCTAGCATCTGTTCAATTGCTGCAGCCTTATAAATGCTATATATCGATTTGGGGTTCAGTTCTCTGGCCTTCCGGAAGGACTTCAGCGCCGTCGTGTGACCCCCTCTGCTCAGATAGGCCTCCCCGAGGGACTCCAAACAGTGAGGGTCCTTTGGATCGGCTCGCAGAGCTGCTTGTAAGCTGGGAAAACAGGGAGAAAGTCACCGGTCATGTTCAGAATTAAAACAGAAGTAAAATTCACAGGCAATGACTGCAAGTGGCTTCTAAGAGCCTTCTCTTTAAAACCTATGAGTTTGCTTTCATTGAACAGCAATCACAGCCCCCAATAAAAACATCCCATGAAAATAATCCATGCTAGGTTTCACTTTGAGGAACAGCAGAGAGATGACTCTTGTGAAGAGAGAAAAAGCAACAGTTTGTCGTAATTGTAAAACCAATCAGACTAGTATTTAGGTTCCTGGTTGTAAACTATTTTCAACAAACAAACACAAAAGGAATGTTGAATGGTTCTTTCAACTCTCAAAATTATCCATTTTTGTCAATGGAACCTAACCTTCACTGTGGTAAATGGAGAAGGATGAGCTACCAATGTTTAGCGTGGACAGACTGCCCGGTGCATTCAGTGAGTTGTTCTTGTAGCCGACCTCATCGTTTTAACAGTCCCCTTACACCCTCTGAGCTATTATGCCACCCTTTTGCCAACTGTCATGTTTTAGACCCTATTTATTTATTTATTTATTTATTTATTTATTTATTTATTTATTTATTTATTTATTTATTTATTTGTTTGTTTATATTTCTCACCACACATCTCCCCAAAACACAATAGAACTATAAATATTTAAGAACCTAAACAAATATAAACCTGACCACATACACATAAATAAATAGTGAGGTAAGGGGCAGGGCTTTAAAAGAGAAGACCTCTATGATGTTAGCCAATATCTCCAGGATTGCTGGCTGCTTGTTCCACCCCAGGCAAGCTGGCAGAACCAAGTCTTCAGACTTTTCCAGAAGGCCAGGATCGAAGGGGGCCTGTCTCACCTCCGGGGACATGCTGTTCCAGAGGGCTGGGGGCCACTGCAGAGAAGGCCCATCTCCTAGACCCCGTCAGATGAAATCTTCTTGTTGACGGGGTCTGCAGCATGCCCCCCTGCATGACTGGGTGGGTCAGGTTGATGTAATGGCGATGAGGCGGTCCCTCAGGTAACCTGGCCCCAGGCCATGCCAGGTTTTAAAGATGATAACCAACACCTTGAATTGGACCTGGAAGCAAACTAGCAGCTAGTGCAGCTTGCATAGCAAAGGTATTATGTGTGCCAGTTTCAGGGCACCAAGAATAACCCATGCTGCTGCGTTCCGGGCCAGCTGTAGCTTCCAAATACTCTTCAAGGGTAGCCCCACGTAGAGCATGTTGAAACAGTCTATGGGGGAGACAACAAGGGCCTGAGTGACTGTTCAGAGGGCTTGCTGATCCAGGAAAGGGCGCAACTGGCACACCACACAAAGTTGTGCAAAGGCCCTCCTGGCCATAGCTGCCACCTGTTCTTCAAGCAGGATGGTGAGTCCAGGAGAACCCCCAAGTTGTGCACCGGGTTTGTCTGAGGCAGTCCAACCCCATCCAAAACTAAAGATGACAACTTTCCAGATACAGACGAGTCATTCACCCACAGCCACTCCGCCTTACCAGGGTTCCGTCAAAGCCTATTGTTCCCCATCCAGGCCTCTGCAGCCCGCAGGCACCGAGATGGTACAGTCGCCACATCACTTATTTCACCAGGGACGGAGATGTATAAGTGAGTATCATCAGCATACTGATGATACCTCATCCCGTGGTGACAGATAATCTCACCCAGCAGTTTCATATAGGTCAGAGCTGCCCAACAGGTAGACCATGGGCTACTGGTAGCCCACAAAGGGTTCAAAAGTAGCTTGCCGGCCATCAATTAAAAAAGTGAGGGGATAAGTTCTCCACCCCTCCCTCCCCATCCCAAGGACCACCATTGCCCCAGCAAAGTTCTGGGTCTGCCAGCCCACTGTCTCAGCCAAGCGAGGCAGCTCAAGGGCCATGGCACAGTCCCCTGCCCCTCCCCACCGGCCAGATGATTGGTGTGCCACTGTTTCGTGACCAGCGGAGTCACTGGTGCGGAGTGGAGGGAGGAGAGGGGTGAGAGGTGGGGTTGCAGGTGTGCCCATCTCCTTTGTGCAGCGACATCTCCCTTCTTCCTCCCCCCTGGAGAATTCCCTCCAAAACAGATTAATTGATTTTGCATCCTTATGGGAAACTGCTGCTCTACTTACAAATTTTTACTTATGACCATGTGCTCAGAAGGAATGGATAAAATCTATAAGTAGAGGTTTTAGTGTAGTAGCCCTCAGGCACTTTGGGCCGGAAAAAGTAGCCTGTTCAAAGTTGGACAGCCCTGATATAGGTGTTGAACAGGAGTGGAGAGAGTACTGAACCTTGTGGCACCCCACAAAGGAGGGGCTGAGGGCCAGATCTCTCGCTTCCTATCACCACCGATTGGGACCGGTCCTGGAGGAAGGAAGTGAACCAGCTCAGAACTACACCGCCTACTCCCAACTCCCTGAGCCGTCCCAAAAAGATAACATGGTCGATAGTATCTAAAGCCACTGAGAGGTCAAGAAGACAATGGGTGGATGCAGTTCCACCATCCCGCTCCCGCCAGAGATCATCCAGAAGAGCGACCAATGCAGTTTCTGTCCCATATCTGGGCCTGAAACCTGATTGAAAGGAGTCCCGATAATCCCGTTCCTCCAGGATCCTCTGGAGTTTCATTGTCACCACTTCCTCAGTCAGCTTCCTTAAACATTGTCCACAATGCTGGGGTCCAGCGATGGCTTCTTGAGGAGGTGGTGCACCAGGAGGTGCGCCAGCACCTCATTTTCCAAGGAGAAAGGTGGGGTAAAAATATTCTAAATAAATAAAATAAGCACCCCCTCTCTAGGAAATGGAAGTGACTTGGCGGGTGGGTTCTAGAGGCACAGCCCTCTGAGGCCTGGGAGGCTGGTGTAGCTCCCAGATCTCCAAAAGCTTGTCTGCCCCAGACTAGATCTGTCCCAGAGCCCTAACTGGGACTGCTCCATGTTCTTTCCTTAGCAAACATAAAGCAGGCGTGGGCAACTATAGCCCTCCAGATATTTTGGGGCCACAACTCCAAATAGATGCACCAAGTAATGCTAATGGAAGTTGCCATTTGACAATATAACGGGGATGAATATTGAAGAACAACAGCTATCCACCTGAAGAACAAAGGATCATACCCCAGATGTTTCACAAAACTGAATCAAAGGCAGGAAAAACCCCATAATCAAGATTTCCCTTTCTAGAAACTTACACGGACACCGTCAGATCATGTATTTAACCTACATTTGCAAACATCAACAAAGCACACTTATTATTAGTGGGTCTTACTCTGCCACAGCTAGGGAATGTTGTCCCGCTCTCAGGTAATAAAGTCCACGACGAAGCCAGGCCCATTTTTCTCGTCCAGCACCTGCTTGTTCTGTCACCTCCGTCAAGATACCAAGGGCAGTGTCCTAACATACCAGTAAAACATCATGGCTAGTTAATTGTGCATACACATAATTACACTGCACAGATAGGCAACACTGCATATTAGAACAAACGAATCCACAGAGCAGCATGAAAGAAAACTGAACATTTTTCAGCAAATGAGTTATCATTCATAGAGGCTGTTTGATCGTTTAGATTTCTTAAAGGTGAAGGTTCTACAGGCCTGTCAGGAAGTCATAATGTGACACAGAAAATCCCTCTTCATGAATGAATGGGCTTAGTTCCATGCTGTTCTTAGAAAAGCACTCACTGCTTACATTTCAGAAGAACTGCAACTCACCTTAAACATTCCAGCATTGAGGCTTGAAACTAAGCAGACATTCTGAGGTCAAGCCTGGCCTTTTACTAAACCTTCACTACACTCACACTTAAGTAGTGGTAGATAACCTCCTTATTGACACATATATCAGTAGAAACCAGAGCAATTGTATTATTTGTCTTTCATCTGGGGTGGACAGTTACAGTGAGCTTGAAGGCCAAATTAGCCCTCCCGACTTAATCTATGGGCCACAGCATGGATTTTTAAATATTTTTTTAGAAAGAAATAAACAAAGATGCCACTCCTGGTTCTGATTTGTGGGCAGGATGCAGGCAGGCGATATTATTCTTTGCTTCTTCCGATACTTGTACTTGTTGCTGCTATAACCAGAGTTAAGTGGATGCCTCAAAAAAGAATGTGCACACTGGCAAGACTTATTATGCCTCGCTTGTGCTGTGCTTCCCATCAATTTAGCAAATTCCACTTAAAGACTCCCTCTGTTGGCTGAAAATCAAAATGCCATGGAAAGAACGGAGCTATATTGTACTCCTTTCTACATTAGTTTAGATTCAGGTTCAGCTACAATGTCTTCAGCCCCTGTCAACATGGGATCAACTCTGCTGCCCTAGCTTAGATGATCCAGCTGCAGCTACTATCTTGCACATATTGATGCATGGCTAAACACACATCTGGAGTAGCTCTACAAACATCAGCTAGACGAGCAAACAAGTGGAAGAAGCTGGTTGCAGGAATGACGGCTGAATTGATGCTACAGAGGACACCAATGGTCAGAAGCCAGGAGAGCAAAGAGGAAGGGAAGAAAAGTCATCTCCCACAAACCAAACCAAAATGTTTGAAATCTCTGCGTTCTGTGAAAGACACTGAAGCTATTCAATTACAGGATAGATAGATAGATAGATAGATAGATAGATAGATAGATAGATAGAT
>JAHTLZ010000240.1:23127627-23243900 GCA_023846285.1 Phrynocephalus versicolor
GATAGATAGATAGATAGATAGATAGATAGATAGATAGATAGATAGATAGATAGATAGATAGATAGATAGATAGATAGATAGATAGATAGATTTGAATGCTCAAAACGAGATACGGTACCAAATCTCCAAGCTCAATGCTCAGGTCTACTACAGCTGCTCCAGCTGCTCCATCTGTTTTATCTTTTTCAAAAGCCTTTTTGTAACAGCCAAGAGCTCTGTTTTTATCTCCAGCGATATCCCTATAGTATTGTCCTAGGTAATGGAAAGCACTTCCATGGTAATTGTCAAGTTTTGCTGCCTGAAAAATAAATATAGAAAACATAAAACATTTCAATATTTTATTTTCAAACAAATAAATTACCCTTTTGAGATAAGCAATGATTGTGCTGACGAAATCCAAAAAGCCCAGACTTGGTATATAACAGGAGAGCACAAAGAGAGAAATTTCACAGAAACTGTGCATTGAAGGAGCATCTTCTCCTGCCCCAAAGCCCTTCTATTCCCATTGGTGAGGCTGATGTGACCCATGAAGAAAGGGGCTTTCCTTGGTTGTCGTAACTTGTCCTCTGGAATACTACTGTGCTGATGTTCCCCAAACATTTATTGGTACTCCTGGGAGACTTCAAGATACATGGGGAGAAGCAGATGTCTAGATCAGGTCTGGAGTTTATGGCTGTGACGCACCTGTACCAACATGCCACAGGACCCATACATTTTGCAGGTCACCCCCTCAATTTGATGCTTACATCGGGACAGGAAGAGGATTCTCTGAAAGTCCTCTCTCTTCTCATGGTCAGATCATCTCTTGCCAAGATTTCAGTTCCACACAACTGAATCCTTTCACAGGCAAGGAAAAGCCTATTAGAATACTCTGCCCCTAAATACCATAATTAAAGGCAGACTCATTGTTTTATCTAGCAACAGGGGTTACTCTTCTTTTTGTATTTTACAGTATTTATAACATTATCTTTTTATGGTATGTGGTATAGAACTAGAAATAATAAATAATTAAATAAAATAAGCAAATACTCTGTGAAATTAAATGAACAAACGAATGAAAACGAGTCCACAACTCAACTTCCAGATGTAAATATTTTTCTTTGGAACCTACCAGATGGAATTCTTTTCATGCAGTCATTGGATTAGCTGTCTATTCTTTTCTTTAACATAACATGTTTAATCTCCTTTGCTCAGTTCCATGTGCCACGTCTTCCTTTATCTGTTTCTCCATCACAACATTTGCATTATAAACTATAAACTCCTTGATAGAAGCCGGTCTCTTTCTTTTTGCTTTATTGTTTTATAAATCACTATGAATGCCACTGGTTCTGGACCACTGATAGCCAAACTCTTCAGAGACTTTCCGAACCAGGTACAAATCAAAAGTAGCTCCCTTCACCCTTGCATCAGGCAATATTTAAGAAACAGCCAAGCACCTCTTTACTGCTTCTAAATCAGTGGTTCCCAACCTTCCTAATGCCGCGAGCCTTTAATGCAGTTCCTCATCTTGAAGTGACCCCTTGCCCTGCTTGGTAGAGGCTACAAGCCCCTTTTGACAGGCCATTGCCGCAGGTGCCATAGAGAACTTCCCTCTACATGCACCCTCAGCCAATCGCAGCCTCCGGTACCATTGACTGACATCCCCTCCAACCTATCAAGCTGTAACTCACTCCCCCCCTTCCTCCCCCTCCTCCTGATCCAAGCCATTTGTGCCTTTTTCTTCACTGGCTCATGGTGACCCCTCTGAAATGGTTGTTTGACGCCCAAAGGGGTCCCGACCCCCAGGTTTGGAGCCACTGTTCTAAATGGATATGATAGAAACTACTTATCCAAATTGATACAACAGAAGCTATACTTGTCTTCTCTTCCCAAAGTAGCAATGTTCCCATCTCAAATTTCCAACTTCCACTCAAAGTGAGTGGACTCATGGGAGCAAGCGAAGCCACCAGGAGAAATACCTGTATATGGCCCTCAACCATGTATTTCATTCTGTTCAGGATTTTGCCTCCTTGCTTATCTAGTTGCTGACTGCTGCCAGCTCTCAAAACACCAGAAGAAAGAAAATAATCACTACAATTACATTTAGTACCAAGCCAAGTCCTTTCCCCATCAGTTACCTTCAAAAACTGCATAAGAGCTTTTGATTTATCTTTTCTGGTCTCTTCACTCATAAACCAGTAAGTGAGGCCCAAGTAGAAATGGAAGTCAGCTCCTTCGGCGTCTTTTGCAATAGCTTCATGGAAGCTAAGGGGGAAATACATATATACTTATTTTTTTTCAAATGCATTCATCCTGAATAAAAAGACTGGAAAGTCATGTTTGAAAGTTACAATTTCTTGAATATTCCTGCTACTAACTGAGTTGCTGTTTTCATCTTTACAAAAATTGGTCAGTTTAAATATAAATCAAATATGCAAATATAAACTCCTGAAGAGACAAAAAATAGTACACAATGCATATTACTGGCTGACAGATACTGGGAGGTATATATTTTTTTAAAAAAATACCTCTTTCAAGGCCTATGCCAAAAAAGTGCTTTACCTTCTTTCTGCTTGTTGATAGTTTTTTTGCTTGTACTCAATCAAACCTTCAAGATAGTGGGCTTCTGCCAGGTTGGCATGAGTCATTTTAAGCTCCTGTGCAATCTAAAATAAAATGTTAAATTCTGGAAGTTCAGAACAGAAAAAAGTGACTTTGTAACAAAAGACTCTATTGTATGCAAAAAGCATACTAACCTTTGAGGCTTCATTAATAAGTCCTTTATTCAAATAGGCTTGTCCTCTAAGAGCCATGAGTTTTGGACTGCTGTTTTTATCTAAAATCTGGAAATCAAATATATAGTTGACATTTCAACAATCAGAAATCAAAACATAATAAATGCTTATTATCACATAAAACCTCATAAGGAATACCACAATGCTTCCACTTGTTAATCCAAGGCTTGATTTCCAATATCCCCTGAGTAGAAGAAAATATCATGCAATAATATTTTTTTCTCTGCATTAATTTTCATGGAGGTTTACCTAACAAAAGTGACATACAAACCACCCGCAGTTTAATCAGTTCTAGTACACATACAAGTAAAGTGTGTTATCAAATTGTCATTGGACATCAATGAACAACAGCTTGCATAAATCTTGGGGGAAAATTTTTCAGGGATAATGAAGCACCAGACAATGATCACCAGCCATGGTGCTGTGAATTCTGGGCACTGTGGTCCAAAATTTAACCTTTTTGAGTTCTGACTGCTTGTTACTTAAAGAAATACAGTAACCCCCCGCCTATTGCAGGGGTTAGGGACCCGACCTGAGCTGCGATAATTGAAAATCCGTGATATGCGGTTGCTGGGTTGGGTCAGGACTGGGGGGCCTAACTGGGGCCTCCTACACTTACCTGAGGCTTGCCGGTTTTCTGAAAGTCACTTCTGGTTTGCTGGAAACGACTTCCAGGGCCTCCAACAGGCCCAGGAAGCCTGTCAGAGGCCCATTCGGGGCAGCATCAGGCCTGGGGTAAGTGCAGGAATTCTCAAACAGGCCCAAGCAGCTTGTCCCAGCGGGGCTTGCGCTTCATATACTGCGGTCCCATGAAAGGGCAGGGGACGATTGCAATAAGCTGCATGTGAAGCATATTTAACCTCATTCTTACTTATTCTAGAAGACTGGTGGAAAAGATGGCATCATTGTGCCTGGTAAAATTTGGTTCTACACAACCCCCAAATGTTAAAGCAAGTGAAACACTACTCATAAAACTTGCAGCTGTTAATCAAGTGGAAAAGGAGGGCATTGGACAACCCTAACCTTCTCCTCCTCTTGTAAAAGTTACCACCCCAAGTTGCTAACGTTAGCCTGACAAGGGTTTTATTTACCAGAGTTGTTTTAAAACTGATTAGCCTGCCAATAATATTATATTGTTTTATGCCACTTTAATATTTTTGTTTTTGTTTTTGTCTTGTGTTGCTATTTTATGGTTTTATTGTATGAATTGTTTTAATGTGTTAATTGTTGTGAAAAGCCCAGAGTGACCTCGCTGCCAGATGGGAGGTATAAAAATCCAATCAATCAATCAATCAATCAATCAATCAATCAATCAATCAATAAATCACATACCTGATCAAGGCATCCTAGGGCCTCTTCTGCAGAATCATCACCAGGAATTCTAATCAAGGCCACTGCTTTAAGATGATGGGCAAGGTCTTTTTGTTGTTGATGGGAACTGCCTTGATTAGGTTCTGCTAACATCCTCAGGGCTATCAACAAAGAAGGAATCCCAGTTCTATGCTTGTCTTCAACTCACTGTCACATTTAATAACGTAGCAAGTAAACTGAGATTCCCAATACTCCACTGCTGGTTTCATAAAATGCCTACAGATGTTGAGCCTTAAAATAATCCAGCCCATTGGGAAACAATGGCTGATCTGCAGCTTGTGTTGCAAAAGGCTGATGAAATCAGCTGCAGCAATTTTTTGAAAATTAAAAAAGAAATCTGACCCCTCCCAATGTCCTCAGGCTCCAGTGGGACCCTCTTCATTGTGGGAAGCCACTGGGGGCTGCAGGAAAAGGGGGAAGTCTAATTTCCAAAAATTACTGCCACCAGCATGATTTCACAGTGTTATTATTCTGAAGTTTTGTGCACAAAATTGTCTTTTGTTTTCTACTTGCTTTTTCTGGTTTTTTTTTTTAATTTTTAACTGTGGCTGCTTAGTGTAATCTTTGTTAAAAAAATTTAAAGAGGAAAGAATGCCATTGGAATTTCAGGACCTTGTGGGGTGGATGTTTTTTTTTTTACTTCTGAAAACAAGACTGGCTGATGACAACATCAGCCTTACATTGTGCAGTTCCTTATCATGATACTTATAATACAAGAAAGTGTCTTCCTGTAAGGAAAACCATACAAAAACAATTTGTCCTCACTTGTTCATAATTTATAACGGGTTCACATTAACATGCAGTCCCTTTTAAATTTTCCGGGGTCTGCTAAATAATATTCACCAAATATTATATACCATATATAAAACCTTGAGATCTAACAGCATTAATGTAGGCTGTAAAGAAGGCTTTCTCAGACTTTTTTTTCAAGTGTGTGGAAGCATCTCTCAGAAGACCATGAGATCAAAGAGCCTAGTCTTTTTGCAACGGCCCTAAAAACCTTTTCATTATACGGTGGCACCTTGTAAGACAAATGCCTGTAGGATGAAAAAATAAATCTGGGACTGAAGGCTCCTCCTGACAGCCCGACACCCAGCTGATTTTGACAGCTAGGGGCTGTCAGGAGGAGCCTTTTAGGAGGACGGCGAGGTGATGGAGGCAGAGATTGGTGTGATCACCACCTCCATCGCCTCACACCTGCCTTCCTCCTCCTCCTCCTCCTTCTGGCTGCTTGGATCTCTTTGCGATGCCTGCCAGCTGCCAGTGAAGAGATCCAAGCATCCAGGAGGAAGAGGAGGAGGAAGGGGTGATCTCTGCTTCTGTCACCTTGCCTCCGTCCTCCTCCTCCTCTTCCTAGCTACTTGGATCACTTCGCTAGCAGCCACCGGACATCACAAAGAGATCCAGGCAGCCAAGAGGAGAAGGAGGGCAATTTCCACCTCTGCCACCTTGCCCCCGTCCTCCTCTTCCTCCTCTTGGCCACTTGGATCTCTTCGCAATGCCCAGTGGCTGCCAGCAAAGAGATCCAAGCATCCAGAAGGCGAAAGAGGACGGGGGTGAGGCGATGGGACAGCCACTCTCCCTTTGTCTGGGTCTCTGGGCAAAGGGGAGGGGCAGCAGTTTGTCTCCTCATTTGTAGCTGCAGTTTACTCTCCAGGCTATGAATGAGCAGACAAACCACCATCCCCCCCTTCGCCTGGGCCTCTGCACTGAGCTGTTTCGGGGCACAGACCTGGGAAAAGGGGTGGTGGTGGCTGCCCTGACACAGGAAGGGGACGCACAGTCAAGTCACCCCCTCACCCCTCACCCTCTCTGGGTTGGGGAAGCAAGCAAAAGGGGGAAAGCTTCCATCCTTTTCTGGGTTAGGGGTAAACCCTCTCAATCAATGGCAGCTGAAGGCTGCTCCCTGCAGCCCCTGATAGACAGGTAATTTTGACAGCTCGGATCTGTCAAAATCAGCTGTCTGTTGGGCTGCCAGTTGATTGAGGGGAGTTGGGACAACCTTCCCATGGGAATAAATTGAAAATCAATGTAATCTGTTCCATTTTTAACTTTTCTGATCTCTGGAACAGATTAATTGATTTCCCATGCATTCCTATGGGAAACCCCATTCCATAAGACAAAAAAAATGTAAAATGAAGGGACCCGTGGAACTGATTAATTTCATCTTACAAGGTACTTTTTAACTCCCAAATGTGATGGTTTCGCTTGCCAAGGTCTTTAAAATCATTCCACATGCATATAGTTATTTCATTGTTCAGTTCACTATACAGTATCATTATGATTATTCTTTTACTTTCACTGCTGTTTCCTCATTTGAAAGCAGACTGAAGCTTTTCCAAGTTACAGTTCTACAGTTACCTTGATTACAAGACCGAACAGCTTCTCTATACTTATGCATTTCCATTTGCACTTTTCCCAAGTGACACCAAGCTGCTGGACAGTGGCTGGTCCTCTGCAAACCTAGCAGGAAGATTGATTTAACACTTCTTAGACACATACAGTACAGCGGCAGATGCTGTTGTTTGAACATTAAAAGGGAGGGGGGTTGTGGCTTAGCTTTGTCTTGCCCCCCCAAGCTATGTACATAGAATGACTTCACCAAAACAACTTGCTCAGTTCTTATGTAGGAGCAGCTTTTAATTTTTTTCTGTTTACAAAACTGGGTGCACAACTTGATCCAATTAAAACAAAAACAGTGGGCAACTGGGCACTGAATGATGTTTTTTAAAATCACAAATAGATTTTAATTTGACTACACTTACTTGGTCACCAACAACAAACATTAAACTTTGTATTCATCCATCAGAAACTGATTGTGCATTATTTATCCTGGTTTTTAACACCGTTATTGCTTTAATGTAAAGTCTCTGAGGCAGTATATGCAGCTTCAAAACCGAAGACTTAGGGGGGAAAACCATTTGGTGCCCAAAGCAGGAGAAAGAAAAGTGACATGGCTGTGCCAAAACTGGATGAAATGCATCCTCAAAAGAGTGCAATGATTAAAGGACAGGTGTGGGCAAAGTATGCCCCCAAAGTTTTTTTGTTTTCATTTCTTTGTGAGGGCCCCTAGGTGACCCAGAACGCTAAAGGGATGGGGGAAGGACTATTTTTTTGGCGTTCCAATCTTGAAGAGTTCCCAAGCATCCCCTTTAGCAAGTTCAAACTGGAAGTGGTCACTTAGGAAGTTCTAATTTTGTTTATTTATTCCACCACTGCACTTCACCCATTTTATTTTTGCCATATCCAGCTAATTCTGGGCCTGGTGTGACCTACAATAGGTTATGGAGGTCTAGATTTTAGCTCTTGGGCCTGACGATATTGTCCACCCACTTAAAAATTAGTGGGATTGCACATCAACCCACTTCAAACACTGGATTGCATACACAAGTGTTCTCTTTCCACATTGCTTACCTTCTGTGAGGTTTTTTTCAGCTTCATTGTATTTTTTTTCCTGGAGGGAACGAATCCCCAACACAATAAGAGCCGGACCACTTCTTGGGTCAATATCCAAGAGCTTCTGACAACAACTGAGCACCTCTTCACCCAAACTACCTAATATACATAGAAGAATTTTATTTGGCAACATTTTTAAAAAAATCAAAAAATATGTATCACAAGCAATGTTGCCACATTCTTTTTCTTGTGAGCCATTCTGACTGCCATCCTGGCTGAAATCCTGGTGCTTATTGTAGTGAGCCCCACTAGAGTAGATCCACTGAATCAGTGGAGATATGGTTAGTCAACATAAGTTATACAGTATTATTCAATTGGGCCTACTCTAAAAACTACATTAAAGTACGTCACAACTAGGGAAGGGCCATTTTAATCAATGGAACTTGGGGAGGAGCTGATTCACCAACGTGTGAGTGACTCAATGGGCTTAATCTAGTGCTATATACTATTATTTATTTATTTATTTTAGAGTATTTTTACCCCACCTTTCTCCTTGGAAAAGGACCCAAAGTGGCTTACAATAATGAGGGACAATATACAGCCCAGAACATTTTAAAGACATATTCAAGTTAAGAACAGAGAGTTAGAAGAGGCATCTAAGCAAAAAGATTTTAGTCACTTTTTTTTTACAATTTTAAGAAATTCAGCAAACACAGCCTTCAGGAAAGAGAGGGCAAGAAAGACAGAAATTAAGAGCAATATTAAATTTAAAAGCCACATGCATTACCTGACTGAATGAAGTGTAAGCAAAGAACCTCCAGAGGATAACTCACAGCAGGGTACAAAATGATCATATCCTCACAGGCCTTCTTTAATCCTGAATGTTCATGAGGGAACTTATTTGGAGAGGAGACAAAGAATTAAGAACATAGACTATTATCTACATTAAAGAAGGCTACCTTATTATTACATGGTATGGTTAAATAAAGGCAATCCTTACTTTTGATAAACACTGAATGAACTCTCTGAAGAGCTTCTGATGTTCTTCACTTGGAACTGGGTCTGAGGAATTCAGTGCCTCTTCATATGCCTTAAGGAGCTATAAAGGGGATATGAATACTACACAATGAAGCAAGAGTACCGTCTCTGGATGGTAACAGTCAAGGCTTCTACATTATTACCAAAACTTCAGAATGAGAGCCAAACTGCAGACATCTAATTCCTGTAATATTTTTAAGGGGAAAAATTAAGGGAAAATACTTTCTGTGATTGGATGCTTGACAGAAGAGACAGGGAGAAAGACCTGATAAATTGTTTCTCTGCCAGACGTTCACCTGCTCAGAATGGATCACCAACACTCTGTCAAACAAGTGTTTTTCCCCATGCAGTGAGAACTATATAGGGGTTTCATATCGCCTCCATGGCAGGCAGCAACCTGAAAGGACTCACTCTGATTAAGTACCTTGCACCAAAATAATTGAGCAGACCTATTTACAACCAACCCACACATTCATCCTGGTCCTCCCTCTCAAGATTTTTTTTCTTTTTCAAAAAAAGAACACAATGGAAATGAATCATGCAGCTACATTAATTGGATAACATGGTTTAATTTTCACATACTAGGGTGAAAATATGAGTCGTACCACACACTGAGACACAATTGATTGTTTAAAAAAATTCAGTACACAACAGGGCTTGCTTCCCCAGCTGCAATATTCAGTCAGAAGAGGATTCCTGAATTATAATTACTTGACTAAATGGTGAAGTACATCACTAGAATTAATAAAGTATTCAAAATTAAGGGGAAATGTCTGTGCATTGTTGTTGTTCAGTCATTCAGTTGTGTCCAACTCTTCATGACTCCACGGACCAGAGCACACCAGGCCCTTCTGTCTTCCACTGCCTCCCAGAATTTGGTCAAATCCATGTTGGATGTTCTATATGTATTTGATATGTATTTGTAAAAAGTGCAAAGTCACAGTGACTCAGTGTATAGTTTTTTTTCAAATTGAGTACAGATGTAAAGAATTAACATAATGAATTTTGGCTGATGCAAGAGGTTGCAATAGATATGATGTAATATAATTTATGATTGGACAGACATGTATATAAAAATGCTCTGTAAATCACTGTTCCTTGGGCCTTCCGTAAGTAAAGGCACCCACTTTGTTTCTCTGTTATATATTTTGTCTATGTACTGTATGCTATTATGCTGTTGAATTTTGTATCAATGTACTAATGTGATTTTTTCCCTCTATGCTTTGCTGAACTTTGTAGAAGTTGATGTTGTGATGCTGTGATATATTTTGCACATTTGTAATATAGCTGGTTGGTTTTAAGAAAACTCTCCCTCTGGCTCTAACAATTTATTCAATAAGCATTGCTTCTGCTGCCTGATTAAATAGCACATACTCTGACAACTAATCCTACCAGACATCCTACCATGGTACGTTTACCTATGCAGCAAAGCAGTAGGCAATTTAAGCCACCCACTACTTTTTAAACATTTCTTCCTGCCCTTTTTATGTTATCATTAACATAAAGAACCAATGGCCCACAGCTTCAGAAGCAACTTCCTTTATGGGGCTGTATTGAGATATGAACTAGGAATCCACCAAGCCACAGTCCCAGACTCCACAGTCCAATTGGTTTACTTCAGACATTTATAATGGAAATTTAGGACTTTCAAGATTGTTTAGAAAATCAAGGAAAATGATTGTGTCCCGCTTTTTAAACAACAAAGGTTTTATAAGAGTAAAATAGGGATGTTAAATAAAGGGAGATGTCATTTTACCAGCTGCTGTGTTTCATTATCCTGGAGATGAGACCCTTCTTCCAGCAGCTGAATCAATCTCTTCCACAACTGATGAAGCTCAGCACTGTCTGCGCCTTCTTCCTGTCTCACTTTTATCAGCTTCTGCCACATCCGAGTCGCCTATCAAAAAAGCCAGTCAAGCTTCAGAGGTTTCTCAAATCAGAGGGATGTTTTGATCTCTGACTGTTAAAGTGTAACAGCCAAACAGGATAGCATATGCCTATTATATTCTAATTTTTTTTTCTTTTAAAAATAATCTGATTAATGGAAATTAAGTTTTCTAAATTACATCTCAGCAGCTAGCAAACTATCTTAAAACCAGACTCTCAAATAATACTTTTGGCTACAGCACTCCTACAGAACACTGAAGTGGAAAACTAAAAGAGGCAACCCTTACCAGTCTAAACCAAGCTATTTTCACCAAAAATAATAGACAACAAGGCACATCTGTGAGGCCAAAACAGGGCAAGTTTGCCAACATAAGGTTACCAAAAACCTGTATATGTAACAACCTTTCTCTTAAGAATCCAATTACAATTCAAAATATGGAAGTCAAAATCCTGTTGTGGAATACTGCACATATAATGGCATGGTTTAAATTTTTTGGCTGCCATTCACTCACCCACATTACATATGTGTAATGAGTTGGTTGTGCAACTCATTCTACAACTAGAGGACCACGCGGTATGCAACAGAGGAAGGCAAATTGATCCCTGTTGCTTGCATAATTGCTGTCACATGAACATGCAGCACAACGGGATTCTGGTCAATAAATACAGTAAATCTATCAACACAATAGTGATGAGAAACCTGAAGGAATTTTTTTTCTTGCTGAAACACCTCCACAAGTTTTCGGCACACTTCACACCATTTCTGTTTATCAGTGCTAGAAAAAAAGACAAAATGATGTATTTTAATACACGGAAACTCTCAACTTCAGTTATCATACCAGACCAACTTAAATTGGCATTCTCATCCCAAACAAAATGAGATTTCCTAAGATCTGCTCTTCTGCACTTGTCCCCTACCTTATCTTCGAACTATGAAGGCTGAACTCTTCTTCCGATATTCCTCTAGTTGCCTCCTGCCCCCAAACGAGATACTGACCACCTCCCCACCCCACCCCAATCTTGCCATCCCAAGCAGTTCCTCGCTCAGCTTCCCTTCCTTAGTTCCCTGATTCTTCACATCTCCGTCCAGGACTAGCTACATCGTTCACCCCTCCTCTTTTTGGCATTCTGTTCTAAGGTCTTCCCTTCACTTTGATCTAGTGAGAGCTCATTATTTCTAATTGCACATGGCCCTCCTTCGTCCTCACAGAAAGTGCCTTAACAGAGCTCACCTAGCTAGTTTCACGGCTCAGTGAAAACTACAATCTGGATCTCCTGAGTCCAACTCCAGTACTCTGAAACACAATGTGCCAACTTGTTTTTCTTATTCATTTCCAGAAAAGGGGAAGGGATTGCTATCTTACATGAAGGAACCTAGGGTTTCTTCCCTTCCACTCTTAGATTTCTGATGGGACTGTTTACCCAGTCAAAACAGTTCAGAAAGAAAAGTGAAATGCATGCATACGTGCAAAATGCTTTACAGATAAAGTGATAATGTGTCATAATTGACACATAAATGCCACATAATTTAATTGTTCATTCTGATTGTGAGCCGCCCAGAGACCTTTGGGTAGTGGGCGGCATACAAGCTATATAAATAAATAAATAAATAAATAAATAATTGCACAAGTGAAATTTCACACAATAATTTTTCTGTTCAGTATAAATACATTCTCATAAGTATAATCAACCTGGTAGATAATTAAGTTACAAGTAAGAAATAGTTTTATGCTTTTGCAGAAATCTATTCATTAATATTACACGAACACTGCAGATGATGTTTTCCTAACAAATCACATTTTGATTAGTAACAGGGAAAATGACCTTTAGCCAAAACTTATTACATTGCTGCAAAATACTATAAAATCCTCTATGCCAGTGATGGCAAACCTTTTAGAGACCGAGTGCCCAAACTGCAATTCAAAACCCAGTAATTTTTTTTTTTGCAAAGTGCCAATACAGCAATTTAACCTGAATACAGGTGGCTATGAAGGGGCAATGTCGGGTGCCCACAGAAAGGGCTCCTTGTGCCACCTTTGGCACCCGTGCCATAGGTTCGCCATCACTGCTCTAGGCTATTTCTTACCTTTCATAGAGTTCTAGGAGTTTCTCATAAACGTTAACCAAATCCTCCCTGGCACCAGCACAGCTTGTTTTTTCATACAAGTTTGCTAAGCCCTTGAAGAAAGTAAAAGTAAAGTATCTTTGAAGCAAATTGTTGTCAAAATTGTGGCTGCCAAGTTCACTTCAGAGAATACCCAATCAACACTCACACTTGTGCACACACACATCTCACCTTGCTGTAAGCTAAATTAATATTAGGAAAAGAATCCCAGAGTGCTGAGGTCAGAGAGAGGAGACCCTAACACTGCTCACCAATGTGGAGGACTCTCAATGCAAGCAAAATTGTTAAAGGCAGCAGGAATGTTTTTATGTTAAAAACCGCAGGAAACAGCAGTGTATCATCAGGACTGCTGGAGGGTTACACGAACATTAAATGCAATTGTAGTCTTGTTTTATTCCAATTAAGTATCAATCAGGTGAACCCACTGAATCTCACCCTAACATTCAGCATACTGAGTTTTCTTCTAGTTCCAATTTTTTTCAAAAAAGTATGCTTCATGCCTCACTGTTCTCCACTGCATTTCCTCACCTTGGCCTCTCTAAAATTCCCACTTCTAGAACACCTCATCACATTTCAGACAACCAGTATCTATTACCAGTAGGGGTAAGAAGAAACATTTAAAATGCAGGTAGCCAGAGCTGGAAAAAGTTGCTTTTGGTGACTATAGTTCCCAGAATCCTCTTGCCAACCAAGCCCAAAATGTTATTTTTCCAAATGCTGCTAGTAGCTGCCCTATTCAAAACAGTGAAATGGGGAGGTGTACTAATATCAGTAGTGGCCAAACTTCGACCCTCTAGATGTTTTGGACCACAACTCCCAGAATTCTAAGCCTGTATTGCCAATGACAAAGGACTGTGGGAGTTGTGGTCCAAAACTTCTGGAGGGCTGAAGTTTGGCCACCACTCTAATATGTCATTTGCAAGACAGAGAGAAAAGAAAGTTATGTGCCATCAGAGGACAATAAGACACCCCAGTAACAACCTAATATGATTGCTACTTATTCCCTTCTTTCTTGCAAGCATCAAGAACCTTCCTTCATTCAACATGGAAAAAGGGATTAAGAGCATACCTACCTGCCATGCTAGCAACTGTCCGGGCTCCAGTTCAGCAGCCTTCCGGTAGGCACCTTGGGCCTGCTCAGGTTGTTCCAGCTCAGCAGCTGCCAGACCAATAAATACCAAGGCATGGTAGTTATTTTTTTCGTGATTCAACACTTCCTACAAAAGAAACACAAGAAGACCACTTTGCAATGCACTTGTAAAATTAATATATTATTGCACATCTCAGAAAGGGCACGTTGTGTTGTGTCATTACAGTCGTGACCTACTCTTTGTGACCCCATGTCCATGGAGTTTTCTTGGCAGGAATACTGGAGTGACTTGCCAGTTCCTATTTCAGGAACCTACAGCGCCGGGTATTCCCTGGTGGTCTCCCATCCAAGTACTAACCAGGGCCAACCCTGCTTAGCTTCCGAAATGAGGCGAGATCGGATGTGCTTAGGGCATCTAGGCAGCTCTAAGGGCACGTTACAGGCCGGGCAAATGCTTCACTCTAATTTTTCTATTCTCTTATGATCCAGGATAGCTATTGAGAGCTAGGGAAGAGCATACCTCAGCGACAGGGCACATGCTTTGCAGGCCCAAGGTCCACACTCAGCCCCAAACAAACCCGGATTAAAGGATCTCAGATAGTAGGGCTGCAGCAGCAGAGGGAAAAAACACAACCCTACAGCGCAGGTGGGCTACACAAACCCCATGGCATCCCACCCCTTGCTATTTTTGCCAGGCTACACCATTACAAATAGAAGAATGCTCTCAAAATGTGGCACTCACATAAGCAAGGGCATTTCCCTCCTTTGGGGGCAGAAGGAAAGAATATTTTGCACAGCCCATCTGCAAGATTCTAAAAGGCTGGAAGACACCGGGTGCCTTCCTGAGCCACAGGGAACTGCTACAGTGGCTGCTCAGTGTTAGTAGAAGTGCCCAGAAATTTGGTGACTGCCAGGTTTTGGGTACAGCAGTAATATGAATTCCTGTGGCACAGGGTGCTAGTGGTACTATGCATCATTCCATTCAGAGAGAGAGGATGCCCACACCATCCTAAGGTCACCTCACTCAAGGAACACTGACTCTGTACAAGACAACTAGGTGTGTTTATATGTATGAAGATGAAAGAAATGCCAAGTCTAGAAGTTCGAGTTCAATGAGTTCAGGTAGCCGACTCAAGGTTGACTCAACCTTCCATTCTTCCAAGGTCAGTAAATTGAGTTCCCAGCTTGCTGGGTGGGAGCAAAGCATAGCTTGTGTAATTGCAAAACTCAGAGTGCCTTAAGTACTATGGAGCACTATGTAAGCAGCACACTTTACTTTTGTTTTGATCTAATGGCAAAGAACTCAGACTACTGTTGCATAGCACCACTTTGGCCTTTAGTTTACTATGAAACGTAAACTAGACAGAAAGATAAGGAAGCACCTAGCAAATCTGAGATACAGTGAAATTTAATCCCTTAAAGAGCATCAGAGAGGATTACTTGGGCAGATCATTACATTTCATATGAAGAAAAGTTAGCTATATATTTTAGTAATTACCTTGCAGTATTTCAGTGCATCTCTGTATTCTTTATATCTTATTGCATCTCTAGCACATTTCAATGCAGCTTTCACTTCCTTGTTTGACATGATTACTGCAGACATTAGGAGGAAAAAAAGTTATTGCCATATACTAAGAATTGTGGAGTAATTTTGAATCATTCTAAAGGCTCACACAAAACTCTCTTTTGGAACCCATTTTTTTAACCCACCATGTATGGCAAATACATTTTCATGTAACTATAAGACAGAATCCTGGCTTACTGTGAAAGAATAATATGTAATACATTTATCCCATTTTATTTCCTGCTTAGCCTCCACTACAGTACTAGCAGAAGGAGCTGAACTAAGAACTGAAGTCTTGCCATATTGTTCAAACTAGGTCTCCTGACTTGCTGTGTCCCTTCAAAATTAGAACTGTAAATGTAAGCAGAGGATGAATACTTTTTTTTAAAAAAAATCAACTTAGCCTGCCTGTACACAGGGCTGACCAACAGAAGGCTTCTTCCATTGTAACGTGCCATCAACAGCAGCATTCGGTATCACTAACTGTTTATTGCACACCGCTGCAAGACATAGAACCAGCTAAATACTGGCATTGATGATGACTAAAAGGCAGCTCTTTTGCCCCCACAGATCTTTAGCAGTCAAAAAGACTCTACTGAAATAATGGTGTGTGGGGAGGACCTTAGAGAACAAAGATTATGGCTAAACGCCCTTCCACCTCAACAGGGATTAACGGCTGTGGCCAGAGAGAAAGTTGGTACATTGCAAGAGATCCTTGTATCAGAAGTAGCAATTTATTGAAGAGGTCAACAGACCATTTCATCAAATCAGACATCATACACAATAATATAAAATACAATACAATAATATAAAATAGCATAAACTTACAAATGTCAGCCCTTAAATGATAGAAACAAATAAAACCTCGCTTCAAAACGCATAATTGAAAGACACATTCCTTATCACTCTCTTTCCTTCTAAGGGAGGCTGCCTTAACAGCAAAAAGGGCAACCCTCCGTGTCATAAATACATTTGATCCACTCAACAAGAGGTTCAGTTTTCTCTCATCATGCCATGTTCCCGTATTATTTAGAAAAGGTGCAAGAGCATGTTCTCTAATATTATCATAAAACTTCACTCCACTGAAACACTAAGAGAGCAGGAGCCTTAAATAAATCGGGACGGGCTACACCACTTGCAAACTCTGGAGCGACCCTAGCTGGGCTCTGGAAATGAACTGGAAGCGGAGTCCAGCTTATTAGGCACACGACACACACACATCGGGCGCAACGGCTCAAGTCGCCTCCGCCTCCTCTTCCTCGCCTTCCCCAAAGGCCTTCGCCCGAGGCCGCCACACAACAGTCACTCACCGGCTGTCACCACCACCACCACTCCTTGCCACAACAACTACCGCCAGCAGCCGCCAGCAACCGCGGCCCCAAACCGGAGAGAGAGAGGCGCAAGCGCCCGGATGGTTTCATTTCATGGAGAACTCCTCCCCTTCCCAGCTGGCCTAAACGCCTATATGGTCGTCTAGCGGTCCGCCTGGTTGGCAACTCCTTGCCCTAGGTGGTGATGGGAGTTGTAGTTTATTTGAGCTTCCCCCAATAAGTGAGGGCTTCCTAAGGATCCCAGGCGTTACACAGCCCTAGAGTTACAGACATTGGGGACTTTTTATTCTTTTGATGGTACGAGAAGGTTTAGCTCAGGTTGCCAGCTGGATTTTTATCTTAATTAATTCGCACGAGAACAGAAAGTTAGGAGATGCTTCGCCTTGCTCGTTGGTTGAGGGGAAAACGGCTCTAATCCCCGTTACTTTAAGACACGATGCGTGTGAATGCAGTTAAATCGCTGTTGATTCATATAAAGCTTAATAAAGGGAATCGAGCAGGGTTTGGAGCCCATTTTAGAGGCTTACGTCTCAACAGGCGGCGGGACGGGAGGTTTGGGAGTTTTTGTTTGATTGACTCCTTTCTCTACCTCCCATCTGGCAGCGAAGTCCACTCTGGACGGTTAACAACAAAGTAAAACAAAATGCAAATGCAAATGCAAAACGAAGACATGTGACAAAATTGAAACAAAAATAAAGATGGAGGGAACATCAACGTACAAATATCACAAGATATTTAAAACTAATGTTTTAACTTCTGACTCTTTGCTCACCCTCTTCCTACATTTAGTTCCCCTCACACTGCATTGTGGTAGTTGTAGTTTAGCAAGTTACTTTTCTCTCCCTTCATCACCCAGTTTTTTTTTCCGTCCCTTTGTATCCCAGGCGCCCTCGTCGCCCTCAGTCCTTTTTTTTTGGGGGGGGGGGACGACGACGTGAAACTCTCTTGGTCCTGAGCCGCCCATGTTTCCTTCCCTTCTGTTCCGCGATTTCTGATGGGAGGGGCTAATATGGTTCCTTCGGACCTCCTTGTGCCGCTTCGCAGTCATGCAGTCCTGCGCCTGGGAGGGTCAGCGGGTGGCAGGGAAGAGAAGACCACCCCCCACCTCACCCCACCCCCGCTGACGCTACGACACAGGGCGATTCTTCCTTTTGCATTGGGTGAGCGAAGGAGCCCTTGGTCTGATTTTTGAGGAAGACATCATGGGCAGCGATACCGCGGCGGCTGTTCTCAACTACCGCAGCATCCTGACTTGGGCTCTCCTCCTGCTCCCGGGTTTTGCTTCTTGGGGTGCGGTGAAGGGGAGCGCTCTGCTCTGCCCAAACCATGACTGTCCAAAGCCTAACGTGGTCATGGTGATGTGCGACTCGTTTGTAAGTATTTCATTTTTAAATCAACGCCTCTCCGCAACTTGTTTTCCAATTATTCTGGCGGAAACGGCAGAACTGACGGTAGGAGCGGCTGCTCAGCTTGCATCTCCCTTGCATCTCCCCATCACGCCGAACGACCTGAGCCTCTCGCTCCTTCTTTTTCCACCTGGACGTGCCTCTTGGGTGGGTGTCAGACAACCTGGTGGAGAGGCAGACTTTTCCCTGATAACCCCTTGATAGCGCGACACAGGAGTTACATTCGATTCACATGGTGGATTTCTTCAAAACGTACACGCTTGGGCTTGGATGGGTGTGTTTGTGCCCCGCTATTGTTTGTCCGCCCGACTGGGAAAGGCGGGGGGGGGGTATGGGTGGGAGCATTTCACGAACAAACTGGTTCAGACTGTGAGCACTAGGGGTCCCACAAACACACATACCCGTTTTGGTGCTGTGTTTGCTGCGAAAGTGCACAGATCGTGCCTCCACTCCAAGGCGCAGCATTTTGGCACCCCAGTCCACCGAGCCCCTGAAGGGCCCTTTAACCCCATCATCCCACCACTAGGGGTTGATCAAATTACTCCTCTTAATGATGCACAGTTTTTACCACAGCAATTGCAGTGCGACCAGTAATCCTACCATTTCAGTCCCACCCCGTTTTCCTACCTCTTTCTGCTGTCCTATTTGAATAATCAGTTGCTGGCGTTTTGGTAACCGAGCACTTCTACAAGATGCAAATTCCCAATGGAAAGGAAGTGAGAGATGAGAGAAAAACAAAGGAGATAATATAAAGGCACTCTGGTACTAGGGATACACTGCCACGTTCTCAAACTTTCACATGAACTCTTGCAGTAATACTAGAAAGCCGACATGCTGGTAATCGACAAGCAAATCGTGTGTGTGTGTGTGTGTGTGTGTGTGTGTGAGAGAGAGAGAGAGAGCATGACAGAGAAAAGCAGATCAATAAACAGGGAAAAGATGCGCATTTGGCAAGACGGGATGCACAGAAAGTATAATGCACCCTTGCCATCCGGACATTAACTGCACACCATACGTCATGTGATTGCCCACGATTATTAACTATGATGCGCAGTTAATAGCCGTGCGACTGAGGCCTAAAAGATAGCTGTTGTGAGTTTTTTCAGCCTGTTTGGCCCTGTTCTGGAACTTTTTCTTCCAGCTAAAAGGATTCTATCTTAAAGTTGTTGCATTTTAATCACACTCTGGGGTTGGGTATCTGTAAGAGTGAAAGAACAGGCAGTGGCTTTTGGAAATGTGATGATGATTCTACCAATGACAGTAACTGGAAAACATGTCAGGGTGCTACTTGCAAGGCTTCACTAAAATACTCATGCCTTCTATTGAATTATTTTAGTGTCCCCTGTGGTCTTCCTTGTTTCCATTATTCATCATAAACCAGGAAGTTTATTAAACTGTTCCTACATACAGTAATTTGGAACCAAGTACAGTATATGGAATAATTAACAGTCATGGGTCATCCCCTACTTAATATATTTAAGAACAGCTTGAAACTAGTTGTGGTGCCTCACTGAAATAACCCTCAATAATATAATGGAAACAAATTATAGCTCACTTCAGATAGAAGTGTGTTATATATCTTATATAAAATGCAATTTCATACCTGCAAGTATGAAAAAGGGTCAGACTCCACAAACTGGTGGCACCTGCTCCAAGCTCTGCCACACATGATAAAGCCAAAAACCCCACATAATTTACATAGGACCTGTCCTACAACAAGAGATAAAGAGCATATTCAAGCATATTCTAACACTTTTCTTATTTCTTTTAAGGACAGGGCAGAAGTGCCTGTCACAAATATTTCACAAGTTAGTTTGCAAAGTATCCTGTCTTCTGTATTTTATGCCTAGCAGCTTTGTGGCTGGCTAAAATCAGAAGAAAGGTCAAAGACACAGCGGCTTTGGTTGTCTAAAACCAGTTCAGACTTTAGCAAAATTTACTTTCTACAGTGCCATTCTTCCTGAACTGTGCCAGAGATCTTGCCTCCACCCCCATAGAAGACAAATGCAGACTTGGAAAAAATGTTTTTGGGTTAGTGTTCTCATAACCCCATCCAAATAGGTCTGGGTCCTGCTGGTTTGAGAAATGATGGCACTGTTGCCCAGAAAACACAGTCTAGAACCTAGTATTCTGATGTGTGAAGCCAAGGTTCATGCTCTGCCATTGCTTCTCTTAGCCAAGCTATCCCTCTCTGTATACAGTATATACATTTTAGAGCATTTTGAGCTTAATACAGTTTAGTAGGAAGACTGTGAAGATTCTTAGTCATCCAGGTGAGTTTATCTGGAAGTTGAGTCATGGCAACTGGACTTCTTTTTCTTGAGAGATTGAAATGTTCTGCTGCTTATCCAAATAGCTTCATCAGTTTGGATGTACATCATTTATATTGCAACTACAAGGCTTAGTTCTGAATGAAAGTTATGCAGACAAGCCTTAAGTATAAAAAATGTGGTGAGGTCTGTTGCCAGGAAAACAAAATCTGTCACCAGAAAGAAATGTCCCAGTTGTAAAGAAAGTCCAGTTTCCCAGAAAATACTTCCCTCAGAATGCCTGGTATCTTGTATCCACAATGGCTGAAATTGGTGTTTGGGCTGAAGGTTTATGATCTGATATATAATTTTGCATAAGGTAGTCTCTCAAATTATTCCCATGGTATCTCCCCCCCCCCCGTGTGCAGGATGGAAGGTTGACATTTCATCCAGAAAATGAAACAGTGGCCTTGCCTTTTGTAAATCTCATGAGGACACATGGCAGTCTCTTTCTTAATGCCTATACAAATTCTCCAATATGCTGTCCTTCTCGAGCAGGTAAGACCATACTTCAGTGATAATTCGAGTCTGTTTGAAGAGTAAATGATGAGAGTTACACCTCAGAACCTGACACTTCTCCCCTTTCCTTTCATGTATGCATGGAACTATTTGGGCTAGGATAGCCATAGCATTGTTGCATATGTTTCAAGCAGATGTAAATTAAATGAAAATCGATTATTTGGGGAACTGTAGGGGAACTTCAAAGCTTAGTTATGCCCATGTAAAGATTTAGAATTAGTAGTTGTGGTTTTATTTAGAAGGGGTTGTGTGCCTCTGAGATGATTCTGGGGCCAGGAGAATACCACAACTTTGAGGTCTATCCCAATCTAGAACCGTTCCAAAGTAATCAGTATGGTACATTTTGTATGCTTCAGTTGAAAAAAATACATTATATAAATTGCTTTGTGTGAGCTTTCTCAGAAGGCAAGGCAGAAGTAAATAAAAAGGAGGTGGATTGTTGAGAATGGTGATAGATGGCATTTTCCGTGCTATTGGGTCATCTCTGGTATCCCGGAGGCAGTATACCAGGAAAGTAACTTAGTATCTATGAACCAATGAAGATCTTTATGGGTCTCATTCTTGTCTTCTAGATATGGTGGCCAGAAACTGACTGATGATTTATGTGTGTGTGAACAAAATTGATTAACTTGCTATGACAAATGACAGTACCATTAATTGACAAGGTACTGGTCAAATTACTAGGCAGATGCTTACTGTGCAAATTGTACAGCCATAATTTTGCTCATGTATTGTAACACAGCAACAGCTTACCACCGGGGGGTGGGGGTGTAATACAATTTAACTTGCCTATATTAAAGAAAAAAACTATGCAAGTAAATAGTTTCGTTATGATTTTATGCTTGCATTATTAACACATTTTGCTATACTTTTTAAAAGCCATGTGGAGTGGCCTTTTCACTCACATTACAGAATCATGGAATAACTTCAAGGGCTTAGAGCCTAATTATACAACATGGATGGACCTGATGGAAAAACAAGGCTATTATACTCAAAAATATGGAAAACTAGATTATACTTCAGGACATCATTCACTAAGGTGAGCAATGTGGAAAATATCCTTTCTGATCATTACTGGTTAAAAGCAAATTATTTTCCCAACTATTCTGTGTCCAAAATCCTGCTGAGAAAAGACGGCATCAAAATAATGACATCAAGAGGGAATTGCCAATAATTATAGAGTTGCTACAAGTCTCAGGGCTTATATGATCCCCCTGCAACTTGGCTGCAATTAATTTTATTGCAGGCAAATCAAGTGACCTCAGGATCACAGCAGGAAATATATAATCAGTGGAAATCTGCCACTGATCATAACAGAGAAAAGGAGATTGCCAATAATTAAAGACTTGCTGTTTCAGTCCCTGTGCTCCATAAATGCATATCCCTTCAACACTGCACTGTCTTAAAAATGAAACCTGAAAGCATACTTTTGTGACAAACTGCCCAGGGCTAGGCGATTGGTGCCCTACCTTTTTACAACCAGGGACTAGTTTGTCGCTCTGCAAGGCTTCCCAGGTGTGTACACACATAGGGCTTCTTTTCAGATTCAGGTGCACACAAAACGTGTACACAACTCCCCCACATGCTAGTTCCCTCACAACCTAAACGAAAATGGTTGCAACATTGTGTGGGAGAGGAAAAGCCCAGTGCATGGGTGAGAGAAGCATGTGCACCCACTTGGACATGTGCCTCACTGGAAACCTTGTGGCCCAGTTCCTTACAGGCTGCAGATTAGGACTGGGCCCATGGGCTGGGATTGGAGACTATCTATAACATGTTCCCCAAAGCACTGGGGTTTGTCCTAACTTCCTTAGGGGTAACCTTTCTTTTAAATTAATTATTTCCTTGAAAGCTTATATGGTTTGGTGGTAGTATGTTGTACTAGGACTTCAGAAAGCCAGGGTTCAAATCCCCAGTCGAACATGGAAATTCTCTGGGGGAAGCAGTTGACAATCTTAAACTACTCCCCCCAAAGTCTCACATACTTCGAAACTTTATCAGGATTGCCATAATCTGTAAGTGACTTGACTACACATAACAATTTCCTTTATGTTTCTAATACTTATTGTCTTTTATGCATTGTTTACTATATTGGCTCATAGATTTCTTGGTCTTCATACTACTCAGCCATAATGATAATAGGCATTTTCCATTTCAGATCATGGTTTGGTGTTATATTAACAAAGAAATAACAAAAATCCTCTGGGTATCACATGTTTCTTTAAGGTGTTTTCATTGTCTTGAATGCTAGGCTTATCCTCAAATACCTGTACTATGAAACTGCAACAGTTAAGGAAATTGTAACATTTAATATGCTCTAGTTAACCCCTATTCACAGTTAGAGCATCTTAAATTTCTCTAATAAAATTCCTTGTAACTGGTAAAACATTATAAAGCATCTTGATGCGGGCAGGCAGGAATGATGGGAATTGAAGTCTAACACATCTGGAAGACACCAGATAGGTTGGGGAATACCAGTAAAGGTTGTTTGAAATGTTGTGAGATCTGCTATGTAGAGGACAAGATTTAAGACATTCATTGGCATAGTATATGTTGCACTGGCATGCTTCTCCCACCAAAGAGCAAATAATAAATGGAATAGGGGTGGAGGAGTCCTGGAAGTTGAGTCAGGGCAACTGGACTTCTTTCCTTGAGAGTTTGAAATGTTTCGCTGCTCATCCAAACAGCTTTGTCAATCTGAGAAATAAATCCACCTGGATGACTAAGGTTGCTTTTACATGACCCCTAAAGTCCGCTGCAAAATGCTCGCAGATGTGGAGCATAAAATTGTTTTCCCACCAGCAGCGGACTTTAAAAAAAAAAAAAAGTATGACCACGCCCACCTAAGCGTGCCCCAGCACATTTTACAAGTACCTGGTCTGGAGGAGGTAAAATCCTTGTGGCTGTTCCTTGTTGCTATTTTAAAACATTGCATGCCTGGCCCTCCTCCACTTTTTGTTTGGGTTCCACACACCCTTTTTAACAGACAGGAATCCTAACAGGCTGGAACAATTAGCTGTTGCCGAGGGCAGGCGGAGGTGAGCCTGCATTTTTTTCTCTCTCCCCTCACCACAGACAGAAGCAATAGCAATCAGAGTGCGGGGGTGTGTGGAAACACAGGAAGTCACAGCAGACAGAAGCAATAGCAATCAGAGTACGGGAGGTGGAAACACAGGAAGCAAAATAAAAACCACGTTGGGGGGAATCTGCATTTAAAGCTGCCAGCGGATTTTAGGGGTCATGTAAAAGCACTCTAAGAATCTTCACAGACAGGGATGGAGGAGATAAGAATGGGGAACACTGCAGAAGAAGACATTGACCACAGAAAGAGAGAGATGTGCATGTTTTCGTATCCAGTAATTATTGCTATCTATGAGGAAACAATAATGTAAGCCCAAAGAGACGAAAATCTAAATTAAGAAAAAAAAACAATGAAGTATTTCATTTACGCTGTTATTTTCTTCTAAAACTCAAGCAAGTCATGGTTTAGCCTTACTTGTATACTAAGTATAGATCTGTTTTTTAAAAAAATTGTTTTGTTTTGTTTTGTTTTTGAAAGAAGCCAGACATGATTATCTGTAGGCTCTGTTCCAGCTCTGCAGTTCTAAGATTATTCTAAGACTTTAAAATTTGAAGTATAAATATTGAAAGAAAAGATATCCCAAACACTGATGAATGAAATTGGGGGAGTGAAGGTTTCAGAATGCTGAATGCTCTTATAGTATGACTGTGATTATATGTGCATTGAAATAACATGCATTGCTCTTGTTTTCTCTCTTGTCTTCCTTCTTTTACCTTTAATTTTGCCAATATTCTCATTTTTAGTAACCGTGTGGAGGCTTGGACCAGAAATGTCAATTTTTTGCTACAACAGGAAGGCAGGCCTGTGGCAAAACTCATAGGTAACAAGACATCTATGAGAGTCATGCAGAAAGACTGGGAAACCACAGATGAAGCAGCAACATGGATAAGAAAGAAGGCAAAAAACTTAACACAGCCCTTTGTTCTTTACTTGGGATTAAATTTACCTCACCCATATCCTTCACCTTCCTCTGGAGAAAATTATGGGTCATCTACATTTCTCACATCTCCATACTGGCTGCAAAAGGTACGTATGTATTGTATGCAAATAATTTTTTGTGTATATTAATTCTTAAAGGTAAAGGTTCCCCTGCACATGCGTGCTAGTCATTTCTGACTCTAGGGGTGGCAGTCATCTCCAGTTTTAAGCCAAAGAGCCAGTGTTGTGCAAGTCCATGGCCATGTGGCTGACATGGCTGAATGCATTTCTGTGCATGGAATACTTTTTACCTTCCTGCTTTTTATGGTGATACCTATTTATCAACTTGCATCTACATGCTTTAGAACTGCTAGGTTGGCAGGAGCTGGAGTTAACAGCAGGAGCTCACTCCACTGCGTGGCACCCAGGATTGGAACTGCCGAGCTGCTGACTTTGCAGCCAACAGTTTCTGTCCTCTAACCCACTGAGCCACCATGCACCCTATATTAATTCTTACTTCTATGGCTAAAGGAGTGCAGTTTGGATGTGACTCCTGAATATGATGTGAAAGATTTTCGGTGACCAAATGGGGCAGAATTTTGAATTGCATATTAATTCTTACCTCTATGCAATTCAAAATTCTGCTCCATTTAGTAAAATAAAATATCCCACCTCATATTCAGGAGTCACATCCAAATGGCACTCTTTTAGCCATGTTTTTCTAAAAGAAATCTAATTAAAAACCTTCCACTGGGAGCCTCAATTGTGAAAATAAATTCATGGGAAAGATCATATCTCCATGTATATCTCACCAAAATCTACTTTCTCAGAGAAGCAGCCAGTAAATCTCAGAAAGTCATACAAAAAGCACACTGGAGATATTGGATCAGCCTTGCATCATCTGGATAGTGGGGAAGATGCTGAAAACACTAATAACAACCCATATTATTTTACAGGAACAAATGCTCTCATGGATAGAACTGATCTAAAAGAGCTGGGATTTGATTATGTTGCTGAATTATCAGATTACTTACACCAGGAATATATGTTGATTTTATCCTGTAGTTCTTTAATAGTCACCACCACGGCTACCACCAGCCTTCTTTCTGGATGTTATCCCATTCAAAAATGGCTCCCATCCCGCGGTGCAGTGTTTGTTGTGGGAAAGGCAGAGGGACCGCTATAAGCAAGATGGATATTTAAACTTCTTACAATGTCCTTGGCATTGCCAAGTGAGACGTGCAGATTCCATCCTGCAAAGAACTTTGTGGCAAAAATATAGGCACATTATTGGCAGGGAAAGAGACAGGGATAAGGCATTTTACCACAGAAGACACCAAAATCATCGCTGGTTTCGTGGTATTAGCAGTACTGGATACTAGGCATCTAGTTAATGTAGTTCTTTCTTTTGCCATCCTGGTTTTATAGTTCTGCTTGTTCCCTTATGAGTCTTTCCACCTTGTCTTTGAAAACCAAGCCACTAATAATGGTGGTGCCTTGGAATGTCTTCCCAGCTCTTTTTTTTTTGTTGAAGAAGTGTCTGGTGTCAAAATCACATATGCAGTATTTTTTCATGTATAAGACTGCCCCCCTCCCCTAAAATTGAGTGTCTTCTTATACACAGAAGTAAGCTGAGTTAAAAATCATATCGTTGCAAACCTGTAATTTTGGCTTGGAAAATTGAGGGTCATCTTATACATGGGGGCATAGTATAGACAGAAAAATACAGTACAGTATTTTCATTTGATACTTGATTTTGTATATTCAGCAATTACTGCATTTTCTTGTTGAGTCCTACCATAGCGCATAGTTTTGTATTATGTACTGTATTAAATTCTGTGTATTTTCCTAGAGTATTTGCAATACTATAAAAAGCATTTTTAATATCAAATTAAAATGGAGTCTGAATTGACTAGAACAGGACAGGAAATACATGTGACATAATGTTCTAAGTCAAGATGACTGCTGCAGTTATACTGTACTCTATATGTCATGTTGAATGGTGTCTTGTATATAAGGATGAGAAACTTTGGATGATCTGGGGGCCACTTTTCTCTCTCCAGGAGCTATCCTAGCTGTAGAAGTGTGCAAAAATTATAAAAGTCCAACGGTGGTTTCATATTTTGCAAAATTGACTTTGGGTGCCCTGGATTCTCTCTTTTCCCATGCTGTGCTGGGCTCAGCCAGTATTCCTGGAGGCTTCCTGGAAAAAAATACTTTTCCAGATTTCTTTTTTTTTTCCCATGGTGATGTCAGGGCAATTGCAGACCACAAAAACAGCCTCGGATAACCATATACAGCCCCCAAGGTTTACTTTACCTTCCTGTTTTATGTTATCAATAAGGTAAACCTAGCAATTCACACTTCCTACTTGGGGCGGGAGGGGGGGGGGGAAATCCAGTTTTTTTTCTTGTACAGAAACCCAGCACTGTTTATGTGAAGGGGTGCCAAATATCCCTTTTAAAAAAAAATAGTACTCCATTTGAATTATTTGCAGATGCTGTTTTACTATAGTCACAACACTGTAAGCTTGTTACCATGGCTCCCACAATTTCAATAGCTGTGAAGTTCTGCAGTTCTACAGCTTTTTTTAAATAAAAGAGCAATTTCTTCAAAAAATCTCTTCAGTAGACATAGCTCATGTTTTCCTTAGCATTAACCCTGCTTGCTATAGCATATGGGAAGTGTAAGTGTAAGTTTATTGCTACGGCATCAAGCCAGACATAAGATAAAATAGAATAGAATAGAATAGAGCAGAATAAGATACAATATAAAAAACAACAACAACATTAGATAGAAAGTTTAAAAACTGGCAAACATTACAGTGGTCAATATATAAAACAAAAAGTTATTTTTTAAAAGCCTTTAAGACAACAGATGTGACAATATAAAACAGGGTTTAAAAGCTCAGCTATATATCTATTGCTGTAACATGCCACCCAGAATTTTGCCACCAGTTCAGTAGTAGTCCGACTTTGGTCAATTAGCAATTGATTACAATAGTCCGAGTCCGATTGGCCTGCCATATCTTTTAAGAGTGGTGTGATGTATTTTGCCTGGGTCTTTTTTTATGCCTACTGCATCTGAACATCATATGCTCAATGGATTTTATCTCATTAGAGCCACAAGGGCAGAGTCTCTGTTCCCTCGGGATGCTCTTAAATCTGCCTTCCAGCACTGCAGAAGGGAAAGCCTCACATCTGGCCAGAGTAAAGGCTTTCCTAAACTTGTACATCTCCAGCTGTGACAGATAGGCCATGGGGAGTGAGCGATATTTATGTGTATCTAAAACTCTAAAATTGGGGCAACTACTGAGATCTGCCTGTCTCTCCATATCCATTATTCTCTGTTTAAGGACTGATTTTGCTTCATCCCATTTCATGCTCAAGATTGCTTGGGAAGAAAGACCCATAGTTTGCAATTTATTTAGGACTGATTTTAACTACTTAGACTGGAAGTTATCCACTAAAAGTAGATGGGTTAATCCCTGCGGTTGGAAGTTTGTCTTAAGCCAATACTATTCAATTTTTACATAAATGACATAGTAGAACATCTCAGCTCTTCCAGTCTTCACCCTCCAAAGCTACACCAAAGACATATTTCTATTCTTCTATATGCAGATGACGCCGTGCTTTTAGTGAGAACACCTGTTGGCCTCAAGAGAGCCCTTAACAAATTTGCAAGCTTCTGCAAAATGAAGGAACTAGAAATAAACTACCAAAAGACCAAAATCATGGCCTTTGGAAGAAGACAAAAGAAAAGGTCTTAGATCATTAATGGGTAATCCCTGGAACAGGTTTCCTGTTTTAAATACCTAGGTATGGCCCCTTCAATCTACTGGGTCTAGAAATGCCCATATCCAATATGCAGCTAACCAGGGTGACAGCAAATGCCATCTTAAGGTTCTACCACTCCAAAGGGGGTCGTTATATCCCAGCAGCCCTAAAACTCTTTCAGGCAAAGGTGGTCAGCCAGATGCTCTATGGCACCTTCATTGGGCCTGCATTTTGTAGTTTTGACCCTATAGAGCGGGTCCAATCTAAATTCCTTAGAGCAATTCTTGAAGTCCCAAGATGTGTAACAAATGCATACATTCGCTTAGAGACAGGTATGCTATCAATGATAGCTAAAATTACATTAACTTCTCTACAGCATATGGGAATTTTGGCCATTTAAACTTTTTCATAGCATCTCCAGCTTTGATGCATGTTGCTATTCTGTACTGATCTACTGAAATATTGATCAGCTCTGCAAATAAATTCCATGAACTCAGCTCCTCGCAACTTCTTCTTGAGATGATGGAGGGGTTGTTTTTTCTCATTTCAGTCTTGGGATATTTTTAAGCTGTGAAGAACAAAGTTGTGCCTCACACTTGTTGCCTCACACTTGTTGACATGCCTGTGGAATTCTAAATGAGGGCAGCAAGGAGAGAAAGTCCTTTCTAGACAAAAAGAAAACTTTGTTTTTAATAAAGGCAATATGAGGGGGGGGGAGTAGATTCAGCAACTTATCCTGGAGGGTGAACAAAACATTATAATCACATGGTAACAGGGGTGAAGTATAAATACACCCTCAGACAGACTGAAACCAGCTCTGAGCTTACCTGAAGAAGTACACCTAGCACACTTCTGCCATGAAAATGTTGGTACATTCTTTCTAGTTTTTCTCCACCTCCCACAAGACATTCGGCATGGCTGAAGAAGTGAATTTTATTCACGAAAGCTTACACGGAATGTTTGATTTTTAGTGGTCTAAATAAAGGAATCACCTCACATTTGTATGTAAAGGGTCACAAAGCTCTGCCTGTTGTTGTTTTGTAGTAAGGTGTCTCTTCAGGTTTTTATTGCTCTTTTCCATTGCAGTGGTCAGCAGGCAGATTGTTTATGCCAGCAATGGACTGTACAACTGGTTTTTCACGGTTGGCAAGCATCCTATTGAGAAAATATCACAGGGCTTTGCCTGGGTTTATCCCACAGTTGTACTGGTATATTCGTGTTCCTAGTGAGATGTGGGGTAGTGCTTGTACAGATATGGCCTCACACATGCTAAATATTATCTATACAACAAAGCTGTGATTACAACATGGTGGCTTGATTTCCTTCTTTTATTTCCCCTCTCACTTCCCATTCAGTTGAAGTTGGCTTTTTTTTAAAAAGAGTTCTCAGGAATAGATTCAGGTTCTTTCGGGTGCTTGATCATCAAAGAGCATAAGAATATGAGAATGAGAGACTTTAATTATGGTGCATATGTTAGTCAGTTCAGCTATGTAGATTAGTCTGCATTGGTTATCAACTTTGACATATCTTATGATAATGTCTGGACAATTTTTTGCATCGATCGCTCTTACATTCCTATTCCCTTTGCCCTCTGTGACTTCAGCCCTCTACCAACTTTGGGCTATATCCTTCCATTATGCTGTCAATTTGCTTGTGTGAGCTTGGCTCTGCATATCACCCTACTAATTACCATTGAAGAACTTTTAACATTAAGACCTCTATCTGTTGCCCAGAGCTGTAACTAGTAATTTTAGTGCCCAAGATAAAACAAAAAGCAACCCAAAAAGCTTCATACACATGTCAAAATTAGTAAGCACTTCTTGAAAGCAAAAGGTCCAGTATGGTGATGGTAAAGTAGTGCTCACAAAGGCTGTTTACAGTCTAGGGCAGTGGTGCTGAACCTTTGGCACTCCAGATGTTTTGGGCCACAGCTCCCACAGTCCATTGTCATTGGCAGTCTAGGCTCGGAATTCTGGGAGTTGTGGTCCAAAACATCTGGAGTGCCGAAGGTTCGCCACCACTGGTCTAGGGTAATAGCATGGCTGTAACTGGGACAGGGCCATCACAGCTAAGCCAACGGGTGCCAAATTTAGAGGCTCTGTTCACAGTGATTGGCCTGTACTTGACCGATCCACCTTGGAAGAGACACACTAAAGGCAAGCACCCATGAAGCCCAAGCTCACCAATCTGTGGCTGGAAGTGGCGTCCCCCCCGCCATTTCCCCACGTCATATTCAGCCACTCTTGTTGCAGTTTCCAGATGCTTGGAAAAGAGAGAGAAAAGGAACACAAATACTGAGGGGCACACACCTCTGGAGCACCACTTTTGGAGTGCCTTGCTCTCCCTTGATTGCTTCTTTCAAGTGGGGGAAGGTTCTGAGAAGCAGTGTGATGAGAAAGGCAGTTCCTGAGGGTCACTGTACTCTGAGGGTATTTGTACACGACCCCTAAACTCTGCCGCAAATGGCTGCCAGCTCCGGAGCTTACAATTGTTTCCCCACCAGCTCCGGAGTTTGCAGGAAATTAAGTGCGACCACGCCCACCTAAGCGCGTCCCAGCGCACTTTTCATGTACCTGCTCTGGGAGGGTGAAAATCCCCAGATCCGGATGTAATCTGGTGAGTCCCGGGCTCTCCTTGCTTCTGTTTGGTTTTTTTTGCCTCCCGCCCCTTTAAGAGAAGGAATCAGGACGATGGGGAGGCTTGGACCAGTGAGCCTGCATTCTTTTGTCCCCTTTTTTCTCCCTCCCCTCATGCAGGCAGGAGCAAGGAAGTGTGGAGGGGTGGGGACACAGGAAGAGCAACGAACCCCCAAGATTGCTGGTCCGAATTTAAGTGGCCAGCGGATCTTAGGGGTCATGTGAAAAAAACAGATTAGCTCAGAAATTATAGTACCTGTTACATCTTACTTCTCAGAATCTTGCCAGAAGCAGCTATCAAAGTAGGGCCAGCAAGTTCAGTGCCTGCCTTTCCTTTATCTCCCCCCCCCCTTTTTTATGGTATCTAGTGGTTGCAGTAGGGGTGGCTGATTATGGCTTGGAGGAAGTGCCAGCTTTCCTACCCCAGACAGGTGAGCATGGGCTACATAGGTGCTTGCCTTTGGTTTATGGCTTCCAGGGTGGACCAGTAAAGTACTGATGCTCTCATTGTGCGCCCTTTGGCTTAGCCTTGATTACTGTGCCCCAGTTACAGCCCTGCTATTACGTCTAGGACTATTAGTAGTCTTTATGACTGCTGAGTGACCATCACTGTCCTGGACGTTTTTCATTTTTAATACTTGTCTTGCTTTGCTCCACCCTTTGTGTGTAGAAATGCCTTGTTTCTACTTAGATTACATTCTATGCAATGTAGGAAGTGGGCTACAGTTCACAAAAGCTGATGTCTAATGAAACCACTGTGGTCTTAAAGGTAGCACAGGGTTTTGTTTTGTTTAAAACCAACATTACTATGCTGGATAGGCCCAAGATCTGCTACAATATCCTGTTTTCCATCCTGGGCAAAGAGGTGCTTCCAACAAGCAAAAATTAAGGCAACAGAGCATGATTTTTGCCCTCAGAATCAGATGTTCAGTGTCCATTTATTCAGCTAGACAACACTAGGTACTCTCACCAATAAAAACAATTGACTCAAGCACATTACACAGTTGTAATTTCAAGTTAAGAGAAAGCAATCAACCTGACTGCATACTTAACAACACCCTGGAGATTTACTACCAGAACTGGCATCATAGCAAAGCAGTGTGAAACTTTTGATGGGTTACCAAAGGAGTTCTTTTGTGTTAAAAAGATTTTCATTTGCCATATGCTGCCCCCCCCCCTCTGAATACCCCTTTGGCATAATCTGTGTCTGTGTGGGATAGCCTGCATGCTGAATGTGGCTTTTCAAGGTTAGAAGAGAGCATAACATTGAGCTGAACTCTCTATTGAGTTGGTGAATCAGTTCCAAGCCATGCATCAAGGTGGTGCTCGCACAGTAGGCTGTGTTGCTAAGCAGATGGTCTGAATTGTTGCACATCAGCAGGAGCTCCCTTCAAGACATGTGCCGCTGTTCTGAGACACGTCCGCCATAATAGCAAGGCAGGATCAAGTTTTGGTTTTGTAGCAAGAGGCTATTTTCAGAGGCCCGTTTGTATGGCTGGAACTGCATGATTATAGAGGGATTACTGTTATCAGCAGAGGCTGCTGGCTGCCAAAGAGGAGGCTTTGCTGCAACAGAAGGCTTTGATGAGTGAAAGACTTTCCCCCCTACAACTCAGCAGAACCTTCCTGCAAACAGAACTAGCTTGACTCCAACTCTCTAACTAGGCCAGTGTTAGTGAACCTATGGCACGGGTGCCAAAGGTGGTACTCGGAGCCCTTTCTGTGGGCACCTGATGTTGCCCCTTCACAGCCACTTGTATTCAGGTTAAATTGCTATATTGGCACTTTGTGAATAATTAGTGTGTTTTGAATCTCAGATTGGGCACTCGCTCTCTAAAAGGTTTGCCATCGATGACCTAGGCTCTCTGCTTCTAGGGATGACAACAACAACACGCAGCAGGAAGAGCTTATGAAATAATTCCTTAAAAGGAGCATAACATGGTGTTATGTAACTCGCTTAGGAATGATACCTTGCACAGATGTTCCATCCTATCAACAATCAAAAATTCATCTTTTGCACAAAGCATTTGGAGGAAACCTCTAATCCTTGTGGCATTCTATAATAAATGTTAAAGAAAGATAGCTAAACAGAATACTTATAAAATTTCCCGCCTTCCATTTCCTTTGTTTCTTTCATCTGTGTCAAATTATACATTGTAACCCTTTCAGAGCAGAGCTCTGTGCTCCTCTGCACCTATTTTATATAAAGTGCCATGCATATTGATACTGCTACAACAGCAGCAGGAACGAGAAGAAGTGGAGAAACATGTTTCACTAACTAAGCTGATAGTTTTTTGAATGGGGGTCGAAGCCAATCTTTAACCTGTTTTAGCATACAGGTATTATTTTCCAGTTTTCCAGATTTCTTCATGTTCATTCAGGATGTGTGCCTTAAGAGCCCACTTGAAAGCTCCTAATAAATTGAAGGTACATTGGTGACTCTACTTACGAGTTTAATCTGTTCCTAATGCATGCTTTTAAGTTGAACAACTCTTAAGTAGAGCAGCCCTATCTTAAAAAAATTGAAAAAATAAAAAATAAAAAATAATTGTAAGTAGAGCAGACCTCATCTAAAATTTGTGAGGCAGCAGTAAAAATGCTAACTCTTTTTGCTCTTAAGTTGAATTGTTCTTAGGTCGAGCTGCTCATAAGTAGAGGCACCACTGTATATATTATATACCATTGAAATATAAAAAATAACAGTTTTGCCTTTTTACTAGGTGAGATATGAAGCCATCAAGATTCCAAAATGGTTTCCATTTTCAAAGATGCACTCAGTAGATTATTACTCCTCTTACACCAAAAACTGTACTGGATCATTTACAGAAAAAGAAATCCGAGATATACGAGCACATTATTATGCCATGTGTGCTGAGACTGATGCCATGTTAGGTAGGTGATAATCCTAATGACTCTCTTACTAAAATCAAAGACCTAACTCTAATCCTTATTCCCAGTGGGTTGCACTTGAATCATGATGGGACCAGATTGCTGGCACTCAACCTCAAAAAGGCTGCAGAGCAGCTTTTAAACTGATAACTGGGGGAAAGCCGACAGGAGCTGAGTGGCATCCGATTTGGAACACCTCATTCACAGGGAATGAGGTTGGAAAGGGTAGAGAATCACATAAAGATGACATAGCAGGTATTAGTACTGGTAGAATAATGGAATGTGATAGTTTGTCTATTGAAAATAATAGCTGTGGGGGGGAAAGAACAAAGCAGCAGCTGTTGTTGCAGAACCCACTGTACAGGTGTTTCTACGCCAATGCTCGAAGCCTCCGACCAAAAATGGGAGAACTTGAACATTTGGCAGCTAGGGATAACATAGATATAATATCCATAACAGAAACCTGGTGGAATGTAGAGAACCAGTGGGATACAGCAATCCCAGGCTATAAACTCTACAGAAGGGATAGAGAGGGGCGGGTTGGAGGGGGAGTGGCAATCTCTGTTAAAGAAGGGGTAAAATCCAGCAGAATGGAGATTGACAGAGGGTCTGAATCCACCATAGAATCACTGTGGGTTAAACTACCAGGTCCAAGGAGTGATGTGATAGTTGGGGTATGCTATCGCCCACCAGATCAAAAACTTGAGGGGGACCTTGAAATGAGGAGACAAATCATGGAGGTATCTCAGAAGGATAGGATAGTAATCATGGGGGACTTCAATTATCCCCACATTGACTGGGCCAATGTGAGCTCCGGGCAAGAAAGAGAAACTGGGTTTCTCGACTTGCTGAATGACTGTGCCTTAGAGCAACTTGTCATGGAGCCCACCCGAGAACAGGCAAATCTGCATCTAATACTGTGTGATACTCAGGACCTGGTCAGGGATGTGAATGTCACTGAGCCTCTGGGGAACAGTGACCATGCTGCAATCTCCTTTGCCATGCATGTTGGGGGAAGAGTGTCAAGTAAATCAGACATAAAAACTCTTGATTTTCGAAGGGCAAACTTCCCTCAGATGAGGAAACTAGTTAGAAAGAAATTGAAGGGGAAGGTTGGAAGAATCCAATCTCTTCAGAGTGCATGGAACCTGTTTAAAACAACGGTAACAGAGGCCCAGCACAAGTGCATACCACAAAGAAAGAAGAGCTCATTTAAGTCCAAGAGGGCACCGGCATGGTTAACGAGTGGAGTTAGAGAGGCTCTAAAGCGCAAGGAGAGGTCTTTCTGTAAATGGAAATCCTCCCCAAATGAGGAAAATAAAAAGAAACACAAACTCTGGCAAAAGAAATGTAAGAAGATGATAAGAGAGGCAAAGAAAGATTTTGAGGAACGCATGGCTAGCAATATAAAGGGTAATAATAAAAGCTTCTTTAAATATGTTAGAAGTAGAAAACCTGCCAGAGAACCAGTTGGCCCTCTGGATGGTGAGGGAGGAAAAGGGGAGGTAAAGGAGGACTTGGAAATTGCAGAGAAATTAAATGAGTCCTTTGCATCTGTCTTCACGACAGAAGACCTTGAGCAGATTCCGCTGCCTGAATAGCCCCTCTTGACTAAAGAATTAAATCAAATACAGGTTAAAAGAGAGGATGTTTTAGGACTAATTGATAAATTGAAGATTAACAAGTCACCGGGCCCAGATGGCATCCACCCAAGGATTATTAGGGAACTGAGAAATGAAATTGCAAATCTCTTAACGGTAATATGCAACTTGTCTCTTAAAACGGCCACAGTGCCGGGGGACTGGAGGATAGCAGATGTCACACCAATTTTTAAAAAAGGAAGGAGTGGGAGCCGGGAAACTACAGGCCAGTTAGCCTTACATCTGTCCCAGGGAAGATGGTGGAAAGCCTCATCCAAGAGAAAATCTTAAAACACATAGAAGAACAAACCTTGCTGAGAGAAAATCAGCATGGCTTCTGCAAGGGTAAGTCTTGCCTGACAAATCTTTTAGAATTTTTTGAAAAGGTCAACAGTTCTGTTGATTATATGCTTGTCTGCAAGGTATTACTACCTAGGATTAAAACTTTTAAAATTCTGCCATTCTTGGAAGGGGATCATCTACCACTAAGCCTAAAAGTGTCTCTTCCTCTGAATCCAACACAACCAGAGGACCAGTATACGCCACAGCTAGAACTTATCGGAAAAAGGTTAAAATGGTCTAGCACCCGTAGTACCAAAGTAAAAGAAATACTAACTCCAGAGAAATTGCAATATCATCTCTTGCTCTTTAGTAACTTAAGTCCAGAGCAAGACCCTCTTGTAAACTTCCAGGCTTTGACCCAGGAAGTAAACGCCGTTTTGACTGTCCCTTCAGAGAACAAAGTATACTCTGCTTATAGGAACACAAAACCTTGGTTCGACCATGAATGTGTACAAGTTAAAAAAGAGCTTAACACCTTGTACCATCTGTCCCTGAACAAAGGTCTGGAGGAAAGACCTGAAATACATCTTCAGCTGCTAGCTCAAAAGAAATTATATAAAACCACCATTCAGAGGAAGAAAAAAGAGTATGTAAGGAACTTATGGGAGGAGCTAATCCAGTCAGCCAAACAAAAGAACTCAGCTCAGTTTTGGAAACTTATTAATGCTGGAAGGGCGAAGAATTCATCGCCACTAGATATGCATGTTCCAGCAAATAAATGGGCCACTTTTTTTCAAAATCTCTATGATGATTCTGTGCAAGGCACTCCTATAGGAGACCTAAGGAATTTGCCTATATGGTCCCCAGTCAGCCCAAGAGAGATAAAAGACCATATTGGCCGTCTAAAAATAGGAAAGGCGCCAGGATCGGATGGAATTCCACCTGAAGTCCTCAAAGAAAATGCTGATTGGTGGGCACATTATCTAGCAGAATTATTCACATTTATAGACCAATCTGGCCGGATTCCCATGCAATGGGGGATGGCTATTGTGGTTCCAATTTATAAGAAAGGTGATAAGAAAGACCCAGCGAACTATAGACCCATCAGCCTTCTAAACATCATTAGTAAGCTATACACAAGACATCTCTTAGAAAACTAGAATTATGGCTTGAGCAAGAAGAATGCATTCCAGTAGAACAAGCAGGCTTTAGAGGAGGAAGAGCGACAATGGAGCACTGTCTAATACTCCAACAATTAATTGAAAAATATGCCTCTAAAGGCCCAATCTCCCTATATGCTGCATTTATAGATCTGAAGGCCGCCTTTGATTCTATCTCAAGGCAGAGGTTATGGCAAAAACTAGGCTCTTCTAGCATTGATAAAAGACTTCTTTACCTTATCCAAGCCCTCCATCAGGAAACATACCTTAAAGTAAGATGTAACCCTCAAGGCTTACTAACAAATTCTATCCAAACCTCCAAGGGAGTCAGGCAAGGCTGCCTGTTGGCCCCCACATTGTTCATTTATTATATAAGCAATATGGTGAAGCATATGAGTAAGTTAAAATTTCACCCACCAAAGCTTGCTTCACGGCACCTCCCAATACTGATTTATGCTGATGATATTGTTATTCTATCGAGGTCTCCAGTAGGTCTCCAAAGGGCCTTGGATAGCTTCTCAGCTTACTGTGATAAAGAACACCTGATTATTAATTGTGATAAAACAAAAGTGATGGCCTTCGGCAGACGGCCAAAAATAAGATCTTGGCTAATAAAAAGGAAGAAAGTTGAGCAAGTGCATAAATTCACCTATCTGGGGGTGATAGTGCAAGAATCAGGGGCCAACAATGTACACTGTAATTGGAGAGCTGAGAAGGCTGAGCAGTCTGCTAATGCTATTGTGAGATGCTTCCGAACAAAGGGAGGTCTCTTTGTTCCAGCAGCATTAAGGCTCTACCAACATAAAGTCGTAGCTCAGCTCCTATATGGCACCTATACAGGAATATCTCTGGCTGATCTGGCTGTGTTAGAGAAGGTACAATCTAAGTTCTTCCGCTCTATCTTACAAGTCCCTCCAGGTGTTTCCAATGCTTTGATACGATTAGAATTGGGTCAAATGAAACTAGAAGCTAGAATACTTATTGCCTCTTTTTGTCAGTGGCTTAAGAGCTTCTCAGACCAAAAAGGCCTTCTCCCTTTAATAAACCAAGACCCTTTCCAACCTAGGTGGATACAAACTTTAAAAAGAAAATTAGAATCTATGGGGCTCTCAATAGATGACCTATTGGTTCAGAGTACTACGCAGGCCAAAGCACTTATTAAACAAAGGATCCAAGACATTGAGCGCCAACGAGATATAGCACAATCCCCTTTGTTTAGGGCTCCCATGGAGACCAGATATGTTATGAGATTGGCCAACTATCTCTTACAGCTGGAAAAGCCTGCTTACCGGAGAGCCTTTACTTTAGCCCGCTGCTCAGTTATTCCTTCAATGGTTTTAGAAGGGAGATATAAGAAAATTCCCTATGAAGATAGACGCTGCATGTGCTCCCAAAGGGAGGTGGAATCTATGGTGCATATGTTTTTTTGTTGCCCTCTTCACAACCCTTATAGAAAGAGATTCATTCACCCATGCTTAGAGAGACTTACAGTAGACCCAAACGAGATGGGTCTGGAAAGACTTTTAAGTGATGAAAATTCTTTTATTACCAAACAAATAGCCAAATTTTGCTTATACCTGATTAAATTCCATTCTAAGATGGTGGGCTAGTTTTAACTAGAAAATTCTCTACTTTCTTTTACTGGTTTAGTTTCCTTTTGCGTTTTAATATTTCTATGTATCTCGTTATATCCACACTGTTTTTGTAACTTTACAATTTTGCTACCATGTTTTAATGATTTTAATGATTTTTATGGTTTTATACCGCAATAAAAACCTGACTGACTGGCACGTAGATTTGGGTGAACCGGTGGATATAGTCTATCTGGATTTTCAAAAGGCTTTTGATACAGTCCCTCACCAAAGGCTGCTGAGAAAATTGCACAGTCAGGGGATAAGAGGGCAGGTCCTCTTATGGATTGAGAACTGGTTGAGATCCAGGAAACAAAGAGTAGGTGTCAATGGGAAATTTTCACAATGGAGAGAGGTGAAAAGCGGTGTGCCCCAGGGATCTGTCCTGGGACCGGTGCTTTTCAATCTGTTCATAAATGACCTGGAGACAGGGATAAGCAGTGAGGTGGCCAAGTTTGCAGATGACACAAAACTTTTCCGTGTGGTAAAAACCAGAGAAGATTGTGATGAGCTCCAGAAGGATCTCTCCAAACTGGGGGAATGGGCTATGAAATGGCAAATGCGTTTTAATGTAGCCAAATGTAAAGTAATGCATATTGGGGCAAAAAAACAAAACTTTCTCTATCAACTCATGGGCTCTGAGTTATCCGTGACAGATCAGGAAAGAGATCTTGGTGTGTTGGTGGACAGCTCCATGAAGGTGTCTCCCCAATGTGTGGCAGCGGTGAAGAAGGCCAATTCCATGCTAGGGATTATCAAAAAGGGGATTGAAAATAAAACAGCCAACATTATAATGCCATTATACAAAACAATAGTAAGGCCGCACCTGGAGTATTGTGTACAATTCTGGTCACCGCATCTCAAGAAAGACATAGTGGAACTGGAAAAGGTGCAGAAGAGAGCGACTAAAATGATTTCTGGGCTGGGGCACCTCCCTTATGAGGAAAGGCTAAAACATTTGGGGCTCTTTAGTCTGGAAAAAGGCGCCTGAGGGGGGATATGATTGAGACGTACAAAATAATGCAGGGCATGAGTAAAGTGGATAGAGGGAAGCTCTTCTCCCTCTCACAAAATACCAGAACTAGGGGACATCCACTCAAATTGAGGGCTGGGAGAGTAAGAACAGACAAAAGAAAATATATTTTCACCCAGCGCGTTGTAAGTCTATGGAACTCCCTGCCACAGAATGTGGTGATGGGATCTTGCCTGGATGCCTTCAAAAAGGGATTGGACAGATTCCTGGAGGAAAAGTCCATCACGGGTTACAAACCATGATGGAGATGTGTAATTCCCCAGGCTTAAAACCAGGGTACTTCAAGGGCCAGATGCAGGGGAGTGCTATCAGGAGACAGATATCTAGTCTCATGCGCTCCCAAACGCATCTGGTGGGGCCACTGTGAGATACAGGAAGCTGGACTAGATGGGCCTTTGGCCTGATCCAGCATGGCTCTTATGTTCTTATGTTCTTATGTTCTTGATGAATGTCCATGTGTCAAGCTCCCATTTATTCAGTAGCTGCACCTTCTGTTGCTCAGCATAGTAAACTTCAACAAGAATAAACCCATAGAATCAGTGGAATTTACAGAGGAGTTGACTCCCCGGATCCTCACTGATGCAATGGGCCTACCACAGTTACAATTTACTAAGCTGAGTAACAGAATTTCAGGCAGTGAATCTATTCTACTTGGAACCCACGAATAGATTTTTAGATTGTCATCTGTTTCCTAATCATATTATGGTGGAATAAGTTATCATTCAAATTCTGGTTATAGCTGCAGTCCTTGACAATATATTTTGGGAAGTTCTAGAAGAGCAACCTGTGGGAGACTCTTTTCCAGATATTGCCGCATGCCAGTTTATCTTAGTCCCAGCTAATAAAGCTCATGGTCGTTGTGAGCCATGAGGCAAAGCTGAGGACATTCTTGCCCAAGGACCATCTGTTCCCCTAAATTCAGAAAGGGTGAACAATCCCAAGGATGTGGCAAAGGGGAAGAAGAAGGCTGAAGCTGGAGAGAGATCTGAGAGACAGGAGCAAAGCAGAGATGTTCTTTTACATACAGGTGTTGGATGCTTAATTTAATATTTGAACCCAGTATCAATTTTTCCTTCTCTTTTTGCTACAGGGGAGATAATTTCTGCTCTTAATGAAACAGGACTACTCAAAAGCTCTTTAATCATATTCACGGCAGATCATGGTGAACTCGCTATGGAACACCGGCAGTTTTATAAAATGAGCATGTACGAAGCAAGTTCCCATGTTCCTCTCCTTATGATGGGGCCAAACATTAAACCACAGCGCATATCCAACGTGGTGTCCCTTGTGGATATCTACCCTACTATGCTTGGTAAGTGGCATTTCTGTTACTACAACCAAACAATTGACCTGAAGAAGAAAGCATGATTTTAAAATTATGCCATATGCAACAGTCAACTATGGCTTGATGGTTTAAAAAGCATGACTGAGTGGTGTCTGCAGCATTGTTGATGACACAGTGTCACCACTGGGCCTACACATCATGTTGTGATTTACTACTCATCCCACAAGGACAGCAGCTTTGTAGAATCTAAAACTAACCCATCGAGCCAACATCTGGTATAGTGCTGAGTCACTGTGATTTAATATTGAGGATACGCTTGGAGTCTTTAGAAGCTGCATCTACACTGGTTGGCTTTCCATGTTACATGCAAAAAGATGCTTGCACAGGATGGATTGATCACCTCTAGTAATGTGGCTACAGGTTCCTTATTATTAGTGTAATCTCTGTCAAGCAACTCTCAGAATGAAATGTTGCCACCTTCGATCCAGCTGATAGTCCCAAATAAAACAGGCCAGTTGAATCAATGGGATTTATGTAAGTGTTTGCTTGTCATATAACAATTAATTCAACTCAGATATTTAAGCCATAATGTTTTAGTGACACAGAAAAATTGTTGTTTTGTGATATGAATTAAGCAAATGGACTCTCAAAATCCTTCTGAGTTTGTAACATGTCTCACTCGGATGTGGGAAATTCTGCATTCCAGACACCGTATCCCATTTGGGAGAAGGCAGCGATATTTTTAAGTGAAGGAATTGTGACAAGGCTCCATTTTGTCCCAACTGTGTTTGCTACATTTCTTTCTTTCCTCTGCGGTTCCTTTGTCACGATCTCTGTATTATTGCTGCAGCTACTGGATGTCATATAATGATAGGATGGTGTCAAGACACTAAATAACCTGTCAGCTTTGGTTATGTGCTATCAAAGTGAGCCAAGAAAGCCAACAGATGGGAAGATGAGTGCTTCATAGGTAATTTTTTCCCCTTTAAAAAAATGTTGGCTCAAAGGCTGCATTGTACCATGCAGGAATCTTCTCAGGGGCATAGAGCAGTGGACAGGACCAGAGTCTCAGGTGGGAAAAATGTTTCCTTCCCCAGTCTCCATACTTAATTCACACAATCCATGAATCACCACACCCCCATTCATACATAGGCACACTCAAGTTGTCTTATTCATACACAAATGATTTCCAGCTTAACACAAATATAGAGCAGCTTCCTCTTATTGGCGCTTTGGTTTCTCTTCTGGGTCCCTCAAGCAGTTACTGCAGTGCTGAGTGAGTTGGTTTCTTGCACTACTCATTTTTCGAAAGGAGGGTGCATCATTATCATTTTTTGGGGGGGGGGCTCATTGCAGGCAAAGCAAAGAAATCTGCTGAAAATCCAGGAATTCCCCCTTCAAGGTGGATGTATTACCTTAGAGCTGTGGTACCCAACTTTGGGTTACCTAGGCAACCCCAGATAGCACAGCTAGCAGTGAAGGCTTCGGGGAGCTACAGTCCAAGAACAGCTGGGTTATCCAACATTGGGAACCACCCTCTTAGAGCAAGCCACTTCCATTCAGTCCTTATCTGCCTCAATGAAAATGGAAGCGATGTATGGAGCCTCTTCTAGGAGGAACACTAGGCTTGGTTGCCAAGTAGGAAACCCTTGTGGATTGAGTCCAGTTTATAGGCTGCATCTGATCCCAAGGTAGTGCCTTTGCTCTGTGGCTCCACAGTGCTGTTTGAAGGCAAATGATACTACAGACTATCCAAAGCTAAATTATCTTGCTCTGGGTAGGAAGCAACAGGTATAGTGTTGAGTTTTGTGTAAATAAGGAAGTGTATCAATAAATGAAAATGAGAAAATATATCCTGGAAAAGAGATCGTTCACATTGGTAATCACAACCAATGGAAAATTAATTTAAAAAAAATAATAATTTTGAGGATTTTTACCCTGTCTTTCTCCTTGGAAAAGGACCCAAGGCACATTACAATAATGAGGGACAATATACAGTATAGTATAATTAAGACATATTCAAGTTTGAGAACAGGGAATTGAGGGACATCTTACAGCATTAAAAGACAACATTAAAGCTATGTGAGAACATGAGCAGTTAAAGAGAGAGTAAAAAGTCCATGTAAAAGTTACAAGGGATTGAAATCATAGTGTCAGTGCAATCACACAAGGTTATAAGTGGTTATAAACACAAAGTCTATGTGATCATGTATGGTAAATTCATATAAAAGATACATAGGAGATAGTCCATCATTCAGGAAAAGCTTGCCTGAAGAGAAAGGTCTTTGCCTACTTCGGGAAAGACAGCAGAGATGGGGTAGTCCTGGCCTCTAGTGGAAGGGGGTTCCAGAGTCTGGGCACAGCAGCCGAGAAAGCCTTTTCATGTGTTCCCATATGACGTACCTGTGAGGGTGGTGGGATGGAGAGAAATGCCTCTCCTGATGACCTTAACACCTGAGCCAGTTCATACTGCAAGATTCGATCTTTGAGATAGCTAGAACCCAGGTCATAAAGTGCTTTGTAGTTTTAGGACAGCATTTTGAATTGCGCCCGATAGCTGATTGGTAGCCACTGGAGCTTCTTTAATAGGGGTGTAATGTGATCTCTGTATCCCGTGAACCTGATCTCTGTGTACACTACATAGTTACTTATGTTAATATGATAATTTTACTTATGATAAATGAAATAAATTCAAAGTTGTATACTCCCTTCAGTATAGGTAAACATTTTGGGGGGAAATTTTCAAAATGGCAGGAGTTCTGTTCTATACTGCTGTACATTTCTTGCAAAATAGCCAGGATTTTCAAGTTCTAACAAATTCCTATTCTAACTTGGGATCTTCACTTAAAATTACTAATCAACTGAGTCATGCAGCACATCTTTTAATCAGATTTCAGTTCTTCCTTTCTCGCTGGTGACTTCTTTTTGATCCAACTGTGTGTGTGTTTTTAACTGAAGTTTGTATTTTTAAAATCACTGTCCTTCCTGTTCTCGCATTCTCCATATGTTATCCTGGTTTTTCCTTCCTGTAATCAGAATGTTAAAAATAAAAACAAAACTCAAGAAGAATTATTACATGTAGGCGAATAGAGAAACAAATGATGAATGTTATTGCCTTTGCTATTCTGCATGACAAAGAAATGCTTATGACCTTATCTGTAGTAGAATGTTCTCTGTCCTTTTCCTTTACCATTTTCTTTTGAAAATTGTTGCTTTTCATGTATGCACCAACAATTCCTGCCTTAATATTACACTACTGTAATTGTACACTTAATCCTAATATCCTTACAAATCTTCTCAATTAGTTTCTATTCAGAATAATAGTTTCAATTTTATTTGTTGTTAATCCACTTTTGGACATTTAATTGTAAATAACTACCAAAAGGAAATAATTTTATACTGAGCTGTACTCTTATTTGCCCAAGATGTACAAGGTGGAGAATATTTATTTATTTATTTATTTTGAATATTTTTACCCCACCTTTGTCCTTGGAAAAGGACCCAAGGTGGCTTACAATAATGAGGGACAGTATACAGCCCAGAACATTCAAAACGTATTCAAGTTAATAACAGGGAATTAGAAGAGGCACCTTACAACATAAAAAAGAAAAAAATCCATTATGAGGGATGGAAACTAGCATGGAAAACGCTGGTGTTCTTATGAGATCAATCAATGCAATCATGCATGGTAATCCATCTAAAAGTCACATAATAGGTAGACCATCATTCAGGGAAAGCTTTCCTGAAGAGAAATGTTTTTGCCTGCTTCTGGAAAGACAGCAGAGATGGGGTAGTCCTGACGTCTAGCGGGAGGGAGTTCCAAAGTCTGGAGTAGGAACAGAGAAGGCTATCAAAAGACACTTCAGCTGGTAGAATATACCTTATTGGTTCTTCTAATACAGTTGTCATATGAAATAACAGTACCTGAGACATATTTTAACAGATTCATTAAAAAACATGAGCAAATGTAGTTACATTCTGCACCAGTGGAAAAACCTTGTGTGTCTGTGTCTGTGTTGTGTCATTACAGTTGTGTCCGACTCTTCATGACCCCAGGAAGTGGTTTGCCAGTTCCTAGGGGGCAGATACATAGAAAAACAAAAGCATATGATCAAAATGCAGTAAAAAGTAACATTTCTTTCCTCATTTTTAAAAACATTTTTGCTTTATTCATTTAATTTATTCCTACTGAATTGACTTACTAATATTTTTGGCAGATATTGCTGGAATACCAATTCCAAAAAATCTCAGTGGTTATTCACTGGTGCCTTTTGTACTGGAAAAGGTAGAAGATGCAGTCCCATCTGCAGAGCTCCATGCTCCTTGGATTCTGAGTGAATTCCATGGCTGCAATGTGAATGCTTCAACCTACATGCTGCGAACAGGCCAATGGAAATACCTAGCTTACTCAGATGGCCGTTCAGTACCTCCTCAGTTGTTTGGTATGTCTCTTACTTGTCTAAATTTTCAATCTAATCTCTGACCAGATCTGCATTAGCAGGACAGAGTGTAACATTTCCAATATTGTTCCAGTGCCTTTCTTTGCCTCCTTTCTTATATTCAAGAGAAGACACCCGAGTTATGAAGCATAGCAGGAACCGCACCATGCCTTGTAAAACTCACCAGAACAACAGATAAGTACTGAATAGGTTGAATGGAAAAGCAATAAGAGCAGATCTTGTGTTATCTAATCCATTATTGTGAGCTGCTACTAGCAGTGGTTTTACAGATTTTTAGGTGAGATTGTTTCCTAGCTCTAACTAGAGATCCCTGGTATTCTCTGGTTGTCTCCATCTAAATACTAACTAGGCATAAAGGTTCTTAGCTTCCAAAGTCATATGAGATGCCCATAGTGGCATGGCTGGAGAGTAAACTGGGGCTATGAACAAGCCCACAAGCCGCTGCCACTCCCTCCAACTTTCCAATGGTGTAGCACCCACCTGCCTTTCTGCCCAGTGCAGAGAGGAGGATGGGGGGCTATTTGGGAAAGTGAGGATCAAATAATAGGTTTTTGAATTTCCCACGGCCACAGTGAGGGTGCTGTAGCTGCGGGAAATTAAAAACTTTGCTCTTCAATCCTCACTTTCCTGAAGGGTAGCATCTTTTGGGAAAGTGAGGATCAAAGAGCAGGGGTGCTACCCTTCGGAAAAGCAAGGATTGAATGACAGTTTTTTTAAAAAATTCCTGTGGCCACAGCGAGGGTGCTGTGGCTGCGGGAAATTCAAAAGCCTGCTCTTCAATCCTCACTTCCCAAAAGAGTAGCACCCCTGCTCTTTAATCCTCACTTTCCCAAAGGGTAGCACCCAAAGCATTTGTAACCTGGGGTACCACTGTATTCAGGTCAAATTGCCATATTGGCACTTTGAGAAAGATTAGTGGGTTTCTGAATCGCAGCTTGGGCACTCGGTCTCTAAAAGGTTCACCATCACTTATATAGAGTGAGTCATGGATCTCCAGTGCATCAGCATAGTTGAAGCCAAAGGAGCAAGATGATTTAAGTTCTCCCTAACCATCTTTCTTCATTGACAAAAAATGGATTAGATGTTGGTAGCAACACAGACATGCCATAGACTCCAAAACGTATGGCATATTTATGTTAGGATTTAAGATCTCACAGGACTCTCCTACAAGCATGATGTGTGGGTTTTCAGACAGTTTCCCCTCATAGCTGTTGTGAAGAAGCTGCCCCAGCTTGGAGGGCTAGCCCAACTATTAGGCAGCATGAGTCAGCCACTTCAGGTAGCAGATGCTGAAAGGGAGTAGGAGGGATGGCCTTTCATAGTTGCTCTTTCTGAGTCCTCCAAGAATTGCCCTTTCCTGGCAGACAGAAGTGTGAGACACACAAACGTTCGTATATTCTCTGAATTAGCCTACCTTCTTCATGTGTGGAGGGGTAGAAGACTTATCTGTAGTGTTGAATTAAATTCATCTGTTAGAAATGCATTCTTTGATCCATTATCTCAGACAGCAAAGTATTTTCAGCCATTTCTACCAGCATGACACCATCAAAAGTGGTAGAGGAACTGCTCTGTTGCAGGAGAGTCTGTTCCTGTAATTTATAACCTGTAAATTTGTGTAATTATGTAAAACATCTGGAAATTGAGTCATGGCAACTGGACTAAAACATTTTGCTGCTCATCCAAACAGCTTCTCAGTCTGAGGAAAGCTAGTTGTAAGTCCTCCATTTTGGAGTTCACTTTGACCTCGTGTCACCCTGGTCTGAAATAGGCTCATAAGATGAACAATGGCCTGAATAGGCTCCTTAGGTGAACAATAGTTTCAGTAGGCTCAGGCTGTCTGCTACTTATCAATTAGCCATTTCAACAATCCCCAGATAAATGAAGAATACTTCACACCTTCACCAACAAGGCCATGGCTAAAGACTCATACTTTATGAGTGTTGGGAAGGTTGTAATGGAGAGCCATTGTCCACCTAATGAGCCTATTGAGACTACTGTTCACCTAAGGAGCCTATTCAGGCTGTTGTTCATCTTACAGCCTGTTTCAGACCAGGGTGACATGAGGTCAAAGTGAACTATAAAATGGAGGACTCACAACTAGCTTTCCTATTATGAAGAAGCTGTTTGGATGAGCAGTGAAACATTTCAATCTCTCAAGCACAGAGGTCCAGTTGCCATGACTCAACTTCCAGATAAACCCACCTGGTTGACTGAGAATCTTCACAGACAAACTAAAACATGATCTGGCTTAAGATTGGGACGTTCACACAAATAGTTTTAAACAGTTTATTTGTTTAAAATGGCTTTACATTGTTTCATATGATTTAAAGTATTTGAAATTATTTCAGATTACTTATTATAAATTGCACTGAATTCTTAAGACATAAAATGAAATACTCTAATCACATCAATATAGCTGATAATTAGTAATATAGGTTAGGAAATGAGGGGAGGGAGGGAAGGAAAGAAAGAAAGAAAGAAAGAAAGAAAGAAAGAAAGCTATCACTGGCCATTTGAGCTAGCACTATGGAATCGGACTACTCAGTGGAATTACTAAAGTGAAGCCTCAGTATGTTAAGTTTCTTGTGATCACTGTATTTTTCCTTTGTTGCAGATCTTTCTGCTGATCCAGATGAACTAACAAATATTGCAACAAAGTTTCCAGAGATCACAGAATATTTGAACAAAATACTCTACTCCATACTCAATTATCCAAAAGTCTCTGCTTTGGTTGAACAATACAACAAACAGCAGTTTGTCAACTGGAAACAAAATGTAGGACAAAACTATTCTGATATTTTAGCTAACCTCCGATGGCATCAGGACTGGAAAAAGCATGCAAAGATGTATGAGCATGCAATTGATAGGTGGATTATGGGGAAGAAAAATGTATGAGATGTATGTAGAAAATGAAAACAGTTTTGAGTCCACCAAATAATATGATTTTGAACATAAAGAGACAACGTAGGCATAATGAACACAAGTCTCCTGCTGCTAAGAGAAATCAGAATGTGCAGTGCACAGGGACTGGCGCTCCATATTCCCAGTCTCTCATTGCCTGACATAAGGTCATGCTGCAATTTTAGTTTGTTATGCCTATGTTGAAACTTGGTTCTCTCTTAACAAAAATTTGCTGGAATTCCTGATTTCAGAATTGTTTTGAAAACACTCAAGGTATATTGTTGTGGCTAACATAGCCAACCATTAACATACTGTATACATGGCCTTGGCTGGATGTACTTTGCAAACATCAGACTCATTTGCCTCACCTCCTTCTCTTATACCAGGATGATAAAAATATTAGAATTTTTTACTTAGCACTTTTATCACTCTCAGGTCATAACTGATGTCCAACCCCACACCGATTATGATTAGTCTTCAAAATAGTTATCAGCTTTTCTGAACCCCAGGTATTGGTGGACCATAGTTGCAATCCACATTGACAATTCACTGTGCTATCAGGTAACCCAAAGTTGGGAAATTCTGGGTAAGGGAATTAGGCTAATTTCAAACCGTAGTTTATAAAGGTATGTTGTTTCAGTAAAACATAGTTAAGATTAACTGTACTTTTAAAATCTGAAAACCATATCATGGCTCCTACTCAATAGCATTGTGTTAATCACAGAACAATAGTTGAACCTGGATTTAGTAATGCATAGAAGGAATTTAAGTTAATGACTGATTTGTACCATTGATTTTAGCAGGTCTGCTCTAATCCTAAAGGGAGAGATGACACTGACAAATAGTATGGCAAATACTTAACAATTCAGTGATTCATACTATTTTCCATTGACTATACTATGTACAGTGATACCTTGGTTTATGAGCATAATCTGTTCCAGAAGAAGGTTCAAAACCAAAATACTCATATATCAAAGCAAATTTCCTCATAGGGAATAATGGAAACTTACTTTATTAGTCCTGGGACTCCAGTTTCCATTATTTCCTATGGGGAAGTTTGCTTTAATATATGGGACCCGGTGGCCAAGACACGCAGCAAATGCTGGAGGCTACCGCTGGGCCTGTAGTTAGGGCCAGAGTCTGTCGCTGGCCAGTGCCAGGCCCACAACGAGGGCCCACCGCATGACCTGGAGGCCACTTTTAGTCAGCACCCGGCCTGGAGTGGGCCCACTGGGTGGCCTGGAGGCCTGTTCCAGGCATTGCAGGTCTGCACTAAACCCAAAGGTCACTTCTGATCAGTGCCAGCCCCAGTGGTTGGCCCCGAGGCCCGTTCCAGGCATCACTGGGCTCACACTGAGCCCCCGAGGCCACTTCCAATCAGTGCTGGGCTTGGCACACATTGTTCGTAGGCCCGTTCTGGGCATTGCCAGGCCCAGACCAATCCCTTGAGGCAACTTCCGGTCACATCCGGGTGCCATCCCAAGATGGTGGTGGTGACAGGGAGGAGGAGGAGAAAGAGGTAAGCAAGGCCATGATTGTAAAACGAGCACCTCCGTAGCTCTGCTTTAGCCAGACTTTCTACAAATCTGAACTATAGAAAAACTCCCTTAACAAGCTGCAAACAATATATCTCTCTGATTCCTGTGTGTTCAGCTAAAGCAAATTCAGCCTAGGAAATCCACATTCCTGGGTTTGAATTCACAATTGACCGATTAGCATTTTTCTCACTGTGTAGTCCCACCCTAATTCTTGATCCAGGCTAGTACTTCACAATACAGTATTAACAATACACTCAGACTTCAGATAATGTTGCAGTATGGACAGAAATACTGTACTGTAGAAGAGTATTCAATGTGTATTCAAATACACTGTATTTTCAAATACTGTACAAGTGTATTCAATGTGTATTCAAATACAGTGTTATGTCCTCCTAACAACTTAAGTCTTTAATGAGCAAGAGGACTTTTGTGAAAGGTTTTGCTGCAAGGAAGAAAATGAAAAGGAAAGCTTTTAAGTTTTTATTTTATTATGTTTCCCTTGATAGCTCCATCCCCAACAACCTCTGGAGTAAATTTCTGGAGGCTGCAAGGTTACTAAGTAAGCCAACAAAAGTTGTCTCCCTTGCTTTTGTCAATTCAAGCAAAACACAGATGGAACCTCAAAGGCTTTCATGGCCGGGATTTGATAGTTGTTGAGTTTTTTGGGCTGTCTGGCCGTGTTCTGGAAGTTTTTCTTCCTGACGTTTCGCCATACTCTGTGGCTGGCATCTTCAGAGGGCAAGGAGCCCAGGGAACAAGGAGTTTCTCTTAGCCCTCTGAAGATGCCAGCCACAGAGTCTGGCAAAACATCAGGAAGAAAAACTTCCAGAGCACAGTCAAACAGCCCAAAAAACTGACAGCAACTAATAGAGGGAACCCATTGATTGTGTGAACTGAACCTTAATATCTTGGCTTAATTAGTTTCTGAAGCAGACTGTAAATCATTCTTAACCTCCATATGAAGCATGAGATGGTGGTGGCTAACAATATGTTGCTTAAACATTCTTTCATTTAAAGCTTACTGTTTTATAGAAGCTTTTCAGAACTGGGCTAAATTTTGTTTTACCATGTTATGCAACCATTATAAGCACTGTTTAGCCTTTACGTGGCATACTTATTTGTTTACACTGCATTTACAGTTCAGGTACCATACCACATTATTTTTCATTTGGTCTGCATATCCAAAATAAAATTGCAAGCAGTTCCTTTCTAAAGCAAAACAGCAGTACCCAAAGACAATCAGTAGTGTCTAGATGTCTTGGGGGCTCTCCATGAATACCCAAACATTTGTTTGTAACTAAAATGAATATTAAAACAAAAATGTTCAGTAGCATCTAGAATCTAATGGAGGTTGAAAGTTTGGGGGAGGGGAAGTGCATTGTCTTCATGAGCTCCTAACGCCTTGTGATATCCTAGAGCCCTGGGGGATTCTAGACAGGTAGATTCACATCAAGAAGTTACAGCCCTTCCCTTTCAGCACTATTGGGAAAGCTTTCAGTAGAAAAGGAGGAGTGAGATCTGCTGAAATCTACCCCATTCCACTTGGTAGTAATTAAGTGCTGAGATACAAGATAGATGACCAACAAATAGTGACTGATCCATCAATGTAAAAGTCTTGTGGCATTGTGCTGAAACAGACTGACATGCCCTCTCTCCAAAAGGTGCTTAATGGGCAAAAGTCTCTCAGTCAATTAAAAAGCAACCAACCAAGGAGGACAGTAATTGTGGAGGGAAGAAAGTGGCATATATTACAGATAGACTGCTCTAGTCATTGTTCAATTGAGCATCACTTTATTTGGGTAGTTCTGATTGCACCAGCTGACACTGTGAACCTTTTAGCATGTACCACAGGGGAAGGTTTTAGCTATGTGGCAAAGATGAACACTTCTCTTTTCTCCACCCTTAAACTTTCCCCCTGCAAACACTAAGTAGCTCCACAAGCTTCAGCTCTATGCTGCTTGGAGTCTTCAACAACACTTCTATACAGGAGCAGGAGCAGACTGCAAGATTGGTGTACCAGCATTTATTTATCATCTTCCTCTGTATGAGCCTACAGAAGGACATCATTCAGGCAGCTTGCTCCTCTCTCTAGGAGTTCTGAATGGGGCTGAATTTCAATTTGGGAAGGTTTTTAAAGACACCTTCTGACAGTCAACAAAGTTAAAGGCACAGAAGTGGTGCCAATGACCAGCCAGGCCAAGCCAAAATGGGTGGGACAGACGTAACTCTCACACGTAACCAATTTGGATGTTCACCCACAAAACATACAAAGCACACTTCAAATCTGGAATGCCCCAGTGAAAATCTTTCAGGCATAAAAACTTAAATTCATGTGGGTTTTGGGGGGTACTTTCTCTGCTCATGGTCTGAGTTTGATCTGGATGGGTTTGAAATTAACTCAGTCTTCTATCCTCCAGAACTTGGTAAAATGAGTACCCAGCTCACCGGGATGAAAAGTATTCTTTGCTTAATTTGCTCTAGAACTATAAGGCAGTCTGCAAATCAAAACGACATGTTGCCTGAAAAGTGTGACTAGCGCTGCAGCCTTCTTCCCATTAGCTTTCAGAAATACTGTAAAAGTAATTATTCTATTAGAAACATCTGTAGTCTGAGAATACTGCAGTTGGTTCTGCTTATATACAAAACATTTCTTTAAACCTCTGAGGTCACATGTTTTCACATAACTGCAAGACAGCTACTTTTTATAAAACATGTTACAAACATCTTTCACTCTTGCAGGGTATGTTTTGTATCCGCTGTTTTTTCTCACCATCTGCCCACACAGGTTCCTGACCTAGCTGTTACTCCCGATACCTGTGCACGTCAAGCAAATGAATCACAATGAAGAGAAAACTATTTTACGCTCTCTGTACAAAAAGAATAGTACTTGTTATACAGCATACATTTCCTTTACCAGTGATTGTTGTCTGGAACAAGGAAAAATTAAGATGGGCATTAATCTATGCAACAACCAACTTGCATAGCAATAGCAGCACTCCCCACTCCACACACTTTATCTCAAACTGGAGGTAAATGGGAGAATCTGAAAGTAAAACATCTAAAATCTTTTTATGACTGAAAACAATGGCTTGTACAGAACCTTTTCTTGATCAGTTTGGAAAAATAGTTATCCTGTCAATACTGTACTTATGTACATGTCCTGGCACAGTTTATAGGATATCTTATAAACATAACTACAAATGTAAAAGTACAAATGTCAGGGATTCTCACTACTTTAAACCTAGTAAAATGTGCAAAATTCCAGAGAATTGTAAAGATTGGGTTATGGGTTATCATTTTCAGCATAATAAACACATCTACTTGGCAGTAAGCCCCACAACCATAGAGTAACATCTGCATTTCAAATTGTATGGATCCAATGTTATTTTCCTTGAACACTTGAGACCTTAAAACCCTTAGACTGAGTAAACTTTTCCACAGTTTAGGGGCTAATCAATGGCTAATTTAGATAATTGGCTAATTTGGATTCAGCCCTCTAAATGTACTCTCTTTAATAAAGTGTGCTTCTGACGACTGTGTTGACTTCCTTTGCCTCCCTAAACAGTAGTTTGGCTTCTCGATGTTAAGAGGAAGAGTTTTCCAGAGCTGAGAACATGACCAGTAGGCAACACTATCACCGGCCATTTCTTAATTTCCGTAAGTAAAGATTTGCTTTCGGCTAAACTCCCGGGTCAAATGTGCGAAGGGAACGCGGGGAGCCGGTCGTCTGCCCTTGGCCAGTTTGAGACGGTTTTCCGTCAGCCACTTTCTTCTCGCTCCGCCGTCCTTCTCGGGCCAAGCGGGCGCGCTAGTCAGAATCCGCTCTCGCCAGCCTCTCCCCGCTGGGCGACGGTGGGGACGGAGGGCTGCTGCTTGGCCTGGCAGGGGCACAGCCAGCGCCCGGGGCCCTCGGCCGAGAGCGGCAGCGGCGGCGGCGGGCGGTATCGGTGTCGCGCGCGCCGCCTGGGCTGCCCGTCGGGGCAGCGGCAAAGGCTGCGCTGGAGTCGCCGCGCCCAGGGCCGGTGGCTGTGGAAGACGAGGCAGACGTAGGGGTTGAGGGCGGCGTGGGTGGCCGCCAGGAGGCTGCCCAGGCTCGCCTGGCCTTCGTCGCCGGCGCCAGCGCCGCGGGGCCCAAAAGCCACGCTCAGCTCCAACAGAAAGCGCGGGAACCCGCAGAGGGCGAAGAGGGTGGCCAGCGCCAGCGTCAGCTGCAGCGACCGGGCGCGCGCGCGGGGCAGAGTCCGCGGCGGCGGCGAAGGCAGGAGGCACTTGGCCACCACGGGGCACCGGCGCAGGAGGCGGCGGCGGCGCGGAGGGGCCCCGGAGGCGACCCCGGGCAGCTCCGCCGCAGCCCCGTGGCGAGCGCTGCCTCCTGCCGGGCCCCGCCGCGCCTCCTCCTCCTCCTCCTCCTCTTTTGCGCGGGAAGAGCTGAGCGCCCACAGGATGCGGCCGCAGGTGCCGCCCAGGAGGCAGGCGGGCGCCACGAAGCCCGTGAGGGCCCCGTACACAGCGTAGGCTTGTCCGTGGCCGCGGGGCAGCTGGGCGAAGATGCTGCGGCAAGAGCCTCCGGGCGGCGGCGGCGGCAGCGAGGCCCGGCGGAAGACGAAGGCTTGAGGCAGGGCGAGGAGGAGCGCCAGCAGCCAGCCGAGCGCGGCCAGGGCGCCCCGGGAGGGCAGGGAGGAGGGCGGCCGGGAGCGCGCAGGGCCGCTCGCCGCCGCCGCCTGGCGCCGCTCCAGCGCGATCAGCACCAGCATGTGCGCCGGCGCCAGCAGCCCGGAGCCCTGCAGCAGCCGGAGCAGGCGGCAGGCAGCGTCCCCCGAGAGCCACTCCTCCTCCCCGCCAGACTCGTGGGCGGCCGGAGGCAGCTGGGAGAGCAGCGCCAGCCCGCAGCCGTAGAGATCGGCCACGGCCAGGTGCGCCAAAAGGAAGTCCATCTTCCGCCGCCGCCGCCCCAACGGGTTCCCGCAGCAGCAGGGGCAGCCGCCGCCGCGGAGCTGGTGCAAAAGGAGACCGTTGCCCACAAGCGCCAGCAACAGGATCGCGGCCGCCGTGGTGGTCCGCGCAGGCTGCCCCGGGGTGGCCCAGCGGGAGGCGGCGGAAACGTTCGAGTTCCCGCCGGGAGGCTGGGCGATAATGGACAGGTTGGGTCCCAGAGGCAAAGGCTCCAGCTCGAATAATGCCTCTTCCATGGCCGGCTGGGGATCGCGAAACTGGGAACAAACTTTGCTCTTTGGGAAGAAAGCGCAAGGCTTGCGCATAGGGGGAAGACGCGGCTCAGCAGCATATATAGGGCTCTGCCTGGCACCTGGCACTTGCCGTGGGTGGGCACACCACGCGGCCGCCATGGCGCCTGTGCCCCCCCACCCACCGTCTCGCCCTCCCCGCCTTCCAACATCAGTCTCTCACACCTACCAGAACGGAGCCAGGTCTCCTCATTGACAACCCACACCACCATCCTCCCAACCACCTCCCCCACACGTGTCAGAACCTGTCCTTTCCTTACCCAACCGCGGAGCCGAAAAACAAGTCATTCATCCGTCCAGCCGCCGTTTCCCGAAAAGCATCACACCGCTGGCATGTGGACGGGCTGTTTTTTTGAGAGAAACCTGTTGCAAGGAAAGCATGTACAAAAAGCAATGCCGGCAGTCATGGCTTATAAAAACGTAGGGAAGCTTTGTCGCCGATTGAGATTTGGTGCTCTTCAAGGCAGCATCAGAGCTAAAGTTGCCAGCCAACTCCCCACCACCAATTTTTAGTTTTAAATCCTAGCCTGGACAATTCATGGACACAAATCCTGGTGCATAAAAGTCAGCAATTGGAGCCTTTTACAGGATAGAGATAACACACTGACAACTGTTAAGGTCTTTCCATGCTGTTAAAGGATAAACAAGACACCCAAATGTCCCTTTGCTTGCACCTTGTATTTATGCACTGTAGTAGTAGATGAAAATCTCCCTAACTCTATGAAATTTGCTCATCTACTAGGTAATAGTGTAGTAGATGAAATCTGTCTTAACTCAGATAAATTTGTTCTGGGTAGTAGATACATTTGTTACCCACTTATCTGGGAGATAGTTCAGTAGGGCTTGAGTAGATAAGATTGTCCAGCTAATGTGGTAGGTAGCTTTCATTTTTCACAACTGCATTGCAAAATGCACTGAGACACTCCCCCACAAAAAAACCCTCCTTTTTGTCAAGCAACAATTATGTATTGTAAGACTTCAAGAATGCAGAATGTTCTGCATTGTTCAAAGATAAATAGCCTTCTGCAATTTTATTAAATATTTAGACTGCCTAATACCCAAAGTTCTTTGAGTAGTGTATGGATGAAAAACACACAAAAACAAAGTAACTTATTTTATTTAGCTAGCTGGCTGGATAGCTCACTGAGTTAGGTATTGGGCTCTGGAGCTAGAGTTTGGGAGTTTGATTTCTCATAGTGGCTCCTATGAAGAGCCAGCCTGTGTGGCCTTGGGCAAGCTGCAGAATTCTAGAATACCCCAGAAAAAGGAAATGGTAAATCACTTCTGAGCAATAGCTACCTAACCCCCCCCCCCATGAAAAGCGGCACCATGTCAAAACTGAGCACATAACTATTATAAAATAAGTACCTGTAAATGAAAACCAAAATAACCACAAGCAATAAATAATAAAGGCAGAAATAAATCCACCAGCAGCAATAAAGCACTGCAGAGATTTGAAAGCAATAAAAACATTTCCAAAAAGGCCTGAGAAAATTAAATATTCCTTCCTAAGATGTGAGTGTAGGCCAGGAATGGGAAACCTCTAGCACAGCCATATAAGCCCCCTGTGATTTGCTCTCTAGCCTGTGAGCACTGCCTGGTGTTATTTCTGATCAGTAGCTGGAGAGCAGAATATTGAAATATCTTTACACTTTACAAAAGTACCACGTGGAACAAAGCTGTGCTTTGGAGACAGAAATGAAAAGCTACTGCATGGAATTCAGCTTTACTTTAGATAAAGGAAAGTTGATTTGCTTCACCTGCTGCCTGGAGCTAAGCTGTGCTTTACTGTATATACTCAGTGGAAAAATCTCCACAATTAATTAAGAATTAATTCCAATCTCACCTGCATTTTATCACATGTGGTAGTTGGTTTTCCGCCTGCCATAGGGCAATAGAAGAATGTCCTAGGAGCCCTTTCCAAACTGGAATCTGCCCTACGTTGTGGGAAAGCAGCAATTATTTTAGAATTAGAAAGATTCATATGGGACATATACTTTTCCTGACACAGTATATTTCATTTTGCATAAAGCTCAAAGATCAATTAAAGTCTTCAAGCAGTTGTCCAAACATGTACATAAATTTAGCTGTGTAATTCAAGTCTGCGGATTGCTGCAAACTAGGAAGGTGCTAGGCATGTTGTGGGGCATCTAGATTGCTCAATAGGTGCATTGATGAGATCTGTACCTCAATACATAGGAGCAATTCATTGATTCAATACAATTTAACTATGTGCATAGAAATCACCAATAGGTTTCTGGCTACTACGTAGCAGGAAGTTATCAGAGCACAGGTAATTGTCCCAGTACTTGCGCAAATTAGACAATATCCTTAGTATGAAATTTAAATGTAGTGTCCCCTGCTGTGGCACAATGCATGGGTTTATTTTTTTTTGGGGGGGGGGGGCTTTTGAATTTTGGCTAGTTGTCCCTGTTTTGTCTAGTTTCACTTTACTGTATCATCAGTTTCTAATGTATAGTCCAGTTAGACATCTTTAAAGCCAAGCAACATTTATGATGCCCCATAGTTAATTATCCAGGGTACACATTTTAACAGGCTGTATATTTTAACAGGTAATTTAACATGGATTGGTGTGACAGTGCTGATTCCAGTCTTTATGGGATCCTTAAGGGAAGTGCCCTGAATGAGCCCACCTCCTTGCCATTGTCACCACAGCCTATTTCAGGCATGTCCAAACTTCGGCCCTCCAGATGTTTTGGACCATAGCTCCCAGAATTCCATAGTGTCATCCCTATTGCCAAGAGGGATTCCTGACACTGTGCTTGAGCACTTATTTAGAAGCTATGATAGGCTCTCCCTGTGAACCACGGAGTGAAAACAAAAAGGCTAAAATATATCAGGATGGGAAATGGATATTCTTTTGTATTAATCAAAACATGCACACACATGCACATGAAAAAACCCAGTTCATGTAAGAAATGACCCGTTGCTTTTGTAGTCTATAATAAAACTTGCATCTTTTGTGTATTTCACATTGTACTATGACTGATAGTAATTTTTTTGTCCTTCCTTTCATTTGTAAGAATTGCCAGAGAGAGAAGAAATGTCAGCCGCAGAGTAATAGTGCATCATCAACTCACTTGTATTTTCATTCCAAATGATAATGCTCCCACGCTTCTAATATGATTTCCACCAGATGGCACTTCTCCGTGTACGCCCCCATACAGTGGAAGGCAAAATGAATCAGAATTCTAAAGGTGTTTTTCTTAAAATATATATATATAAATCTTCAACTCAGGAAAATAATCAGGAAATAAAAAGGCACATTTAGAAGTGCAGGAAATATTTATTGCTTAAAATTTTTAAAGGCACCTTTGTTGCCAGTGTTCCTATTTATTCATGCTGTTGCAAAATTTTCTTTTAAACTTTCATTATGCGAACCCAACAATGGGTTCTACCCTGAAATGAATGGGTCAAATCTGGACAGGGTAGCCTAATTAAAATCAATAGGCCTAAAGTTACTCATAAACACCAGTATCTTGTTCCATAATTGAAATCCAGTTCAATAAATGCTGAGCAGGATATTGAAAACATACTTTAAAATTAATTGATTTAGTTTACCTAAATATGGTTAAATCAGCATCAGACCCATAAAACATGTAGAGTCAGCACAGGTATTATTTATTTATTTAAAACTATTATTTAGAAAAACAGCTACTTGTGCAAATAACTCATTTGAATGACAAGCTTCTGTTGCAGGGAGCAATGTAACCTCTGCAGTGAAGTATCTTGGTTCAATGGTTTGAGTTCAACCCTTTTTGACTCTAAGCTACCACTGGAAGATAGAATGGTTCAGTTCTGCTCATCTCGCTGATGTTATAAAGTAAATGTTGTTAATTAGAAAAATTAGTAACAGTTAAATCCTTAATCTAAAACTTCTATTCCAATCATATTTGCTTCTGTTCCATATGTGGTAACTCTATTATCCTGTACAAAGGAAGGAGCATCCTAGTATACTGGTGTACCTGTACTGGGCACAGGAAGGACTAGAAATAGAGGAACCTTAAGAATATAAGAAGAGCCCTGCTGGATCAGATCAAGGGCCCATGTCCTGTATCTCACAGTGGCCTCACCAGAGCACATGAAACAATTAGATACCTGTCTCCTGACACCACTCCCCTGAATCTGGCAATTTGAGGTACCCTCCTTTTAAGCCTGGAGATAAAGTATATCTCTATCAAGGTTTTTAACCTGCAATTGATCCCCCCCCGAAATCTGTCTAATCCCCATTTAAAGGCATCTAGGCCAGATGCCATCACCATATCCCGTGGCAAGGAGTTCCATAGGATAACATGTTGGATAAAGAAATGTTTATTTGTGTTCTCCCACTCTCCTAATCCTCAATTTGGCCCCTGGTTCTGGTATTGCATGAGAAGGAGAAGACCTTCCCTCTATCTACTTTATCCATTCCCTGCAAAATTTTGTATGTCTCAATCATGTGCCCCATCAGGTACCTTTTTTCTAGACTAAAGAGCCCCAAACTCTATAGCCTGTCCTCATAAGGGAGATGCCCCAGCCCAGTAATCATTTAATCCATCTCTTCTGCACCTTTCCCAGTTCTGCTATGTCTTTTTCAAGATGCAACCAGAACTGTATGTGTCGCAATACTCCAGGTGCGGCCTTACTGTTGTTTTGTACTATGGCATTATAATATTGGCTGTTTTATTTTCAACCTCCCTTTTAATGATCCCTCTGCATCTTCAAGATATTACTATGCAGTTCTATTCACATTATTGGCAGAAAGCAGCGATTTCTTGAAATGACTCCTGATGAAACTGAAAGAAAAAATTGCAAACACAGGGCTGCAGTTGAACATTAAGAAAACAATCATGACTACAGAAAAACTACTTTTTAAAAATATTGACAGTGAAGAAAATGAAGCAGTTTAAGATTTCTTGTGTCTCAGTTCAATCATCAATCCAAATGATTGATTAATGCAACCATGAAATCAGAAAAAGAATGAGACTCAGAAGGGCAGTAATGCCCTTAAGTATAAAAGGTAATCAAGTATGCTACTGGATGCTGAGGCCAAGATCATCCACATAATTGTTTTCCTGATTACTATGAATGGGAAGTGAAGAGAGCTGATGGGGGAAAACTGAATAATTTGAAATACAGTGTTGTAATGTAGAAGACCTTTGTGAATACCCTGGACGACCCAATAGATGAACAAAAGCTCCTTGATCAAATCAAGCCTGAATTGTCTCTAGAAACAAGAATGACAAATCTGAGGCTTTCATATTTCCAGCACATCACTCAAAGACAAAACTGAAAAACATAATAGTGTTAGGAAAAGTTGAAAGCAGTAGCAGAAGAGGAAGGCCAAATAGAAGATGAGTTAACTCCACGAAGAAGGCCATAGCCTTGGGTTTACCAGAATTGAGCAGAGATATTAATGATAGGTCATTTTGGAGGCCGCTCATTCGAAGGGTCAACATAAGAACATAAGAACAACCTTGCTGGAACAGGCCACAGCATATTCAGTCCAGCATTCTATCTCACAGTGTCTCACCATTTGCTTCAGGGTATTCCCAAGCAGATGTCTTCACCTGCTTACGATTCCCTGCAAATGGTATTGAGAGATATCCTGCCTATCTCTCCAACCCAGATGTTGTCCTCAGGCATCCATAATGACAGCCATTGATACACTTGTTCTCCATGAACTTGTCCAATCCTTTCTTAAAGCTGTCAAGGCTGCCAGCTGTCACCACTTCTTCTGGCAGGGAGTTCCACAGAACAGTGAGACTCTGGGTGAAAAAGTACTTTCTCTTATTTGTTTGAGATCTAGCACCCAAAAGTTTCATGAAGTGCCCCTTAGTTCTAGTGTTGTGCAATAGGGAAAACAGTTTTTCCTTATCTACTTTGTCCACACCGTGTATGATTTTATAAACTTCAATCAGGTCACTTCTTAGATGCCATCAGAGACAGCCTGATGGCATATATAACAAGCCATATTTTCTTTTCCATAAGTACTACTGAGTTAATAATATTTATTCCTAGAAAAGTGGGTATATGATTGGAGGCATGAAACTTTCTTTGCATACTTGGCTCATGGTGTTACCTAGAGTTAGGGAGGACTTTTGCTTTCTGGTTGTTTTGGTCTAAAACTTTTATAAAACCTATCTAGCATGGCCAATTGTATGAGCTATGGAAATTAAAACAACTGGAGGGCCAAAGCCTTGCCACCCTTTCTCATGATTCCAGAAAAATGATCATTTTTCAGTATATTTCCATAGATTGGCTACATCTGTTAAACAAGAATTGCATTTCTAGTATTTTTCTTATTATTTCAACGAAATTCATCAAGAAAGCCACATTAAGAACCTCATGTTCAATTGTTCACTGTGCTTACATAACAGCTACTCACACAATTTTGACAGGAACACCACAACATATAGTCTCATAAAATCCATTATATTCTACTATCGTTCTGATAAGATGAATGGTATAGAACACAGCATGAGGCGTGGGGGTGCCTATTTTTAAGGGGGGGTAGGACATAGCTAAAGGACTTTCTTATTTTTCAAAATACTGATAATTCATTCTGTGATTGAGGTTATGTATTTTATCCATACCTAAATCTATATTAAGGTAGTGTCTTATATTTGGACAGTTGTGTGAAATGGGGAGAAGGAGAGAAGCACAAATTAGTGTGCAAACTTTCGTGCCTATATATTAGAGAGTGTATGGCGAAAGACAACATTGGATAAAGAGAAGAGGCCAAAAAGCAAGAGTTGAATAGCCAGAACCCTGATGGAAATTTAAGAACGTATAACTTAAATTTCATTATTCAGTATATTGGCATTAACTAACGAAGCACCAGTCATAGAATCATAGAATAATGAAGCTGGAAGGGGCCTATAAGGCCATCAAGTCCACACCCTCCTGCATGCAGGAATACAAATAGGAATACAAATCAAAGGATATCTGCCAGGTGGCTATCCAAACTTCTCCTGGAAGCCTCCTGCGCTGGAGCACTCACCACCTCTTGACGTAATGGGTTCCATTGCCATACTTCATAATGCAATTCTTGCTTCATTAGTTCACTGCACTTCACAATAATGAGTTATGCAGTTCAGTTTACGCATTTGTAAAAGACCAACTGGATTCTGGCCACCAGATCTTAAGGTTTTAATGTTCCCATCGTGTCCCAGTTGTGTGTGGGTGGTGGTGGTGGTAAAGCAGATACAAAAACATGTCTTTCTCAATAATGTGCTAGATGAATTAGATTGTTAGAACATCTTTTGATAGTTCACCTGATTCCAGCAATTGCCTCCCCAGGGGTTAATAGCACAGACTTGCAGCTATTTACTTATAAGATTCGCGGTGTCTATCGAATTTAATAACCTTGTTACTGTGGACGTGGTGAGCGTGGTGGCTGTGGACTAAGGCTTCCGAAAACTGTTGGCTGCAAAGTTGGCAGCTCGGTGGTTCGAACCCCTGCGAACTCCGCTGATAACCCCAGCTCCTGCCAATCTAGCAGTTCGAAACCTAGGTACCAATGTAAAAAAAAACGGGAAGGTAAAACAGCGTTTATGCCTTGCACAACACTGTCTCTTCGGCTTGAATACGGAGATGAGCACCGCGCCTAGAGTCGGACACGACCAGCACGCAAGTGGGGGGGGGGGGGAACCTTTACCTTTTTAACTGCGGATGGGTTAGCCTTATGTTAGGAAAGGCAAGTTTGATACTATCAACCTCAATCGATCTCGGATTTTGTATTTTAATCCTATGACGCGCCAGCGAAAGGATGACACCGCCATCGACTCGAGGCAGTCGTGCTGCCACGGAATGGTAGTACAGTGGTACCTTGTATAAAGGAATTAATTCGTTCCAGATGAAATTATGTTAAGCAAATTTTCCTTTATACACATTTCCCATAGGAATGCATTGAAAACAGAGTGATCCCATTTTTATGTTGTACAGATTTGTCCCATAGCAAATTTCCCCTATCTCCGGAATTTTTTATGTTATACAAATATTATGTTATACAAACTGTTTGTTATACAAGGGTCCACTGTATTTGGCTGCGACTAAAGAACCCGGTCCCCATTGTTTTAAAGCCCGCTCCGTCTCAAATGCTTATTTATCACGGGAGTTTGGGAACCGCGAAGGGAAACGGGAGGGGGGGGGCAAGGGAGGGAAGAAAGCTGGCCGCAAGGCCTCCAGGGAGTTGTAGTCCTCGAGAGACCTATCGGTGCTGGAGGATCTGCGCGCGCGCGCTGCGTTCCTTCCGCGGCAAAACAATGTGAAATGGCCTGTCCTGACCCATTTCGTCTGGCGAGGGCGACGTTGGGTATGTCGATGCGATGGCCTTTGAACGCCGACGTCTCTCAGATTTGGGTAGCCAAATTCCGGGGGTGGGGAAGAGGGAGTGGCCCAAAACGGAGGTAGGAAGCCAGCGCCGAAGCGGTGAATATTGGGGGAGGGGGGAGTGATGGTGTATGTCTCCGCCTATTCCGCATAATTTTTTTAATGTCCCGCTTGTGTCTCATGCACATCACATGTATGTGATCGTGATACCCATTAGAAGTCTTGTAGGGATATGATTTCATATGTATCTGCGTTTTCAGTATGTTGTGTTCAGTATGTTGTGTAATAAGGGTAACGTTTTATATTTAACCGGAGAGCAAGGGGTTACATTGATAAGGCCTCTTGGATTTTTCAGCTGATATTTTTAAATTAGGTGCTGCAAAAGCATGCTTTCTCTGTTTTATGGAGGTTGGCCAGGCTGGAGAGTTAGACTCTATAGAACCTCTTTGAAATATCATGGCTCAGTCCTTAGCTCTGGGCACGTGCACAGTACCTTTTATCACTTGATAAACCACCCTGACTATGAAGGCTAGGAGACATTCACAAACCCTCATGTTTTAGGAATCAGGAGGAAGAATTGCAGAGTATGTGAGATAGCAACCTCAAAACCAAGGTGACGGGAAGAAAACTATCACTTCACATGCTTGTAAAAAAGCAAAAATGTATCACCTGTAACCTATTTTTGCAATAATGCTTGTAAAAAGTATCCCACTTTCCAGTTCCACATTATAGTACATACTAATTCATATAATTTTATTTTAAAATGTATATTTTAAAGAATAGTAAGTATTCATCGTTCCAAGCAGGGATAGGTGCCAATGCCAAAGCAGCAAGGTGAATGAAAAACAGAGGATAAAGTAAAATTGGAGGGGAGAGGAAAACCAGGACCTACAAAGACAGCAGAACATATGGAAGCACACACCAAAACAAAAACAGGGATGATCACACAACTAAATAACAAGATGACATCCAGGCAACCTATTGTTCACTGTCAAAGGCAAGGCAGACCAAGCAAATTCTAGGTTAGGTGATGCATTTATTGGATCCTAAAATTTGAGGGGGGAAAGTGAGCTGTTGAATTTTTCATGAACTCTTCACCAGGCAAAGACGTTCAACATGGAGTTCAAGGAAAAAGTCCAGAATTAGGGCCAGATGTGTACATGGTTTGTGAGTTAGATTGTCAGTGAGGCAAAATGGTATTTTAAATTATATTTGGAACAAGAAATGACAAAGTTACAATTTTTCATGTTTTCTGTCTTGCTGAAGAAAAAAAGGCCTTATGAGGTAGCACCTCAGGACTCTGTGGTAAGCCTGGAACAGAAGATTGCCAAGTCCTTTTCTTGTATGCAAAAATAACAGGTGTTTTTTAAATCTCCTTTAAGAAATACTATGATATGCTGTATGGGATAAATTCTACTGCCATAGAAAGAGACTTCTGTCTCTTTTGATCCCAGGATGTTGCTGATAATTATAATTGTCCAGTAATTGACTTTTTGTAGTGTGATTTGCTAAGCAACAGGATTGTGGCATAAGTTTTGAATGTTTAAAACCACTTGAGTCACTGTTTTACACTTTAATTGGTTAGCAATGAACAATTTTTAAAGTGCATGCAAACCAATACATGCATATAAGTGAAAAGTACTCCTTTCGATGTTAATTCTAGACATAAATAAGTTCTACGATTACAGAGTAGGAGAGCCAAGGCATCACAACCAAGATGGCAAAACCTGTGCTAGTGGGGGAACAAAGCTGAACTACATGGTTCCACTTCTGCCCCTTCACATCTATGTTTTGTCAACCTACTGCTACTTTGGATGCTGTGTCAGTGTGTGCTACTTCCAGTCAGTTCTCTCCTTGTACATCACAAACCATCTCATTTTGTTCCCATTTTAAGAGGCTGCTTGGCAACTGGAAGGCTGACTCACAGAACGCATAAAGGCTGCAAAACAAAATGTAATAGTATATGCGATATAGATTGGCAACTTTCCACAGCTGGCTCTGGCAGCTGAAATTGTCTTTGCTGTCCATGCTGAGATTTTAATGGCCAGTTTACACAGCAGTGGCCAGTTATGCATCTGTCTTGACAATCTGGTTTCACTCACTGAACAATGATGCAGGTGTCCCAACTGTCCCTCTCTGTTGAAAGGTTTTGTTTTGTGCTGTTGGCTGAGGGATGTTAAAAGAAAAATGCTGTTTCATTCCTCTCTCTAACATTACATTTGAGTTTTGATGTTGTTTCAGTTGGAGTGAGCAGGAGTCCTCACAAAGAGAAGTTCGCTTAGTAGGAAATCTTAATGATTCTGATCATATGCTTCATGCAATTGCAGTCTCATCCTGGAAAAAATCATAGAAAATATCCAGCAGTGGTGTAGTTGTGATGTTGGAGATGCAGGTGCCCTTTATGACATTCCCCATTGCCACACCCCAAGGGAAAGCGAAAAAATTCCACTTGGCCAGCGGTCTCAGGGGCTTCCATCTGCTAACATTGCCATATTTAAATGCCACTTTACAGTGCTATTGAGAAGAAAATCCTTGTAGCAAAAGTAATGGAATTGAAAGATGCAGCATGAGATTCCCCCCCCCCCACACACACACACCGGAAAGCTCATGTACTGTATATTTATAGTAATGATAGGAGGTAGACTTCTTAGCCCCAGAGATTCCTGTTTGAGACAGATTTATCTATATCCATTTCAATCTAGCTTCAGACCTGGTTATGGAAGGGAGACTTCTTTGGTCTCCTTGGTGAATTACCAGTGCTGGGAACTGAACAAGGGGAGCGTGCTCCTGTTGATTCTACTGGACATTTGAGCAACTTTTAATATTACAGTATTGCCCATCATATCCTCCTGGTCAATTTCTGTGGAATGTGACTTGGAGACACTGCTTTTCAGTGATTCTAGTCCTTCGTAGAGAAGAGAAATCAGAAAGTGGTGCTGGGAAAATCCTGTTCAACATACTGGCCTATAGGGTCCCTTGGTATTCCATTTTGTCTCCTATGTTATATATTATAACATTTACATGATATGGCAGGGAAAATTTGAGTGGAGTTTTGGGGTTCAGTGTCCCCAGTATGTGAATGACGCCGAACTCTCTCTGTCCTTGCCATCTAAATCTGCAGAAGTTGATTCCATTCTAGATCAATGTCTAGTGTCAGTAATGGACTAACTAGATGAGGATGAAAAAACTGAAACCTAATCCAGACAAGAAAGAGGTGCTCCTGGTCAGCCAAAAGGCAGATGAAGGAATAGGGATGCAGCCGGTGCTGGATGGGGTTACATTCCCACTGAGAACAGAGGTGTGCAGCTTGGGGGTGCTCCTGGAATTGTCTTTGAACCGGGATGCCCTGGCTAGGAGTACCTTTGCGCAGTTAAAACTAGTGGGTGAGCTGTGCCTGTTCCTTGAGAGGTCTGACTCGGCCGTGGTGAGTGACACATGCCTTAGTTGCATCCCAGTTGGATGACTATAACATGTTCTATGTGCGACTGCTTACACTAAGTGTCAGGAAATGTCAGCAGCCCTAAAATGCAGTATTCGGGTTGCTAACTCAGGCGGGTCATGGGGCCACATAACTCCTCTGTTATAGCAGCTCTACTGGATGTTGATTCATTTCCAGGCAGATTTCAATATGCTGCAAATAATCAAGCATGTCTAAACTTCAGCCCTCCTGATGGTTTAGACCATAACTCCCAGAATTCCAAGTGTGTATTTCCAATGGCAAAGGACTGTGGGAGTTGTGTCCAAAACATCTGGAGGGCTGAAGTTTGGACATGCTTAACCTATAAAACCCTAAACAGCCTGGGCCCAAGCTATCTCAAAGACCTCATCTCCCTTTATGAACTGCTTGAGTGATCAGGAGAGGAGGCCTTTCGGTCTTGTAACCTTCAGAGGTGCATCTGTTTGGTACACAGGAGAGGGCCTGCTCTGCTGTGCTCAAGGACTTTGGAACTCCCTCTCACAAGGAGGCCAGATTGGCCCCATCTAGGTTATCTTTTGCAAGTAGACAGAGACCTTTCTCTTCAGAAACGCTTTTCTTTAGTGACTGGTTCCTGGGTGGAGTTTTTAAATACTGCTTTGAATGTGTTTTGTTGTTTGCTTATGTTATTTTTTTGTTATTTAGTATGGTATTTGGTGCTTTTAAAGTATTTGTATACTTACAGTTTTTAGCTTTTAAATGTCTTTTAATAATGTAAGGCACCTCAAGTCATCTTTAAAGTGGAGTAAAATATTTTAAATCAATCAGTCATTAACTAATGTTTGTGTAAATGTGCTTTAGATAACTTAGGTCTTAGAAAATGCAATGGGAAGAAAAATTAGATTGTAGAACTTCCTAGAACCTAAGATGTCCTTGCTATCAGTTTTGTGCAGGCCAGTCCCAGCTCTCTTATCTGCTCAGGCAAGATACAAATTTAACTACTGTATGTCATTCTGTATGTAGTGACACCATTGACATCACTATGCAGAGACATGCTTTAACCCCCCATTCCAAATAACCCTTTCTCAGAATGGAATTCTGTGTACTTTTGCCTACATCATAGCTGTGAGGTTTAGGAACATCAGTTGTTGATTTAGAAACCGCTTCTTAGTCGCATTGCTGAGAATATTGCAAGATTCTCTGTATTCTGCTATGGCGTCCTGACAAGTCAGTGTTCTGATTGCTTTGGCAGATTTGAGTCTGCTGTTTTAGTAAATACTTTATACTAAGGTAAGATGCTATTTGCAATTGTACCTTATACAACATCTTGTGCAGTTTCATCTCCTGGGGTATGTTTTCTGTTATGTAGTAAAATCTCACTGAATTTACTGCTATTTAGACAAATATAGATTGCAGAGTATCAATTTAAGCTATATTCTTAGATGTACAGTACTTATTTATATGGGAATAAGCCCCAGAGCAGGACTTGCTGCTGCGTAAATAATGATAAGTCTGCTGTAAAAGATAAGTATATAATTACACTTCTGATTGTGACATAGAATCTTTTACTAGTTGAAATTATTCAGCTTCTATCTTCTGTACTTTTTTCTCTTTCAAAAGAAATAATTAAAGGTTAAGAAGTCCAAACTTCTGCATAATTTTAATACTGTATGATGTTGAAGAATATAATGTTCATCTCCAATGTAAAGTGAATATTTTTCTCCTCCTGCTACCATTGGTGTTGAAACACCAGAACAAAAAGGAGCCATTTAGATCTTTATGGCCCTCTGTGAAGGCCTTTCCTTGTGGCTGAAACTTCTCTCGTAATAAATAAGCCATATTCACAGGCTCAGCATATGAACCAGATCATTTAAATCTGCTCCATAAATAAGTCCTGTATCATAGTCTTGGAGATTAATTCTGACACAAGTAGGTAAATGCATCCATTGTAATAGACTTAGTTTTTATTCTCAGCAGCGAGAAGGAATATTTATGGAATGTCAGCACATGGTCTGAGGAAATAATGGAGGTGAATGGACATCAGCTGTGGACTGAAAGTAACATCTCTCTTCATTCAACCCTTCCCCTTCTTTTGCCTTTGTTGTTAATTACTAGCACTTTTACTCAGAAAAATGTAGTCAGTTTATTAAGTTAGAAGGGCTTAGATTTCTGCTTTATGCCTTTTAGGGCATAAAAGGCACTTTAGGCAGGAAGTCTGAAGGAAATTTGAGATGAAATAGTGCTGGTTTTGAGGTGCTCTGTAGGCCTCTACATTGAACTCACACCAGGTGTAAAAATACTAAAATGTTAGCATCAGATTTGAATGACTGAACTGTGACCAAAATCCTTATGCTTGGTGAAGTTAATTGCACTAGAGTAGGCCCATTGAATCAATTGTGATCTCGTGAGTCAACACTGCTGGAAATTCCATTAATTCAAATGGCCCTATTCTAACTACTATTCACTTTAGCAGAGTATGGGCTGTTGCAGTTAGAGTAGGCCCATTTGAATCAATGGAACTCACAGAGGAATTGATTTACTAAATCTATATTGATTTAGTGGGCCTTCCATGTAGGTTACTATGCTAAGCAATAAGATTTTGGTCAGTGTCACTTGTGAGGTCCTTCTTAGACTGTTACAAAGGGTATGCCAGTTGCATCATTTTGGGAGATGGTTCAGTTATTGTAGATCTCGATTGTCACTCTATAACAGGCATATCCAAACTTCGGCCCTCCATATGTTTTGGACCACAACTCCCACAGTCCTTTGCCATTGGAAATACAGGCTTAGAATTCTGGGAGTTGTGGTCCAAAATATCAGAAGGGCCGAAGTTTGGACATGCCTGCTCTATAGGTTTCCATAGTGTCCCTTAATAATATCTTCCTGTAGTGTGTGCTGTGAAAAATCATTATTGCAGGACCTGTTTTTATTGCCAGCTAGGTTTGACACTCAGGTTTTCTCAGCAAACTTTTAATGTACTTAATGCTTTCTTGCAGTCTGTGGGATCCATGTACAAGAATCTTCTATTTGTATTTGTCTTGTCCTTATTTTGATCTTTGTGAGAGATAGCTGTATAGTAGATAACATGATGGAGAAGCCAGATCTCTCACACACTAAGCATCTCAACTTTTCTTCAAGGAGAGAAATTTCCTCCAAAGCCACCCCTGCTACTTGGTCAACTGATTTGGTACACTCAGGTAGCAGATGGTGGTTAAGTGGTAACAAATCTTAAAATACAGTACTATGCCATACTAGCCTACTGAATTCAGGAGCAATGAAAAATGCTGTATAGCACATGTGTTGAATGAAGATTCCTTTCCCCCAGCTCAAGTGTGGGCCACTGAGCCTCTCTCTTTACTTTTTTGCATACCAAGATACTCAGTGGAAGTGTGTGCAGTTCTTGGTAGATCAGCCAATGTGGCTGGTGCATCACATGCTGGTCTGATATAAACGGGAATACTAGCAGAGGTTTGCTTTACTTATGTCCATGTTAAATCTTAATATAGTGCATTTCCCCCCTTGCTTGCAGAATATGAATGAGGAGAGCTCAGTCAAAACATCTAAGGAGGAGGAAGGCAGCAGCCCAGTGTGTGTCGGCAGAGAAGATGATCTTAAGAAAAACAAAAAAACAACAGCTAGTGTCCATGACAGAGAAGTTGTTGTTTTCTATCACAACGAAAGGTTTTATGCTCTGGACTGCCGCTGTTACCGTAAGAATTTTGCAGCAGATATCTCTTGATGTATCTTGTATAACCACACATTTCATGAGATCGTAAAGAACATAAGAACCATAAGAACAAACTTGTCAGAGCACAACAAAGGGCCAGTCTGATCTGTCATGCTGTTCCTACAGTGGCCAACCAGAGGCCCCCGGAAACCCACAAATAAGACAGTAATGCAGTAATGCCGTCCCATTGGTGTTCCCTAGTAATAGGTATTCAGAAGCATTCTGCCCCGATACTGAAGGTAACACAGGGCTACCAAGATGAGTAACTATTCTAACATCTGGGAGTTGGGTCCTGGCAACGAGACTTACAGTATTTTATTGTGGGATCGATCCCACAAGAAAAGTCCAGTTGTTATGCGTTCGCTCTCAAATGACACCTGGATGACTGAGAATCTCCACAGTCATATTCTAACATCATATTCTCTTCTTTCAACAGATGCAGGAGGTCCTTTACATCTTGGTGAAATAGAGGTACTGCATAGCTTCTCTTGCCTGGCCTGAATGATACCACAAACTCTCAGATTACCTGAAAGCCTTTCCCCACGGCTGGAATAAATGGGCAGGGGGATATAATCTTTTGGATTCAGGCTAACAGTCAGGTGGACTTTAGCATACATTCAAAAGTTTTGTGTTGGTGTGTGTGTCCTTCCAGTGTGTTGCTGTTGTCTGTCAAATAAGTTCAGTCACGGGCAAGCAGGCAGTGGGGGTGCAGTTGGAAAGGCAGTGGGGGTGTGGTTGCACAGGCATGCTATCAGGCAGATGATGGGGTGGCAGTTGGGCAGGCAATGGTGAGTGACTGGGCAGGGACGGTGTTTTGCAGGCACTGTGGTCTTATTATTTTTAAAATTACTCCTATTTGGTATAGTGCTGTAGCACACAGTAGGGTTTTTTTTAAAATAAAGTTGTAGGGGTACACACACTTGTGGAATTGATTCTAATAAATCAATTTCACATGTGCCTCAAAATAAATGCACCTCTGCTAGACTAGCAGAACAACTCGTTCTCCTGGCACAGTAGAACTTGTCTGCACGTGCCTTATGTGAATGCAAAGAATTAAATCTGGGTTGTTTTCAGCAGAACCCAAGTTTTATTGTCAGAGGGTCTGAGCCCTGAGAGTACTTTTTTTCAAACAACTGTAACAAATGCAGATGACTGCTTAATCCAACAGCTGCAAAGACATTGAGATTGTAGCTAGCAGCTTTTTTAATCCTTCAGAATTCTTCTGACTCCTAAAACAGGAGTGTAAAAGCTTTAGGAGCCTCAGGGTGCAGTAGTTAATCTGGAATACTGAAGTCAAAACTCTCCTGACACCCCGTGTTTGATCCTGATAGGCTCAGGTGGCCAGCTCAAGGTTGATTCAGCCTTCCATCTTTCTAAGGCTGGTAAACTGACTATCCATTCTGGAGGGGAGAGGGGGATGGATGTATAGCATGAATTTTTGGATTGTGAACCATGCAGAGAGTGCACTAAGCATTGTGGGGTGGTATATATGCAGCACACTTTGCTTTGCTTTTTAACCTTTTGCCACCTGTTATAGTCCTGGTCTGGATCTAGACCATGTCTACTGTGTGTGTGTGTGTGTATATATATATATATATATAGATAGATAGATAGATAGATAGATAGATAGATAGATATAGATATGAAGTAAAGCTTCCTTAAGAATACAACAGAAGTGAAAGGTTAACTCCTTCCCAAAGGTCAGAATCTGTTCCTTGGTACTCGTTTTTTGACTTTGCACAGATATCTCAATAATTTTTAGGATGGAGAATCCTTTTTAAAATTTAGATCCCCAGACCCAGAAGTGGATGTTCAGCCACTTCTGGGTTTTATTGGTTATTTATATTTCTATTTTATGATTTCTGGGCCTCGTATAGCCCTTTATGGGCACAGAGGATGAAAATCTGGGCCTTGGTCTGACAGATTTGCCCACCTCTGCCACAGAGCATTGTGGTGTTTTGTCTCTACTTCTAAAACAGAAACTCGGTACTCTCCCTATAGAGGTAGAAAGAATTAGAGTCTGCGTGTGATTCCTTCAGTGTACATATGTCACTTTTTTCTTTCCTCCTTTTTATGTATAGGATATCAATGGACAGGCCTGCATTATTTGTCCCTGGCACAAGTACAAAATAACTCTGGCCACAGGCGAAGGACTGTATCAAGCCATAAACCCCAGGGAGCCATCTTTATCTCCAAAATGGAGATCCAAAGGGGTAAAACAAAGGACTCATACAGTTACTGTGGATAATGGAAATGTTTATGTAACTCTTTCAGATGTAGTTGACAGCATAGATTCTGATTACGATGCTGAAAAGTTCAAAAATATGATCTATTCTCCTTTGAAAAAGTGATATCTGCACTTCACTGTCAGCAGCATTAAAATGTAAAATATGAAAAAGACCCTTGGTGTCTACAAATACATTATGTGTTGACATTATGAAATATATTAAATTATGCATAACACTTGTAAACGAGCCTAACAGTCTTTCTCAGAAGTTGGTTGAACAAGGGACATTTGTGTCTTTGAGAAGGAATTACCAATAGAGTGTGAATGAAATACACCCAAACTGGATTCTACCTTAACCCAAACTGTTGAACTCAAAATGTTGGAAATTTTGTATCATTCTAATGAAAACTTCTAGCCTTCAGGCATTCCCCTGTGAATGTCATAAAATAATAGGGACATTGTGGTGTCAACAATGTTCAGATCATTGGGATTACTATTTTATATATTATTCATTAAAGAGTAGTATTACAGTTGAAAGTTTGAATTGTTTTCCTTTTTTTACTTAATTGATAAGCAATTTTTTTACTGATATGCAATATCTTAAGTTCAGCAACAGCAGCACCTAAGCTAAATTCCTGCACTACTCTTAATGTATTGATTTCTATTGAAATTATATATTGTAGAACTGTATCCTAAAGTGCTGCAGAATTTTATTTCTAAAATAAGTATAGTATATGAAAAAACACAGAACAGGGGAAGAAGATTGTGGAACTTATAGTCTCATATACAGGCCCAGTTAGACAACCTCTGGCTATACAGTATTTAAAAAGTAATAGGAACTGTGACAGACTATGGTAACTCCAAAAAATTTGTCCACTTTATTAGTGATATGGGGACCTTGAGAGAAAGTAACAGAGATGTATAGCCTTCTGTTCTTTCTGGGAATTTTTTTAAAGTAATAAGAATTTTGACTGCAAGAATTCCACAATTCCATCATCTAATTGTTCAGATATTTGTCCTGCTTTTAAAATTAGATGTTGCCACAGCACGTGTTCTAACATAACTAATGTTGACTTTCTTACACATTTTAGCATGTTTGCTTTGCTTCTGCATAAGCAGGTTGCCTTGTTGTTGTTTTTTAATTTAACACAGAGGTATAGTATGCTATTAAAATGGGTTACACTGTTTTGAGGATCTTTACAAAGCTTCCAAATTCAAGATATATTAAAACCTTTACTTAGTAAAGTTTACTAGAAAACATGCACACAATTGTGTGCACATGTACACAACCTTATCTACTCTCTACCTCCACCTCCATCCCACAATTACTTAGTTTCTTTCTACCAGTTTACAAAACGAATGTGGCAAACATTCTTTCTTTGTTTTTGCTTTTTAGCCTGTGGGTTCACTCCCTATGTACAATGTTTGCAGAAGTGAAGGAATTTACACATAATTGTGTAAATGGTGAACAAACAGAAAGATAGCAGCTCTGAATACTCCGTTAAAAGACTATTATTGTTCATTTTCTTGATCCATTGCTGAAAGTAGTGTGTGGATGCTCCCGCCGCTTTTTGATGTCTTATGAGCAAATTGTGATGATCCTTGCTGGGGAGTTGCAGAGTCACTTGCTGCTTCATTTGCTCTGGAAAATCCATCTGCATCCACACCATCACTGCTGCTTTCCCTCGAAGCTTTTTCTGTTTGAACAATGCTTTTTATCTTTCCCAGAATTTTGTTAAGGGAGACTGCCTGTGTAGATAAGATACAGAGTGTAATTTAAAGAACTTGAAAGCTTTTTGTATTCTGTATTTCTTTCTGATGTGAGAAGCAGACTTTGCACTGTATTCCAAGTACAATCTAGAATACATCAATAGCACCAAAATACGAAGTGCCTGGGGAAAGTGAACTTGTGGTGGGTTGGAGTAAGGTGGATGGAAGCAGTTGCTTTTTCCTTTAAACCTTTTGAGTTTTCAGCTGCCTCACATAAAAGCATATTTTGAAGAAGTTATTTTTGAAATATAACTCCCAGAATCTCCTTAACTTTGTGGGCTGGGACACTTGGGAACTGTCATCCAAAAAGTAACTCTTCCAAGGTCTGACATCTAGCATCAGCCTGCTTCTCTGGAAATACAAAAATAAAAAAAAATTGAAGTTTCATTTTATTGGATCATTAGGTTGCTACTCTTGGGTGTGTGTGACAGGTGGAATCCTACTAGCTCTCCAATTATTTAATTGATTAGATACTCTTAACAGACTGGTATCTCTAGAATACTGTTGTGTTCTCTATAATAGGTCTGTAGGATTCATGTTCTGATTCTTGTAATTTTTGTAGATGTGTAACAAAAGAAATCAGTTCTGCTCACACTGCATTTGTATGTACAGTAGGACCCCAGTATCCGCTGGGCATTGGTTCCAGGCCTTCCCATGGATAATGAAAACCATGGATAAGAGAGAACACCAAAAATCCCCAGAACTGCTGTTTTGTGACAGTAGCTTGCTTTACACCTGCTGTTTTGTGACAGTAGCTTGCTTTATGATTGCTGTTTGTGACAATAGCTTGCTTTATGGCTGCTGTTTTATGACAGTACTTTTCTTTACCGCTGCTGTTTGTGATAGTAGCTTGCTTTGTGGCTGCTGAATTATTTATTTAACTTTTCCCTCTGCCAACCATGGATAACTGAGAGCCTTTTCACACGACCCCTAAGATCCGCTGGCCACTTAAATTCGGACCAGAGATCTTGGGGGATTGTCGCTGTTCCTGTGTTCCTACCCCCTCGCACTCCTGGCTGCTGTCTGCTTGAGGGGAGGGAGAAGAAAAGGAAGAAAAGAATGCCTGCTCACCTCTGTTCTGCCCTCTCACTCTGCTCCCGGCAGCATTCCATCTCTTAAAGGGGCGGGGGGGGGGGGAAAAAAAACCCCAACAACAAACAGAAGTGAGGAGAGCTGGCACTCACTACATTACATCCGCATCAGGAATTTTTCACCCCCGGAGAGCAGGTACTTGAAAAGTGCTATGGGATGGGCTTAGGTAGGCGTGGTTGCACTTAATTTTTTGTAAACTCTGGAGCTGGTGGGGAAACAATTTTAAGCTCCGGATCTGGGAGCCATTTGCCACGGATTTTAGGGGTCGTGTGAAAAGGCCCTGAATCAGTGGATACCGGGGTCCTACTGTAATTCTACTGTGGATTTTAATTGTGTCCCAGGATGGGTGGACGTTCACTTAGAAATCTATGTTGTCTTTCATTTGCAGCTCTTCTATGTTTTTTCTTTGCTTCTTGTGTCTTTTTTCAAATCATAAAGGGAAAAGCAACAAAAAGAATAGATGTACCATGCTGGTTGGGGGGAAAAACCACCCTTAAGAATCTTTTGTTTGGAATCTGCCTAAATGTTGGTACCTATCATCTGTGAAAATAATGGTGCAAAAATGTAGGAGATATGAAAATTGGAAATAGGGTAGGGAGTATTTGCTCTTTTCTTAAGCTGTTATACTACAAACAACTTTAATCACCCCTTCTACTGCACAGCAATATTTTAAGTTTAAGTCACAAAATGTTAACAAACAATTCATTCCATTATTAACTGAAGTATAAAGGTGTATGCACTAAACGTAACAATGAAATAATGATAAATGTAATTTCTAAGAATAAGGTCCCATTGTGCAAACATGAGGGAAACTGGATCTGAAGAAGGTATTTATTAACCTACCAGGCAAATTAGTGCTGCATAAGAAACACACATTACACTGGTGAGAGCAGTCCTTGCCGGATAGGAAATGGCATCATATAAGAACACATTATTGTTCTGAAGAGAGAAAAAAGTTAGATAAGGCATTCATTAATTTCAATACAGTATCATCATCATCATGATTCTTCCAGAGTTGAGCACGTTTGAGTCTCAAATTAGTGGGTTATATTGCTTAGCCTCGGATGGTGTGCCGGTTTTAGTATTTTGGGCAGGTTTCTAGTACAGGGATCTCATTCTAAAGCAAGGTTTATACGAATGCCTTCCATTGATTTCAGTGGAATATAAGTCTGCAGCCCTGAGGATATTGACGTGGGAATGAGTCTTATTGGACTGAGTGGAACTTACTTCCTAGTATATATGAGAAAGAGACCAAAACACACATGTGATTGAGTAGTTGTTACACTGCAAGCCCTCTGCCACAATAATGTTCTTCACACCCTGTTTTTGTTGTTTGCGGCAACAGATTTGAATTTAAAAAAAATAGGAAGGTGCTTTTTAACGAACTAGATCACCTAGCTCAAGGATGAGCCACTTGCAGCGGCTACAGATGAATGTTGTAGTCATATTCACAAATGGCCAACATTTACTGCAGACACAAGCTGGGAAAGTGAATTGTCTTAGTTGTACAATGAAGGCTTAAGTCCAGTCTCATTTTCAAATCAGGTACAGTTGACCATAGTTAGATGTGGTAATTCTTGAAACTCATAAAAGACAGCTTGTTTTTTTTACAACATGGGCCTCCTTTCTTTTCTCTCTTGCAATTTACCTTGAATTGTTAGGTAGGTTACGGAGAAGTAAATGTGGCTTTCATTTGAAACTATGCTCAGCTATAAACTGCTGTTTGAATTGATTATCATCTTCTAAGAACATGGTATCTCTAGCATCTAATTTGACTTGAATCATAGTTTGAAATTCATGGAATTTATATTAGTTACAGAATCCCACCTAGCATCTTCAAGGCCTCTTGTTGCTTACCTTCACTCTATACAGAGGTTGTTTCGGAGTACTCAGTGTATTCAAAAGACGTCGTGATACCATATTCAATTCCGCTAACTTTTTAGCAAGCCGTGGCTGCAGGAATTTAGCAACTGATTTTGATGAACAAGATATTTTAGTTAGCCCATTGACAATGATTGCTCCATGAGCAGAAGAGAAGACCCTGGCCATCAGTGATCCAGATTCGTTCACAGGTCGATTGCTTTGCTGAAACAGAAGTGAAAAAACAAAACAAACAAAAAACAATTCAATGAAATTGAATAGTGTATAGGTTAGGTGTATGTTTCATAGGATGGAGCAGATGATTGGTAATCTGGTCCTTGGATTACCATTTTGTGTCTCACCCTGGTCAGTAGAGCATAAATTTCTACTAAAAAGTAAGACCTGTCCTCCAAGCCTGAATTTTGCCCACTATGCATTGGGAGGTTTATGTGTTCATGTGCAGCACTTGAGTCATATTAAAATCTCAACATTCATTCTGTTGGCATTGGGAAGTGAGGAAACCAAAACCAAACCTAGTACATCAAGACTGAAGCATGAATAATAAAGAATTATGTAGTAGGTGTGTCGGTATGTATTGGATTTATATGCTGCCCATCTAGCAACAGTGGCTGCTCTGGGCAGACTTCTTTTGGTATCATGAAAGCCCGAAGACTCACAGAAATGTGTGTGCACATGTGTCTGCATTTATGCACACGCACATGCACATACACATTATCCCCCAAATGATAAATCAAGTGGAATGTCTTAAAGAATATACTGGAATGATCTGTTGCATGTGTCACTGTTTTTATTTTCCACATATAAAGTGGTAACGGGTAAGGGTTCTAAAGTTAAACAAAAGGAGAGATCATGTACCATATTTACACTATTTCCATTATGTTCACAGTAACAGTTATGTATCTCATACTATTGAAGCAATTTAGTTACAAATTTCTTTTTTCGTAAGAAGTGTAGAGTGGTTTCCAGCTTTCTTTTGCTTTTTGCAAATCTTTGTCTTTCAACAGTTCCGATAATATGTCCATCTCTGCTGTTTCAAAGCATTTTTCCAAGATCTCTTGTTGATTGGATATTTCTGCTATTTCCAGTATTTCCCAAATACTGTAAAATTCTAGCTATAGTTATGTGGATTAATAAATGTTTAATCTGAACATCCTTGATTTCTGGCACAATATTTAACATTTATCTGGAATATTGCAACTGGACTTCTTTTCTTGAGAGATCGAAACGTTTCACTACTCATCCAAGTAGATCCGTCAGATCTCTTTTTATCTCTTAAGAAAAGAAGTCCAGTTGCCAGGACTCAACTTCCAGATAAACTCACCTGGATGACTGAGAATCTTCACAGACACATTTAACATTTACATTTCCAACACCTATCTGATGCATTTCCATACTTTTTAGTTAATTTTGTGGTATCATGTACCATCTATTAAAAAATTATATATTTTTTATTTCAGACGCACCACTTTTGTATAATTTACATTACTTTCCCACAATTGTGTCCAAGGCGTTCGCTCAATATTATGCCCTGTATTCTCTGCCCAATATGTGTCAGTTTCCCCCCCTAAATACTGAAATCAAGAAAAGCAAAGTAAAATACTGTACATAGGAACAGCCATTTCTCTTTCTTTCCCTGTTGTTATATGTCATCAAGTTGCTTTTGACTAATGGTAACCTTATGAATTAATGCCCTCTAAAAGATTCTATTACCAACAGCCTTATCAGATATTGCAAATACAAGACCATATCTCCTTTATTGAGTCAATGCATCTCATCTTTCATCTTCCTCTTACTGTCTTCAGCTTTTCTATCATTGTTGCCTTTTTCTGTGTGACTTGTGCTCTCTATCCAGAAATGTTTGAACAATATCTCCCTTCCTAACCAGTGGCGGAACTGGGGAGCAAAGGGGGGCAAATTCCCTTGGGCGCAGCAATCTGAGGGCACCAGATTGACATTAGAGGACCACAAGCACCTTACTGGAGCCTGCAAAGTAGATCAGGCAGACTTAGTTAGCTGGATGGGTCTCAGATCTGTGGGAGGGTGTGTGTAGCCCTTCCAAGTTTTCTTCTGTGGCTGATGTGTATGTGTGGGGGGGGGGCGGGGAATAGAGGGGAGAGTGTGGGAAAGAAGCACCCACTACTGTGCCCTGCAGAAGTGTGATTGGCATCCTTCCTGTTTTTGCCCAGATTTTGCTTCCTAGAGAGGCTGGATGGGGCTGGAAAAGGGTTATCTGGAGGAAGCAGTGAAGTCCTCAGCTTCCCTACCGTTACCTTCTCTTCCCAAGAGCTGCGGATGGAGGGCAGGGTGCAAAAAGGTCCCTTGGGAGGGGGCGTGAAAATTGACTTTGTCTCCAGGCGCTGAAAACCCTAGCTACGCCTCTGTTCCTAACTTACCTTTAGATTGTTTTTAAAGGGAAAGAAAAGAAAGAAAGAGCAACATTCATCTTGTCTTATCCTATATGCAGGGCCTGAAACAACATAAGCAGACTTTTAAAGTACTGGGTTCTTCATTAGAAAAGAGGGCACCATGTAAGTCTTATGATTGGTTTTGGAGGCCTGTTTGGTGTCTCATCTACGGTCAAAAGTGGTGGGAGCATTTGGGCTGCTGCTGATAAACACTAAGAATTAGCTGTGCCCATTGAATGGTAAATATAGCATACAGCATTTAAAACAGCCAATTTATAGACTCCAGATATTTAAATAATACAGAATGATTCAGAAATGTTACCTGGTTTGAACTTGTGAGTCTCAGTAAGTTTGGGAATTCTTCTCTAATCTCATCTATAATTTCCAAAAAGGCTCTCTGTATGATCTCAGCTGAATTTAAAAAAATTAAATGAATACAATCTTGAAATAAGGCTTTGTTATAAGCATTTCTGATATGTAACATATTTAAATTGGTCTGCATGCTTAAATAAGTCTATAGCACAAGTACCAACGTCTAGGACAGCCAACAACTTGTGTTTGTATGTATGGCGAAGTCATATTCATCACTAGAGCTGAGTATGAACTGAAATATGAACCAAAAGCCCCACTTCTTCCTGCTGACCTCTTCGCCTTTTGGCAACTAGGCTGTTGTCTCTAAAGATGGTGGCACCGGAGGATGAAGAGAAGATGGCCCAACTAGGTAGGGAACATAAGAACAGCCCTGCTGGAACAGGCCACAGCCCATCCAGTCCAGCGTTCTGTCTCACACAGCGGCTCACCATTTGCTTCAGGGTATTCCCAAGCAGATGTCTTCACCTGCTTATGATTCCCTGCAAATGGAATTGAGAGATATCCTGCCTATCTCTCCAACACAGAGTTTGTCCTTAGGCCTCTTTAATGACAGCCATTGATACCCTTGTTCTCCATGAACTTGTCTAATCCCTTCTTACAGCTATCAAGTCTGACAGCTGTCACGACTTATTCTGGCAGGGAATTCCACAGACCAGTTATCCTCTGGGTGAAAAAGTACTTTCTCTTATTTGAGATCTAGCATACAAAAGTTTCATGGAGTGTCCCCTAGTTCTAGAGTTGTGCAATAGGGAAAATAGTTTTTCCTTATCTACTTTGTCCACATCATGTATGATTTTATAAACAGAAACAGTGGGAAGGAGGTAGGCAGGAAGCAAAGGGATGGAGCATCTCGATTCCCCTCCCCCACCGGTTTGTCACACCACAAACTGGTTCATTTTTCTGGGGGTTTGGGGTGGTGCATTGTTAGTCACGAACCAGAAACACCCCCCCCATTTTTTAGCTTATTTTTTCCAGTTTGTGCCCATCTCTATTCATCACTTAATTATTATTGAAATGAAAAATGTCAGTCATCTTTAGGTCTTCTCTCAGATGCAAGCCACAACACTCCAAAAACTATGACTGCTTTTTGCATCCCTGTCAATATCCAGTTTGGGCTCCTTCCATTATGAGCTAGATTCCACCTTGCTGCGCTAACTAACTCTGCCTTACTGTGGTAGGGCCCATTTTTGACCGTCATTGTTCATTATACAGCACAAGCTTTGAACACTGACATCCTCACATTCATCCCTTGCTAGCTGTAGTTTAAATGTTTGAGCCTTACATGACTACTGCCCGTCAAAATAGAAAATGGTATTCTAGAGAGACACATGGTCAGATTTAAGAACAAGATACTTCTTTTGTATTTAGTATAACCTTTTTCTGACTCATCCTCTAGTCCAGTGATGGCAAACCTTTTAGAGACCGAGTGCTCAAACTGCAATTCAAATCCCACTAATTTTTCATAAAGTGCCAGTACAGCAATTTAACCTGAATACAGGTGGCTGTGAAGGGGCAATGTTGGGTGCACACAGAAAGGGCTTCGAGTGCCACCTCCGGCACCCATGCCATAGGTTCGCCAACACTGCTCTAGTCTATTTCAACTTTCTGGAAAACAGATACCAACTGCCCCATACTACTGTACTGTATTCTGGAATAATTAAAGTCAGAGAGCCAAGCTAATTTCTGGAACTTCTAGAGGGGGCAGAAAGGGAATAAGCATCTTTAATAAGGAAAAAAAGGAGTTGAAGTTCATTGTTAGGGAGCACTGTCCTGCTAGGAAATCTGGGGAATACAAGCATTTGGCTTCCAAACTTTAAAAGCAGAAATTTGAAAGATGATTTAGAGACAAAGACAGACCCTCCCCCATAAAGTGTAGAGTTAAGAGTTTTGTTATTGTAATCAGATATATTGTATAGGATACAACAAGTAGGAAGATGTGTGTGTGTGTGTGTGCATCCACAAACACATACAACTGGCAAAATATATATGAAGATATACATCAAGGATGAGTTCCTTCAAAATTTGCTCATCTATTCTGGGCTGGAGGGTTAAAGATGTAGGCACAGAGCAATTCATACCTTGTCCAACAAATTTCCTGACCATCTCCCCACATATCCAACCAACTGGCCTAAGAGCCATTTTGTATGTTCTTCTGGTTTCTTCAGCACATTAAATGTTAGTATGGTGTCCCCTGATTTAGCTAGTTTTTTATGGCACAAATGACAGTATCCCCATATATAGGCATGTGTCTATGTCTAAGCTAAGAAACCTTTGTGACAACAGAGTGTGCCTCTTACACAGTATCAACTTATCTCCTGATGTCTATAGTGTGTTGTATACACAACAAAATAGACTCCCCCCCAGACCACTATAGTCTCAATTGAGAGGACTCTGAAATACATTACTGCAAAATTATCAAGTGTATTAATTGTTGAGACTATCTTCCTATACCGTAAAGAAAGGTGTGCAACAAATGTAGTTTTGCTGAGGTTTATAGTCATTAAACTCATTATAGACAGGTTTGGAAATTCAAGACCAATAAACCCCTCCCCCAAACAGACTTGTTTCTGAAATAAAGAAAATCTAATAATTTTGGAATTCTGGTTCTGGCAATACAAGATGTACCCAAATCCCTTCCGCTTTAAAGCTCAAGAATCCAACCACATTTTGAATATGTGTGTTTAAGTTTCACATTCAGAAAACATGATAAATTTAATGTTTTATTCTTCTCTGAATATAGATTTTACTAGCTCTTTTTTATTAATGGATTTTATATGTCAGATTTTTAATTTATTTCTAAAATTCCCTATATCTGCAGATTAAGGGAAATAAAATCACTTTAACAGAATCAAAATTCAAATATTTTAAAATAGTCTGCAACACTTTGAAACAAGTGGCTACTCAGTCAGCTTCTAACATGCCGGAAGCACAATAGCCCCAATGTAATCATATTAGGTTCCTTCAATTCAAGGATTTAGGTTAGGTTTACCTGGCTTGTATAGTGTTAGTATGCTAATTGGTCATTTAGAAGAGTTCTTCAGCAATAAACATAGAAAATGTTTAGGGCTGCTCTACTTCAGGAGGAAAATGGGTTTTGGAAGCCCCTGAAGACCTATTTATTTGCAGAGGCCTTCCGCAGTTGATGATTCTTGTTTTGTTTTGTTCTTCTTTTCTCTCCCGTCATTCTTTCACCACCCATCTGAGAGGGGGCATATTTTTATTACAGTTTTTATTTTGCACCCACCCCCACCCCAAGAAATCAGGCAGGATGTGTTTTGCCATCTACAAATTCTGTTAATGGCTATTTTTAATGTGTTTCATAAGACTTTTAATTTTGATTTTAATTGTATTTTCAGTTTTTTTAAATGACTGTTTTGTAAACCACCCCAGGAAGGCCAGTTTGCACTAAGGGGGCAGTATAGAAATATAAATAAATAAATAAAATCTCCACCAGTTGAGCTTTTCCATTTGATTAAAAGGCTTTTCCATTCTGTCTTCCATTTTCTGTCTTCCATCCTTTCAGTAGCTTGCTGAAAATATTTGGAGATAAAATTGTTGGAATTTGCTTCACTTATGACATTACCATTCTTATAGAAACAATTTCCTCTTGGGAAATTGGTGCGGTATATAAATATAAAAATAAATAAATAAATAAACTAGTCCGCCAATAATCAAATTTTATTGGCAGCAAGTCCTGGGGTATGGTAGTGATAAAGGAATTTATTGGATAAATTTTCATGGAGTTTGCTTCATCACATGCAGGAAGAATCAGCCAGAACTGAAAATATATACAGTGGTACCTCTGCTTACGAGTTTAATCCGTTCCGAATGCATGCTCTTAAGTCGAAGAACTCATAAGTAGAGCAGCCCTATCTAATAAATAAATAAATAAATGTAAGTGGAGCACGCCACATCTAAAATTTGTAAGGCAGCAGTTAAAATGTGAACGATTTTTCACTCTTAAGTCGAGCCACTCGTGAGTAGAGGTACCACTGTACCTGTATTTTTCCGTCTATAAGACGACCCCATGTATAAGATGACCCCCAATTTTCCTGCCTGAAATAACAGTTTCTCTTCTATGTGGTTCTCTCATTGGCTTATTTAGGTGTATAAGATGACCCTAAATCTTTAGCTTAACAGTTTTAGTAAAAAATATAGTCTTATACATGGAAAATACAGTATTAGCCCTGTTTGAGTGTTATTTAAATCATAGAATCATAGAGTTGGAAGAGACCTCAAGGGCCATCTAGTCCAACCCCCTGCCATGCAGGAACCCCCATCACAATATTTCCAACAGATGGCCATCCAGCCTCTGCTTAAAAACCTCCAAGGAAGGAGACTCCACCACCCTTTGTGGCAGCATATTCCACTGCTGAACAGCTCTAACTGTCATGAAGTTCAAGTGATGGGATTGCCCAAAGTATTGAGAGGGTTTAAGTACTAATGTTGACTAATATTGAGACATAATTTAAGGCTGTTTGGCTGAAAGTCAGGAAAATAGAGCAGGGAGGATAAGAAATTTGCCTGTGACACCTTTCGGTGTGCAAGTGTCCTCATCTCAAGTATAGATGTAAGCCACAAAACTTCCTCTGTAAAGTTCACATTGTAGGGTTGGGAAACAGGAGGCCAGTTCCAACAAAAGAAGTTACCTCATCCTAAAATTTGAGAGCAAGATGCCCTGCTGTAAAATGTTTCTGTCACATGCAGTAAAAGTAAGTTCTCTAATTCTGCCGTATAGTGCAGTCTCAGTTGAATTCTTTTCCTGTGTCCTAGAAGGCTACATGTCTCTTCTTCTAGGTTTACTTAAGCATTTTCCTTCTCTTAAGGGTAAGCAGTACTTTACAATGCTTTATTACAAGTTACATATGTGATACATTCCTCCTAGAAGAACCAAATAGGTGTAGCTCATCAATGGAAAAATAATTGTTGTAGTTGCTTTCAATGGAAGCGGAAATCTGGGATAGAATATTGCATTGCTCTTTGCCCAGTTAATTCAACTTCTCAGAAAATTATTTCGTTAATTGTTTACCGTCTTAACAGTACAGTACTCCAAACTGGGTCATTTTCTCTGTACACAAGTTAATCAGTTCCTTTTAATGTGTATGGCTTTTGTTTCTCCACAAACTACTGATTTGCTCTGCGAGCTTTACTGTGTTTAGTGGTTGCTGTACTCCAATGAAAATCACATTTTATGTGGTCACCCTCAACAGCCACCACTGATTTGACTTAGTGCTTGTTAATTTTAGTCTGTATTTGCTTTAGCTACCTTTCTTCCTTGGAAATGAACAGCATGACTTTATCTACAAAATAGTAAGTATAAATAGAATACTTTATGTCCGAGAACAAGGGTGAGCAAAATATGGGTTGCATGTGCTTGGAAGCATCTTGGGAACTGATTCACAAATTGCATGGGTGTCACAGAAAACTGTGATTCTTCCCAAAGTTTGTGTATCATTCAATACATGATGATTTCCACGGGCATGAAGAATCCTACAAATTAAATAAGACCAAAAGAAAGGTGCTGGTATTTTCTTTAATATTCAGTCACAAATACCAATAATATACATTAAGAACACGATATTACAACATTTGTGTGTAGTCACTGTCATAGATCTGCTTTAACTTTTTGTGTACAGAATTTTGCTTTCTACACTTATGAAGTTCTGAGACTTTACATTTTATGGTGGTTGGCACATTATTTAAATATTTTGGTTACTGATGCATAATTATTTATTAGCTCAAAAATAGTATTTAATACTGTTGAAGCTTTCTTCCTTCTAAGATATCAAATATATCATTCAAAGCATATTCAAGGTTTTTCAGAAGTTCTTCTAGGTCTTCCTCTAAATAGCTAGTTATAATGCATCCTATCCAATTATCAAACATATTATACCCTACACCAAAACCATCTGGCACCACTGGTCCAAACCCACCATAATGAACTGCTGGACTGCCTAATGTACTAGTTGAAACAATAATATGATTTATATTTTTATAAGCTGGGTCATTATAAATATCAGGAATACGTCCACCTCTGCGCTGGACAAGGTACTTCAAGGCAAATAAATGACGATCAAATCCTTGGCCTGGATACAGAAAAACAGCAAATGTGTTGAATATGTAAAGTCGTATAATTTACATGTAAAAATGACTCAATATAAATTTTTATAGAACAACAAGGAAACATCAGGCACAGTCAAGCTGAAGTTAAGCATACTGGATATTTTTTCATCCACACTTAAAGGGAGATGTATACCATTTCCCATTTGAGTTAATGTAATTTTGAAGTGCTTACTCTCAGGTGGATTGTGCCTCTAATGCTTCGTGCCACATCATACAATTCAAGCTGATCTAGTAATAGTAAAAGAAAATTGGTTTTTCATGGTATTGCTTATTCATTTATTTTATTTGTATGCTACCGTTGAAAACTGGGACCCAAAGCAGTTTACAGAACAGCTTAAAACAAGAGAAGATTAAAACGAGATTACAAACATTAAAATAGAATTTAATTACATAATTAAAATGCCATTACACTAAGACTCTTAAAAATAATTTAAATAAAATTGCAATAATTTACTTTTAAAGAATGAAAATCGATACATCAACTGATATCCTAATTGCCAAACACCTACTAAAATAAAATGGTTTTCAATTCCTGCTGGAGGGAGATCAAAGAAGGAACAAATCTAGCCTTTCGTGACAAAGTGTTGCATAGCTTAGGCGTGGTCATCAAGAAGCAAGTCTGTCAAATCTTTGAAGGTGGTGGGACTGTGAGAAGGGGTTCTGCTGTTAAAGCCCAAGCAGACTTGTACAGCAGGATACAGTCTTTTTAATAACCCAGACAGAGCCAAGTTGCATAGGGCTTTATAGATCATTGCCAGCATGAATTGCATTGAAATGGACTAGCACCAAAAGCTATTGGCGAGAGTTATATGGCCCCTACAACTGTCTGCAGTCAGCAATGTAGCTGAACTGTTTTGGACCAGTTTTGGAACACTCTTCAAAGGCAACTCCACAGAATGTACACTGCAGTAGACCGGTAGAGATGTAACTAAGGCAAGTGACATTGTAGCCAAGTTAGACTTTTCTAGGAACATGTGTAACTGGTCCACCCCTTTCCTTTCTGTATTAAATATATATAATGCCTAGCCACAGAAAGCAGGGTGGACCAGTTCCACTTTTAGGTAGATTGGTATTTTCCATCTAGTAAAGGAAATGTGTCCTTTACTAGGCAAGCAGGAACCAAAGTTACATCCATTAAAACAGCCTTGATTATAGCATCTAAGTCAGAAGGGATTTGACTGATTTTATTATTTACAGCAGGCTGTCAAGCAGTCTATGATTCCTTTTGCAGACAAGTGCCTAACAGACCCTGACCACTTGAAATAACACTGCTGTATAATGCTCAGTGGACTAAGTGGTGGCTCAGTGGACTAACGCTTCCGAAAACAGTCAGCTACAAAGTCGGCAGCTTAGCAGTTCAAATCCAAGGTGCCACGCAGTGGAGCGAGCTCCTGCTGATAACCCCAGCTCCTGCCAAACAAGCAGTTCAAAAGCAAGAAAATGCAAATAGATAAATGAGTACCGCTGAAAAAAGCGGGAAGGTAAAACAGTGTTTTCTTGCAGCCACGCTGGCCACATGGCCACGGACTTGCACAACACTGGCTCTTTGGCTTGAATACAGAGATGAGCGCTGCCCCTAGAGTCGGACACCACTAGCATGCAAGTGCAGGGGAACCTTTACCTTTACCTTAAGATGCTGAACAGATGTAATGCTGTTAGAGAAAAATGACTTCTTTATTGCCATCATCACTATGGAGTAGACCTTCTAAGGACCTCTGGACTGTGTTTGGTTGGATATGCTCTTACATTTTCTACCATAATAGTTCGTTTCCATCCACTCATTTTAGCCCCACAGTAACTTGGTAAATAAAGGTCCTAGTTTGGCTTTATTCTATGAAGGGGATGCTTAGGAGAAATTTTGATGAATGCTCTGGCCATTTCCCTATTCCAGAGTTCAGTTAGGACTTTGAAAGAAATGTACCCCCACCCCAAGAGCCATCAAGAGGCCATTGGTACCTATAAGCTTCTTGGAGCAGACTGTCTTAATTGCCTCACTCCACAATCCTTGCAGGTTATGACAATTATATAAACAATAAAAAAGTTATATTTGCAAATCTAGCACTGTTTAACTTCTATAGAACATTAAATGCAGGGAAAGGATGTTGATACAGTGATACCCCAGGTTACAAATGACCTGGGTTACATAATTTCCAGGTTATATAACAAAGTCCTTTGAAAACAATGCATCTGTTTACACATTTTAAATAAATGTTTACACATTTTTAATAAAAAAACTCAGTTTAAGCATTTTTATGCAAAAAATAAACCGGTTTACACATTTTTTCTGAAGGACTTCATTTCCCAGGATGCATTGCACCCCATTCAGATTTGGTTTACGTAATTTCCGGAGTACGAAGTGTCGTGGGGAATGGATCAACATCATAACACGAGGTACCACTGTATATTAACTTAGGTTGGTAGTTCCCAACCTTGGGTAATCCAGGTGTTCTTGGACTACAGCTCCCAGAAATCCCAGGCAGCACAGCTGGTGGTGAAGGCTTCTGGGACTGCAGTTCAAGAATGCATGGCTAACCCAAGGTTAGAAACCAATGGATTCTATTATCTCTTCTTAAAATAAAACACATATTTTCCTGTTTGCTGATAGGTTGTATAATGTTTCTATGTGACCTCCTGCCTTTTGTTAGAAATCTATCTAGTGCCCATTCCATAGCCTAACTATGTCTTGTACAAAGATTTAAAAGAAATTAATTTATAGTACCTTAGCCTTCTTCATTGGAAAGCTGCTATTCTTTCATTCTAAAGGCTTAATTTTGCTATCTCCTGATACTCCATTTCCAGTCCTTTAATGTAATGGCTAGTACAGTGGTGCCTCATAAGATGAATTTAATTCAGTCTACGTGTCAATTCATTTTACGAAAAAATTGTCCTATGAAACACAGTTTAACGCAGTTTCCCATATGAATGCATTGAATACCGATAAATTTGTCTTGCAAGGCAACTCATAGGTCAGTGGTTCTGAACCTGTGGGTCCTCAGATGTTCCTGGACTGCAACTCCCAGAAATCCTGGCCAGCTCAGCTAGTGATGAAGACTTCTGGAAGCTGCATTCCAGGAGCATAAGAACATAAAAAGAGCCATGCTGGATCAGGCCAAAGGCCTATCTAGTCCAGCTTCCTGTATCTCACAGTGGCCCCACCAGATGCCCCTGGGAGCGCATGAGGCTAAATATCTGTCTCCTGATACCACTCCCCTGCATCTGGCCCTTGAAGTACCCCGGTTTTAAGCCTGGAGATTACACATCTCCATCATGGTTTGTAACCTGTGATGGACATTTCCTCCAGGAATCTGTCCAATCCCCTTTTGAAGGCATCCAGGCCAGATGCCATCACCACATCCTGTGGCAGGGAGTTCCACAGACTAACAACGCACTGGGTGAAAAAATATTTTCTTCTGTCCTCACTCTCCCAGCCCTCAATTTGAGTGTATGTCCCCTAGTTCTGGTATTTTGTGAGACGGAGAACAGAGTCCCTCTGTCTGCTTTACTCATGGCCTGCATTATTTTGTACATCTCAATCATATCCCCCTCATGCACCATTTTTCCAGACTAAAGAGCCCCAGTAATCATTTTAGTCGCTCTTTTCTGCACCTTTCTGCACCTGGGGACCCACAGGTTGAGAACCACTGCCATAGGCAAAATTTGTTTTATGAGTTTTTCTTATTCCTGGAAATTTCATTTGTCTTACGGGTTTTTTTTTCTTAAGGGGCATTTGTCCTACGGGGTACTACTATATAACCACAATTGTAGGGCCATGGTCCCAATGCACACTCAGCCATGATAGTCAGTGAGTGATTGATGAATAATAATAAAGGTTCCAGTTACACGTAATTAAGTCCACAGTGTTTTCACATCTACCTGAGAGTAAGCCTATTGAAATTTAATGGGAACAAACTTTGGAGGAGAAATGTATTGAATTACACTGCAGCACTCCCTCACAACCTATCTCACAGAGGAGGAGTTGTGAAAATAAAATGGAGGTGAGAATATTATATATCCCACCTTCAGCAACATGGAGGCAAAGTGGAAAATAAATTAAACAAATAATGTACAAATACTTCTCAATTTATCATGTTGCTCAGTAAGATCTTCAGTATAACTAGGGTGAACCTAACTTCATTAATACTATGGTTAACTCCACCTTTATGGGGAAATGTTGAAGAAACCAATTGATTCTCAAAGACATATCAGACAGCAAAAATGAGTCTTTGCAGCAGCTTTCAGAGAATTAAACATGGTGCTTCAATAAACAGCTTCTAAAAGGTCAGTGCTACAAAGATTTACAAACATAAATTTATCATCTATGTAACAAAAAGAAAAGATCTAACCTAATGTGGCTTCCAGCTGTAAACGTTTATGGTACCTTGAACATTCATCAATCATATTTTTCATGTCTTCAATGCTATACTTTCCTCGTTCATCAAAGAATGCAGTGGCACATTTTTTTGTATATATAGATGTTGGCCGAATTGTCTCAGTGCGACCATGCTTAAAAGCTGCAGTACTGCAAGCTTCATAAGAAGGCACTAATTTTCTGTACTGACGATAGATAGCCATTTGACATGCAAGTTGAAACACAGCATCAGGGCTCAAGTTTTGTTTCATTGCAAACTGTTTTCCGAATTTTTCATACCTAAATGATCTAACACAAAACCTTTTCCTTTTTTCATTGAATGTTATACGTGCAGCATTTATGGCAGACATTATGGTACGTCCCAAATTAAACTCCAGTTTGTCACATGACGTAACAAAAAAAGCTGGACTGGCTTCTGGTATAAGAGCTGGATGCTCTGTACTGTCTCTATATACTTCATTTATAAATCGCAGAATTGCAACTCCATCTCCCCAAGAGTGTTCAAAATTTATTCCTGCAGTGCCATCACTAGTGACAATCAGACTAAAGGATTTGTCAAACCAGCGATTAAAACCATATCCATGAAGAAAACAATGTGCGAGCTCAATTTCATTTTGGGGGGAGGTGTTATCTAAACAAAGACAAAAAACTGCACTGTCTATTTTCTTGAGGTTTTCTTCATTACCTTTCTGGATCAGCTGTTGCCGTAATGTTGCCCAGGTATTTCGTTCTTCAGTGGTTAAGAGGGAGAGTTCAAACCCAGGCAACCGATCAGCATCATGTATTATTTGTGTTAAATGAGCCTGAATTTCAGATGGGTGTAGAATGTTACCAAAAGGATCCAATACTTCCAAAACATAAAAATGACCATTTCTCATCACCAATAAATGTCTTGCGAATTCATCTGTGAACAATGAATCTTTGCTTAAATTAGGAATCCTGGTACTGTTGAAAAGTGACTTATACTGTGACATGTCTAAAGGATAAGCATTCACCAAATAAGCTCCATACCAAGATAAAGTAGGTGGAAGCATACGTATAAAGTGTTTGAAAACTTTACTCTGACCCCATTTGCGGTTTACGTAATATATATCTGGTCGCAAATAGTCATTCTTCAGAGAGTTAAGAAACTTTAATGATGATACGATCAAATTTGTTGCTCTCACTATTTGATTGCTGTATCCTGGGTTTGGATCAGGATTTAAAGTAATGAAAGGGTTGTAGTTAAAAACAATAGGTTCTCTTGCAGAAAGATACATGTCAGACCAAGGTGCTACAAAAATAAAAATAATTTAGTTAATAAAATACATATTTACTTGTTGAGCATATAAACACATTTTTACAATTACATGATATATAACCCCCACCCCCAAGAAGTATGATATGGAAGTTAAATCATACATGAAACTTGACATTTTTTCTTGCTCTTGCATTTACATTCTCTACTTATGTTTTACATTCTAATGAGTCTTTCTCACACTACTCTGGAAATGTCTATGCCAGTGTTTACCACTGATGAGTGTTCATTCAGGCCAGCTTATCTTCAGACTGGTAACAATTCTATCAGTCAGTATATGAGTAAATTTGAAAGATCTTATGTATGTTTACTCTTAGATGCTGTGGAGTGGTTCGAATACATCACTGTTAGTTTGCATTTCTCATGCATATAGGATTTAAATTTGACCAGAGTTAAACATTACTTTAATGTTGCTGAGAACTGAACCCTCTTAGTCAGGTACCCAGAACACTGACCAATCTAGCTTTTCTCCATCCAATCAGGACAGAAAGAGACAATTATAAAGTGTAAACTAGACTACAGAAATAGTCTAACAGAAAGGTTCAAGAAAAGCATCACATTGGTTCTGACAATCACTAAGATCATGAGATTAATTTTTACCTGTATTTTAGATATGAAGAATGATAGTAAGAGGATTCCATGATGAACTTAGAATAGAAACAGGCAAGTTTGCTTGCTGATGTATTCCTTCAAAGAAATCTGCCATGAATCACATGACTCAAGGGCCAAATGTGGCCAGAGTCAAACCATTTGTGCTCTCTCTCTCTTTCTCTCCCTTTCATATAGATATATTCACACCACCTTCTCCTTTTCATTCCCCTCATCCAGCCTACTTAGCAGGCTTTTAGCAAGAGGCAAGGTACGTCACTCTGAACAGGCCATTTGCAAAGAAAATTACAAAGTACAGTGGAACCCTGACTTACGAAATTAATGTGTTCCGAGACAATGCTCGTAAGTCGATAATCTCATAAATCGGGGAGCGGTTTCCCATAGGAATGCATTGAAAAGCAATTAATCCATTCGGAGGAAATGGATTTCAATGCATTCCTATGGGAAACCACTTTAAAATTCACGCATGCAGCTTCTCCCCCCTGGGGGGTTCGGGAGAAGCTGCCCGCACGATCAGCTGCTTGGTGCTGGCTTCGGGCCAGCACTCCCGGGCACCGAGGCAAACACTGCCTTGGTGACTGGAAGGGAATTTAAAAGTCCTACTCTGCTTCTCCTGAGCCCCCAAGGGCAGGGGGGAGCGGCGCACCACCTTTGAATTGCCTTCCAGTCACCAAGGCAGTGTTTGCCTCAGTGACTGGAAGGGAATTCAAATTCTGACACCCCCTACCCGCTGTTCGCAAGACAGGGAATCCCGATCTTGCTCGTTAGCAGCTGGTGGGGGGAGAGCACTGAAGAGTGCTCGTAAATTGGGATTTTCATATATCGGGCACCTCGTAAGTCAGGGTACCTCTGTATGTCAAGGGCTACATGCAATATTAGGAGTGCAAGTCCCAATGTTAGATTGTGAGTACCCACATTCTTGTAACATATCTACAAAAGTATTCCTTATGTAATCATTCAGCGCAAAAAATGAACAATACTGTGAAAAAACAACTAGCAACCACAACAATGTGCCTGCTGAAACATAGTCCGTAAATGGAATAAAAGCAAGAAAACAAATCAACATTTCTAAAAATTCATAAGAAAATTTAAAAACTCCAAACCTGATATATAACTTGTATGCTTATTAATTTTATCGTGTTCAAGAAGATCGCGATGTATTAACTTGCCCTCTTCAGCTTCAAACCCTCTGGCAATTTTTTCAGTATATCTAGAAGTTTAAAATGCAGTATCACTACACTTGAACAGTAACCTGTGGCTATGTTAGCTGTAACTATAATATATTGAAAATAATAATTCCTCTCCATATATGTAATCTATAATGGCATTTTATACATCTCAGAATTAATGAAGTATGTGCAGCTGTAGCACCACCTTAATGGATTACACCAATGGTGGCCAAACTTCAGCCCTCCAGATGTTTTGGACCACAACTCCCACAGTCCTTTGTCGTTGGCAATACAGGCTTGGAATTCTGGGAGTTGTGGTCCAAAACATCTGGAGTGCCGAAGTCTGACCACCACGGGATTATACCCTACAGCAGATTCAGGCAAAGGCCAGTCTTCCAGATGCAGGTAGACTATAGTTTACAGCATCTCACATTTCTGCTTTTACACGGTAGGCTTGGTTTGATCTAGTCCTCACTTTTCTTTTTGAACATCCAGAATCAATATAGCACTGGTTTTCAAATAAAACGGATGCTAGTAAATATTATATTTTCAATAATTCTAGTTTTGTAAAGTTCAGAAAGTGAATTTTAGAGCTCGTGTCCCCATGCCACCCCCTTGCCTAATTTTACATACATGCTGCATAAATATCTTGTTTGTGTTTTAATCAAATAAGAAAAAGCACAGACAATGAGTCTCTCACTATGCAAAGAACAAATGGAAACCCAATGGTTGAAAACCTGCTGCTTATTGTAGCAAATTGCAGTAAATAGACCCAGTAAATTAGTGGGGATCTGGTACGTTAAACCCTGGTTATGACATGAGGCACATCTACACTGGCATTTTTGGAGCAGGCTAGTGCAGTTGAAACAGGGTTGCTTGAGTCCGAGGGGGAGAAGCAGTATGTCATTTGGAGTGATATCGCACTGAAACGGCATATCAACTTCAAGAACCCTTCAGGTCCTTCCACTTTTAACTGAACTGGTCACTGAAAAGAACAAACCAGCCCATTCCTGCAATGCATGGAATAGTGGGGCAAATGCCATCTGAATTCCCTTAATATTGCAAAGTAACTCACAACTAGATAAGGCCCACTGAATCAAATAAAACTTGCAGAGGAACTGTCTCACCAAATCCCCACTAATTCAGTGGGCCTAACTCTAGTGTTGCTCGCTATGTCAAGCAACAGGATTTCGGCCTATATGAAGCAAAACAAAATACCGCCTCCTGAGTTTTTTAAGCATGAGAAGGGCAAAGGCAGCACCAATTCCTTCATCTTTGCTCCAGCTGCTTGTTTTTCTGAAGCCTAGTACAGTCAAAAACTGATCTTTCTTTCCCCACATTCTTCGCACTTGTTTGATGAAATGCAGGAGGGGTTACTAACTACTAAAAATAATGGCTGATATTCTGTTGCTTAGAATAAACCAAATTGTAACTTTTGGTCCACTTCTCCCTGCTAAACATAACATCCTTACTGTGATTCTTGGGGGAGGGGGCACACTGAGTGGTTTGGTAGATGCACATGTGCCTCGATAGAATCATGGCAGGGGCTTCTTGTTTAACGGGGAAGAATGAACTGAAAGTTACAATTTGGCTTACACTAAACTACAGGAGTTTAATAAATAAATAAATAAAGAGAAAACAGAAACACGGTAAAGGGTATGGAAATGTCAGTAATGCTTTTATCACTAAATTAAATGGGAGTTACTCCTCCAGTTGAGCTGCCTAGACACCCTAAGCCAGGCATGTCCAAACTTCGTCCCTCCAGATGTTTTTTAGACAACAACTCCCACAGTCCTTTGCCATTGGCAATCTAAGCTTAGAATTCTGGGAGTTGTGGTCCAAAATGTCAGAAGGGCCGAATTTTGGACATGCCTGCCCTAAGCACATTCAATCTTGCCTGATTTTGGAAGCTAAGCAGGGAATACCTGACACTATTAGGTGCCTGGAGTAGGAACTGGCAAGCCACTCCTGTATTCCTGTCAAAAAACACTCCATGGACATGGGGTCATGAAGAGTTGGTCACAACTGTAATGACACAACAACAACAACTCCCCCAGTCACTGTACAAAAGATTTAAGCTTTTGGCAAGTGGTAGCAACTGTGACATTTTAGATGTTTTGGGTCTACAACTCCTTTAAGCATAGCCAGCATAGTCAATGGTGAAGGATTATGTGGGATGCAACCCTCAAACATCTGGAGACTGACAGGTCTGCTTTAGGATTTTTATATCTGGGTATGAATACTATGCTTTTATGTCAAAGGTTTAATAGAAAAGATGGTTTCTGAAGAAAAAAACAAGTTTCATCATGTAGATATTCTGAGACCTTGCAATTTTATACTAGTTCCTACAAAAATTCTGTGGAATCTTGGTTTACTGTTTGCAAGCAACATCCAGCCACACCATATCTTTCACAATATTACCTATACTAGATGGAATCTTACTGATATTTGTGTAAGGTTCATGTAACTTGCTGCAGCAAATTACAGCTAAATGACAAGGTCCTGGAGTGTATCTGGGTTGTGAAGTGACAGACCTGATCAGGAAAGTGGCCAAATGGCAAGTTAGACAAACCTTATGCAAACATTTATAGGATGATGGCCACTGTCTGGCAATAAGAATGGTTCTCCAGGGTTTCAGACAAGAGTTTTTGCTAATCCATCTTCAGGACGCCAGAGACTGAACTGAGGGCCTTTGTATACAGAGCACTTCCTCTGCCAAGGAACTGCAGCTTTTTCTTTAAGCATTGGATGGCAAAAGAGAACAGGAAGATTTTGAACAGCTAAGATAGATGTGGAGAAGAATCTGCCGCCTTTTATACAATTTCCAGTATGCCTTCTTTTACCTGTACTGTTCATCATTCAGAAGTGGTTTCTGGGCAGCTAAATATCTCTTGATAGTATCTTCTAGTTTTGGAATAGGCAATCTATAGAAATATAATGTCAACAAATTCCACATGATTCCTTTAAAATCTCCTAGCATAATGTTTTTAGGTCACACAGCCATACAACACTAATTTATAACATACTAAATACTTGGAAAGAAAAAGAACTCTCTTTTGACAAAACCTTTCTCTCCTAGTCATAGAAAATTATACTCACCATAGATTACTAAATAACAGTTAGAAGCTGTTTAAATTATCAAGAAGTCTCCTAGTAGATTGAAATTAGTAGTAGAAACTAAGTCCCTAATTTGTATTAACGAATATAAGTGAAACCCATGGAAAACAATGTTTAATAAGCACAGATTCGTTTAGTAATAGAAAACTAATAAAATGTTTAATTAAAAGAAGAAGAAGTCTCTTAGCCACCTTAGTGAGTTTACAAGACCTGAGCAGGGTTGTTATAATATGCTGTCAGTTTGCCTCCAACTTACAGAGACCCTATGAATGAGTGATCTCCAAAACGTCTTGTTTTCAATTGCCCTGCTCAGCATTTGTACACTAAAGTCTGTGGCTTCCTTTTGGGAGTCTGTCCATCTTGTATTCGGTCTTCCTCCTTTCCTGCCACCTTCTACCTTTCTCAACATTATAGTCTTTTCCAGAGAATTCTGTCTTCTTATGATGTGCTTAAAGTAGGACAGCCTCAGTGTCAGCATTTTCGCCTCCAGAGTTCAAGCCTGATTTGATCTAGAATCCACTTGTTCATCTTTTTGTCAGTTATCCACAAAGCTCTCCTCCAACACTGCATTTCAAATGAAAGTTTTCTCCTGTCAGCTTTCTGAACTGCCCAACTCTCAAACCCATGCATGGTGAATGGAAATAAAAGAGTGTGGATGATCTTGGTTTCCAGTGACACATCCTTACAGTTGATATTTCTAGTTCCTTCATTGCTGCCCTTCCCATCTCACCCTTCTTCTGATTTCTTATTGTACAGTAGTCTCCATTTGGATTGATGATTGAACCAAGGTATATAAAATCCCTATTTCATCCCCAATTTCTTGTTGGTGCTAAAATTTTGTAGTTATCTTGTAGTCATGATTTTGGTTTTAACCTTCAACTGGAGTCCTGCTTTGCTGCTTTCCTCTTTCACTAAAAGTTATTTAAGATCGTTGCTTTCTGCTAGTAGAATGGTGTAATTTACATATTTTGAATAATTGATGTTTCTTCCACCACATTTCACTCCTGCTTCATCTGAATCTAACCTGGCTTTCCCTATGCTATGTTTCCCCTAAAGGTTTAAGAGGTAAGGGAATAAAATGCACCCTTCTCTAACACATTTGCCTCTAGGAACTGTCTCCTTGTTCACAATACAGGTTACACATCAGGACAATCCTATTTCTTTCATAACATCCTACTAGACTGATTTTCTACGGAAATTCTTTTTTGCTCTCCAACAGCCAGCGGACAGGACATTTTGGAGCTGCTCATTCATAAGGTCTCCCTGGGTTGGGAAGAGCGACTTGACAATGACACCTTCGAGCCCAACCAGCTTTATTTTGTGTGAACGTTTTCGTTTTACAGGTAGCACAGAAGTCCTCCTTTTTGACTCAAGAGGAAGGTCTGCCCCCAATATATAAAATATTTACAAGATCAGGGCAGCAGCATCCTTTAAAATATGGAAGGGATGGGGTGTTTTACTGTTGAAAGATGGGGGTGAGAACAAGTAGGTAGACGGACAAATTCTACCCCCCCCCACACACACACACCCTTCTGTTAATCTGAGGAAGTTGAATCCTGACAGGCTGGGCTCTAACCTATTTGTCACTACCCAAATGCGTGGCTTAGTGCCTGCAGCGCCACTTTCTCCCGGGAGAAGGAAACCCCTCGGGAGCAAAACACGGGAGGGAAGGAGGGAGGCCCGTGGGTTTGGCTCTCGCTCTTTTGTTCTTCGGCGGCTTAACCAGCTTCGCTCCAACAACCCCGCCCTCCCCATTTCCAGTGGGCGGCAGGGCGAGGGACCTGGGCAAGCTGGGCTGGAAGTGCATGGTAGGAATGGTGCTCCGGTGCACGAAATGATGGTCTGTGTCCTGTTCCGACACGATGCCCTCTGGCTGCCCCACGGTCCTCCAGTAGCGTCGGCTCCGCAGCGGGGCGGCCCCCCACTGGGCTCTGGCGCGGTGCATGGCGCGGTGAGGGAGAGGGAGAAGGAGAGGGGGCTTAAGGAACCAACCGCCAACCGATGCTGGCCGGCACGCGCTGCTTCGAGTGGCAGGAGAGGAAGAAAAAAACCGCCGAAGGCGCTGGAGGCCGCGGCCGCCTGGCTGGGCAGTTGCCAGGGCAACGGACAAGCGCGAGAGGCCACTGCGTGCGGCCTTGGTTGCTCGAGGAAGGGGGCGGCGGCGGCAGGCGCGCGGGGGGGGGGGGGCAATGGCTCGCGCCGTTCGGGCTTTGTTTGCATCCCTTCCCGCCAGGGCTTTCTCGCCTCGTGTTGGGGAGCTCTTTGAGCGGACTCCGTGGGGCATGCATTTATTACATAATATCTACTATGTACTAGTCTGTTGAATAATAAACACCAGTTTTTACCTAGTTGATTATATAATATTTATTTGTTTTTATAGTTATATACCGCAATCCGATTTTCCTCAAACGGGAACTCTGGGTGGTTCACAATAACAACTTATAAAACAGCACCCAAAACAATAATAATAAGAAAATAAAAGAACAAAACAAAGAAGGGAAAGAAAAAACAATATAACAACAACAACAAAAACAAATGTATCATCAAGTCAATTCTAACTTGTGCAGATCTTTTCCAGATTTTTTTCAAGGTAGAGAGTACTCAGAAGTTGTTCACCATTCCCTTTCTTCTGAGAGCATCATTGGGACTGCACAGATTTCCCCAAGGCCACACAGCTAGCTCTTGTAATTTAGTAATGAATTGAACTCTAGCTTATTGTTAGTATAACCTAGACTGTTTATCCCCCCCCCAAAAAAAAAATATCTGTCTTATCTCCTCATAATAGTTGAGAAGCATCCATCATTTCCCATTGTTAGTAGTTGATCTGCTTTCCTCTCAATTCAAGTAACTTGTACAGTAACTTGAATTTCAGAGCATTCACTTGGCCTTACAAACAGTTTGATACATGATTAGTAACTTGAAAGCAACTGAGAAGGAACACCACGTTCACATGTGCAGGTGTTAACTTTTAGACTCTATCAACCTGTGTATAATTTGATTTGAGGGTAACAGGGTAGAAGATGAAACAGTACAGCCTGGACCCCAAGAGTCTAGTATAGAGGTGGAGATGCATTCATTAAATGCTGCCTCCATTCATTCAAAAGGTACTGTACAGTATTTTTTACAGTCAGTGGCTACAGATATGAATGAGCATCATTTCTTGTGGGGCAGTTTTGCTGTGGCTCTCAACAGCTTCTGGCAGAGATCGTAAGGAACATGTGAAAAATGTAAAGATGGAAATGTAAGGATGGATATGTTTCAGAAAGTATCTGTGTCCAGTTCTTTGGCAGATTGGTGTTTTTTACCCACCGTTACTGGAAGAAGGGCTTCTACAGCTGCTGGCTTAGACAACAAAGGGTGCATGAAGGCTTGATACGGGATCTCTGTGGCTGCTCTGGCTGCTTGGTATTCATTTTTCCACATAATAATCATAATAATACTTGTGGGTCATCAAGTCAATTCTAACTAATGGTGACCCTTTCAAGGTTTTGCTTATAAATGGATCACTATCAAGAACAACAGCATGAATTCTAAGATTTCAGTGCCAGTATGTTTAGTGTAGCTCAGCGATTTAACGATCTGAGTACAAAGGCAGAGGCTGGCTGTTTATTTCCCTGCTGTGCCTCCTTGTAGAAGAGCAGCAAGGACGTATCTGGGGGTGGTCAGGCAGAAGGGTGCATTTGCCCTGGGTGCAGCAATCTGAGGGCGCCTGGAGGGGGAGAAGGAAAAGAAAGCCGTGCTCCCTCCTGCCAGCAGTCCTAGTTCTTTTCCCCGACTGCGGCTTGGTGATGGGACCCCCTCTGCTGCTGTTGCTGCCGCTGCCACTGCTACTTCGCCTTTGCCGCGCCAGGCAGCAGCAGCAGCCCGAGCAGGAGGGCGCAGTGGTGCACCGTTGTTGGCTGGTTGGCTGGCTCGCCTGGGCCCTCCAGCCAGGGCAGGGGCTCGCTCGCCCGCCTGCCATGCCGAAGCCTCTGCCGCTGCTGGCCAGCCCTCCATTCCAGCCCAGAGCAACATCTCTCTCCTAGCCCGCCTCTGCCCCCTTGCCCAGCCCCCGATTTGTCCCACTTCCTGGGGTTCAGCGGGCAGGCAGGTGAGGGGCTCCGGGCACGACCTGGGACAGCAGCTACGTGCTCTCTTTCTGACCTGGTGGGAGAGGAGGGTTGTACATGTCCCGAATTTGGGACAGAGAAAGCGCCTCAACTCTCCCCCCTGCTCCCGCATTGGCCTGGGTGGTTGGCAGGGTGGGGGTGGGTGGGGGGAGAGCCTGGTCCATGCTGCTGGCCTCCTCCCGCTCCTCCCTCCCTCCCTGAGCACCCTGTTCTATGTTGCCGGCAGGCACTCTGCCACTTGCTCGGCTTCTTTCCCCCACTTGGCCCCCTCTAGCCCCAGCCAAGCAAGGGTTAGGGTTAGGGTTAGGGTTAGGTAGGGCTCCCCTCCCTCCCTTCCTCGCCTGCCTGCTTACTCCTTGCCTGCCTCCCCTCCCTCCCTCTTGGCACCAGGTGAGCAGCGAAGGAAGCAGGCATGCAGGCATGCGGGAGCGCAGTGGCTAAGGTGCCTCCTCCTCCCCCCCTGCTCTGGGTGCAGCGCGGGAGAGGTAAGGTGTGTGTGTGTGTGTGTGTGTGTGTGTGTACACACCACACTCACAGGGTTACCCCCCACCGTTGATGGGTGGATGCGATATGGTTGGGGAGAGCCAGAGGGGTGCAAAATCGACTTTGTCCCCAGGCACCTGGTCAGAAAGAGCAGCCTGTGCACATTTGAGAAAGATGCACAATCTTGAGCGTGCTCCCAGAGGAAGGGTATGGTAAACCACTTCTGAGTGTTCTCTACCTGGAAAACCTTGAAAAGTTTCACCAATAGTTAGAATTGACTTGGTGTCACAAACTTATTATTATTGTTATGTCTTGTGGGGAAATCCAATCGGGAGAAGCACCTAAGTTGAAGAGTATACAAAGAGTGAAGTTAAGGATTGTTTAGCAGAGAAGTAAAAGAAACTTGAACATCAGAACATAAGAAGAGCCATGCTGGATCAGGCCACGGTCCTATCTAGTCCAGCTTCCTATATCTCACAGTGGCCCCGCCAAATGCCTCTGGAAGCACATAAGACTAGATATCTGTCTCCTGATACCACTCCCCTGAATCTGGGCTTTGAACTACCCTGGTTTTAAGCCTGGATATTACACATCCCCGTCATGGTTTATAACCTGTGATGGAATTTTCTTCCAGGAATCTGTCCAATCCCCTTTTGAAGGCATCCAGGCCAGATGCCACCACCACATCCTGTGGTAGGGAGTTCTACAGACTAACAACACACGGAAAAGAAGTACAGTGGTATCTCTACTTACGAATTTAATCCATTCCGAATGCATGCTCTTAAGTTGAACTACTCTTAAGTCAGGGTACCTATCTAAAAAATTGAAAAAATAAGTTAAAAAAGAAAAAAAAAGAAAAAAAATGTAAGTCGAGCAGACCATATCTAAAATTTGTAAGGCAGCAGTTAAAACACCAGCAGTTTTCTGCTCTTAAGCTGAATTGTTCTTAAGTCGAGCTGCTCTTAAGTTGGGGCACCACTGTATTGTCTTTTGTCTGTTCTCACTCTCCTAACCCTCAGTTTGAGTGGATGTCTCCTAGTTCTGGTATTTTGTGAAAGGGAGAAGAGCATCCCTCTATCCACTTTACTCATGGCCTGCATAATTTTGTATGTTTGCCCTGTGTTAAGGTAGGGAAAAAAACTCGGAATAGTTGAGAATGTTCTCTTGGTATGCAAAGTTTTCCTCCCCCCACATCTCCTGCCTTTTCTAGGTAGCAAAGGGAATAATGTATTCTTCCTGGATGTCTTCTTCCTAAAGATTGAGAATAGTATTAACTCAAAGTAAATGGACTTGAATAATTATATTTATGGCAAGCATGCATTATGCAGTTACTCCAGTGTAGTAGGCATGACAACAACATTGGCAGGTTTTTACTAAGTTTCTTGAAGCTCAATTAATTGGAATTTCATCTTCAATTTCAGGTTTCATGCATCTTCATCCCATTGCACATGAGTTGTACACAATCTGAAGTACAGTGGCAACTTGCTACTGCTGGTAACATCAGCTATGCCAGCATAACTGTGCAACAGGATTGTGGCCTGTATTTTTAAAATTGAAAAAAAAATCTATTCTCTCCTGGATTGTGTGTGTGTGTGTGTGTGTGTGTGAGAGAGAGAGAGAGAGAAGTCATTCTATATCTTAATTTGAACAATCAACTGTGTGTTTCAAACACTGTCTTTATAACTGAACACCTGACTTTTTGATAATACAGTGCTGGGATTAATTATGTAAACTGCCCTAGGACTTCGTTAAGTAGAAAGGTAGGGTAAGGACCTTTTAAATAAATAACAAATACATTTATCATGAAAGATGAATTGTTTTCTTACATTCATATTAAAGAAAGACAAGTTTTGTCTTGATGGTATTCCACTGACCAGATGTCAGTTGTCATGGGTCCTTATTTTCTTGTACAGTATTTTTCTTTTTACATAGGTCTCTCTCTCTCTCTCTCTCTCTCTCTCTCTCTCACACACACACACACACACACACACACACACTATTCTACAGAAATAATATACACTATCCCATATTAAGATTCATCATGACTTTAACATGAGAAATCCCATATTATTATTTTTTACTTTGACAGAGCAATTCTATACAGGTGTTCAGAGGTTCTGCTGAGCTCACTGTGATATACTGTCATGCACGTCTGCATAGGATTGCAGCCCAAACAAATTGCACATTTTATTTTTATAAAATAAGAGTCAGGCAGAAGTACTGAAACAATATTATATGGTGTACTTAATTTGTCCAATAGGTCTCAAGAATGTTTAAAAGACACATTTCCTTTCTATTTTGCATTTATATGCCTTCATATCAAATTGTATTTACTATTTATAATTGTAAATAATATTTCTAATATTCAGTTTTTACATACTTTTTGTTTTATTTATAGGATTGAGCAGAAAATGTTATTCTTAAGAGGCTCATTCCTCTCCACATTCAGAAATAATGCTTATTGTCACACAATGGAGGCTATTATATGGATTTTTTTAAAAGTACATAGTTAAATGTAAAAATATTTTCAATCAAATATAAAATCTAATTTAACTTGACTAGTAATAATGTTGGCTAGTTGGCTGTGGAATCCAACAATTTTTACAGAGCTAGTTTAAAAATGTATCTTCTGATATTCAAATGTGAATGGCCCTGAAAGGAAGTATTTTCATTTGCCCCCCCCCCCTTTTTTTATTAGAGTGTTGATCTCTCTGCCTTAGCTACGACTGCCTGCCTGGAATAACTAGAAGTGGATTGGCTGCCTGTGAGCTCATGTATTTATGTATCTTTTTCTCGCTAGCAGCCGTGTACCACGTAGGTTCCTTCAGTTCAGTGAGATGCTGCTGTTCCCAAAGCTACACTTTGTTTTTCTCTCTCCCTCTCCGCTGAGTCTTATGTTGGTTCTGCAGAAATGTCGAGTCTCTTTTTCTTTTGCGGGCGTTAAAACCCCTTTGTTGGTAGAGTTTACTGACGTCACGAGGCAATGGCTGTGCTAGAAGCTGGGAGCTGCTGAGTTTATGTGCTGATTTCACCTTCAGCAGCATAGCAGCAGGCTGTTGTCAAAGAACTAATCCTCATTTTGATTTGCAGAGAAGGAGATTGCTGAGTTAGACACGGGCGGAAGCACCCCAGAGCCACCGAGTACGCAACTAGGCGCATGAAGCAGCCTCAGGGAATGGAGGAAGAATGAACACAAGAACCTTTGGATTTATAATGCAAGCAGCTTTTGCAGGATCTCTGGCCACCTTGCTCTCCGGCTTTTGGATTTAAGATCATGTATGTGGGTCATTATTTATTCTTCAAGGGCTTTATGTTTGAAAATACCAAAAGTGTGTCTTAAAAATAAAATGATGTTATTGTTTTGACTTTAAAATATTATTTGTTTTTTTCCCTTTTCTCCCCCATCTCTTAATTTTGTCACAACAGATGTTTGATTCCAGCAGATTAAAAAAACCCATCATTTATTTGTAGGTCCATTCACATTGTAGCTTTTGGAAATGAAGGAGCTGGGTTTTCTGAGGATGATCAGCAGAGAAGTCTGATCTGGACCTATCTTGGGAGAAGCGCTCTTGTTTCAGAGACTGACAGCAGTTTGTTGCTAAACTCCACCAACCAACTTCGAAACCCTGCATTCACCGAGTATCAAGCCTGTGTATTTGGAAATGTCAGATTGGTGGTACATGACTGTCCTTTCTGGGTAAGAGAATGTCATAGGAAAGAGATTGATATAAAACATATTGTTTAAGTAGTTGATCTCAATGAGTTCCATGAGACTTATTTTCTTGTAAGTATTTTAAAACGATTTTAGCCTTATTCTCATCAATTTCTAATATAGTTTTGAGACTACTGGAATAGGGGGAAAAAAGAAATGAAAGTAAATACCTGTTTTAAAATACTGTCAGTTGAGTTAATTCCAGTAGTAGTGTCAACTTTAAAACACAGTTTGAAAGTAAACTCATCTACTGCAGAAATTTCAGCATGTAATATATTTGAAAATTGTATTATGACAACAGTTCTGAAATATGTATGTTTTCTTTTTTGTACTGCACTGATCATGCACCAAAATTTAGTTGTGTGCCTAAATTTCTAATTAAGGTTAGCAATCAGAAACATGTTCTCACTTGTTTTTCTCATCTTTAGTGGGAACTTTGACAATTCTGTTAGACGGCTCATTCATTTTCTTTTAATTGGTTTTTAATATGACAACATGCATGTCTTTAAACGCATTATTGTTTTCACTCTTTCACTCTTTTACCATAACACACCACTACCATTTAGTATGTGTTTTCTGTGTTTTTGTGAAAATAAGGTGGAATGAATGGGGAGAAATGGGGAGAAAGGCAGACATGAGCAGTTTAAATTTTAGACATGGATCCCAAGTCTGAAATAATTGAAGGCTTTAGAGAAGATATGTAGGTGTTTTGAGGTGGCATTCAATTGCGTGAGATAGTGCTCATCTTGGTCATGTCCCTAACACTCAAAGATTTAACAGAAAAACTATAAACAGGTATCTGTAACTTGAAACTATCTAATGGCTGTAGATAAGGTTCTCTGGACTTTACTTCTACATGATAAATTAGCAGTCAAATATCTGTACTGCCAGAGGTATAATATTTACAACAGCAAGTGATGAAAAGGTTAGAGGTCAATCTGATTGCTGCAACAAAGTTATTTTTAAACATACTGGAAGAACAGTTATATAGTAGATATGTATAGTACCTGACTAGAGAACAATAATCAATTAGAACAATTTTAAAAGGTAGCTGAAGAGGCAGGGCATTTAAAAAACAGAAAATGGCATAGCTATAATGAAGAGGGACTTATGTTGCTTATCACAATATTGTCACAAGATCAGTAGTGCAGCCATGATTGTATGATGATATAGGAATAGTAGCTGCACCTTTCTTAGCAATTCAGTTCTAGAACTTAATTTCATGAAAAATCAAGTTACCTGGGCATTGGTGCGCAGAATAGAAGAACTCTCCTAGAGTGATCACTTGGAAAGGTCACCCAGTGTGTTTGGCGTGCACAAAAATAGCATTGCCTAGAGAACTCCTTTTGTTCAGCTCTGTATCATTTGGTTGTATTGTATCATTTGGATGACTTTGGAGAAGTTTAATAAGTGCAAATATTAACAATTGCTTAAAATATGTTCTATGTCAAGACAGATATCAGCTTTTTCACATCTATTCTGAATGATATGTGGAATTCTTTTTATTTTCTAATTGTAATCACAGATATGAACTAGGTTAAAATATTCTCCCACCCCGCCCCATTTATCCCATGTAGCTTTTCTGATCATATATTTGGATGAGTGGTTGAAGTATTTGAAAGAGTAACAATCTTTCTGAGCTATAAGGAGCATATACTCCAACCAACAAGAGAGTAACTTTGTTACTTTGTTTATATGCAAGCATACAGAAATGGTTGTTAGTCAATTTTAACTGAACAGTACCTGAATTTCCTATCTGGAAAATGATAAATGCATCAATACTTTTTCTGTTTCTCATTTGTACATATTGTCAGAACTCATGTTACTGTATCTAAGATCAAATAATTTGGCTAAGAATACTTCCAGAATATCAAGAATGTTAAGCTTTGAAATATGTTATCTGTATGTTCCAGATACTTGAAGTCAGTCATCTTCTTTTCCATTTGCAGTATTGATCAGTAGTAAAAAAGCATCAACATAAGAGATTTTAAAAAGTATATGCTAGGACTATGAAGGCACATAGAACATTTGCTTTTAGCAATTCCTCCAAAATCTAAGGAAGAGAAGGATTTTAAAAAATGCTTCCAGTTTGAATGTTCTCATCACAAGCAAAGCCAAAAAATGTGTTCCTGTTCCGTGTTCCAGTAAGCCAGCTATGTCTACTTCTGGGATTTATCAGTCCTTTCCCAACCTGTTCTTCTTCCCCTCCTCCATGAGTAATCCATAGCCCTTGGGTTAGCTCCATCTTTCTTGGATTGGTCTGGGAGTCACTTTTGTCCTGCAGACTTGTGTTCCTCCAAGATTTGGATTCTGAGCTCCCACTTATTTATATACAGTATTTATTTATTTGATTTTTATACCACCCATTTAGCCAAAGGGGTATGCTGGGCAGTTTACAATATAACAAAATAGAAATTATAAACAACGGACTACAGTATATCAAATAATGTGTGAATTAAGGAAGAATCCTCTCTTATCTTTGAACCTCTGAAATAGAATAGTGTCAAGACCAAGTGCCAGTGAGCCTGCAGACATGTTAGAATGAAAACATTTCATTCTCCTCCTCCTTTGGTCAGTATTCACAATTGTGTCCTACAAATGTCCTAAGAATCTCCCAAAAGATTAGAGCTTCTTGAAACCAATTGCTTCAAGAGATGGTGAGTACTCTGACACTGGAGGCATTCAAGAGATATTTGGAAAACCACCTGGCAGATGTCCTTTGATTGATTATGCTACATTGAACAGGGAGTTGGACTTGATGCCTTATAGGCCCCTTCCAACTTCATAATCCTATGATTCTTAGTGTATTCGCTAAACAATTTCAATTTGTTCATCTCATCTCCTCAATTCATAGTGTTTTCCCTAGATCCTCTCTCTTGATGTGCACTTTTCTATTCCTATCTTGTACTTCCAATTGCTGTGAACATTCTCAATTTGATCTCATTCTTACTTGAGCTGAGCATGCTTAACATGGTGTGGAGTTTCATGATATTCTGAAACTGAGATTTGTAGAGTTTTTTAGAGTTTTGCTGATTCAAGTTTTACAGACTGAAAAATGAGCAGTGCAAAGGATCAAATTATAATACCCTATGAAAACCTTTCATTAGCTAGTAACAACTGTTCATTGTGTAAGTTGCAAGGAGACTGGTCTTTAATTTTTCTATGATATTTCCAGAATTCCACTGGAGAAGAAAAAAGGAAGAGTTACAGGAGCAGAGAAATAATGGTAGAGTCAGTAGAAGCACTGTGTGCTTCTGCTTGTGAGAATGAAGAACTCCAGGATCTAACTGGAAAAAAGGGGGTGGGGAGGAGAAGGACATAATGCCAGCCAATGAAAGTACTAGCATATAGTTTCTAATATACTGTGCTGGAAAAATGTAGGCAGGGGTGAGCTGCAACAGAGATCCATTGTCTCCAAGAAAAATACTTCTAGTTGTCTACTGGAATGTTATGATTCATTAGCTATTTGTACTTAAAGTGTTAAAAGAAATTTGGTTCATGAAACATTTTAGTAAAATATTTCATGTATAAAAAACAGAATAATTTTTGTGGTGTGCTGCTGCCAGGATTTACTAAATGAAGCAGAGGTTATTGGTGTCCATGCAGCTTGACCAAACTCTTGGGATTTCAGATGAAACTGTCAACAAATAGAAACAATACCTTTCTATTAATTTTTGTAAAAGGCAGAGTTTTATTCTATGTGCAGATCTAGTGTATCCATGGGAATATCTGTAATTAAATAGATAAGAAAAGACATTTACTGCATATATATCTATAAGTGCACCAATCCATGGTTCTCCAAACTAATCAGAATGTTACTCTTGGATTGGAAGATCTACATAATTTTTTTTGTTAAACAGTCAATTTACTAGTTAATCTGCACTCTTTTGTGAACTGGGAATGTGCATGGTAGGATTGCTAGGAAATGAATTAAATAAAGCAGCTTTCTGCAAACCACTTTTTTGTGGAGAAAGGAAGAAGAAGATACTAATTGTTTATCTTCTGGGTCTTTGTTTTACAGTATCATGAACATTTCAGTTTGTGATAAAAGAATAATCAATGCTACTGTATATATTTGTCATTTCATGTAAAGGACTGTGGATTCAGTCTACTCTTGATGCACAAACAAAGCCATTTAGCTCTATCTTCTTTTTTATGCAGGATATTTTTGAAAGTGACTGGTACACATCCCGGAATCTTATTGGTGAAGCAGATATCATTGTGATTAAATATTCTGTAAATGACAAGTCTTCGTTTCAAGAATTAAAGGACATATATGCTCCACTGATTAAAAAAGCATTGAACCACTGTTCAGTTCCTGTCATAATTTCTGCTGTTGGCGCAAGACAAAATGGTATGTGATACAGCTAATTTTATAAACAGTTGAAATGCGAATATGAACCTGGGTGTTAAATCATGATGGAAAACTGTGCTCTTAGTCTAATCATGGTCAAACTCGCAGAATGTTACAATGTTTACTTGCAACAAAAGGAAGAAGGCAATAATTGTGCAACCCACTTCCCACTCAGGACTAATATTTTCCTTAAATAATGTATTTTTCATCATAATCTCCTTCCCCAAAGTTTCTAAATATTTTCAAATTAAATTATCATTTGCTACAATTATATCTGGAATGTGCCTTAAATGGTTCACTATCCAATATCACTTTATATTAGGTAGACTTAAGCCTCCCTCTTTTTGTTATGCTCTACATACCATAAACTCTTTTTAATGCTAGCTTTTTATTACCATTTCAATACATATGTATTCTCCCTTAACTAATAGAATGACAAAGGAGTTCCTTGCCATTCTTTTAACTAAAAGAATGGTAAGGGAGTTTAAAAACTCCCAATGACCTGGCTGTTCAAAATGGCTTTCCCTGGTTATTGACCACCACTGCTGCTGATCTGTTTTTGTAAACTTTATTTGTCTTTGTCTTCTCTTTTAGGGCATCTTGGATTCTACTGTTGTTTATAATTTTGATTTTATCTATGGATTAGTACATTTGTTTCATGTTTGATTTTATTTTTTATAATATGTTTGCTGTACTTATCTTAAAATTTGGTAAACTGACCAGAGTGGCATTTCTGCCAGATGGCGTGGTATAGAAATCTAATAAATAAATAAATAGATTCTTTCTCTCCTACCTTCATTGGTAGCATTCAAAATATAAAATTTAATTTAGGAATATTTTTCATTTACATAATGCTATTATTCCTAACCAGGAGAATTTTAGTCTTTTATATTCTTTCATCTGTTCATTTATCTCTTTCTTTCTTTCACTTTTTCTAATTTTATTTTGAGCATTTCCTGCAACCCTGTTAACTTTATTCCTTATTAATTGACACTATTTCTTAATTTACTTTCAAAAGTTTTCTTAAACATTCTTATTTCTTTCCCCTCATGGTTTAATAACATACACTTAATCTTATTCCAATTCACTTTTCATCCTGTTATATTTTCAAATATCTTTAGATGTTTTTGAATTATATATATAGAATTCAATAATACTGGATTTTAAGTATTAATAATGTATTATCTGCAAATAAATTTATTTTCCCCCTCCTCCTATACCCCCTGTTTCTTTATCCTCCTTTAAAATATCCATTCTAAAGTTGCACATCCTTAATGTAATTGGCAAAGACTTCAGTTGATATGCTTATACTGGGACTGAGCTAATCTAGGAAATGAAAGTTTGCCAGTTTAAATGATTTCAGAATCACATATTTTACCTTTATTTGGAAGCCAGTTATTTATGTGCAGTATGGGTTCCTTTCTGTTAATTATGCTTCTGGCTGCAGCCTTAGCCCTAAATCCAATGATAGACATCTACTTATGTACTGTTTCTAAATCCTCTAAACACGGTATGGAGAGCTGAGAAAATCTGTGGATCATATTTTTAGGCAGTACGTAGGGCTAGAAAGGGGAGGGTAATTGAGGAGAAGAAAGTGTTGTGATATTGCATTGCTAGGATGATTTTAGATTTTTCCTTAAGACTGCAATTGTATCTTAAACAAGTCCTATTATGTTCTTCAGAAATATCCCCCACTGTGTTAAGTCTAACTATGATTATTTATTCTGTAGCAATTGTGTACAAGGAATTCAGCTTCAAAATGCTGTAGAAATTGTTTATAAATGCAATTTGCACAGAGGCAAGTACAGAAAGTAAAGATGTATTTCTCCCTTTTTGCAAAAAACAAACAGGATGCTTGTGGGAGAGACAGCGTACTCCGCAAGAGTAATTTTAAGTGCAACTCATTTCTGTGTACTTTTTCTGTACAGGATGGTTTCAGTTGGAACTGAATTGCAGGCAAAAATAAAAGAAAAACAAAACAAAACAAAAGACACAAAACATGTGGCACCTTGATAGTATCAAGAAATAATAATGAGGATGTTGGCTTAAAAATGAATTTTGATTTTTTAAAAATTGGCTTTCAGATATGACCAGTTAGAATGATGATGGAGGGATGCATCCTACCTACCCTTCCCTCTTTCACTTTCCTTGTGCAAACATGTTGTGTCTGAAGAGGATGCATCCTTCTGGATGTGTTTTCTTCATGGAACCTTTTCCTGTGAACCAGAACAATTTAAAAATGGGTTCTGGCTCACATGGAGAACCTTGAAAAGGTGTATATTTCAGATGTATTGCTTTTACATGAGGAAAACGATAGAGAGCGCAGGGCAGGTACGCTCCCTCTGTGTTTGTATTTGGAGCACATGTAGTTATGTGACAATATGTGAATACGGCATAATATCATTTCTATTTCTTGGGATACATTTACAAGTACATGTAAAACCCCAAGAACTCATTTGATCTTCATAATTCTTTCATGTGCATTAAAATTTCTTTTCAACAACACTCTCCTTGACTACTTGGTGAACATAGGGCAGCATCTTAACTGCAACTGTATCATTGATCCCCAAACCTCTGATAGAGAAGATATGTATTTTCATGGCATATTCATCCTACTGAAAAAGAGTGTTCCTGTATGCCAAACAGTTGAATTATCCCATCAAATCTGTAGCAGAATAATTGTGGTGAAGTCTTAATTCAAGGAATGACTCCAGAGCACTGATACATGCTGTGGATAGTCTCTCTAGGTTCACAAATTTAAAATAATGCATTTCTTGTGGTATTCCAGCAGCTCTCTGATGGCATACCAATATGCCTACCACTGACACATTGTCTGGAAATTCATAAGCAGTCCATTTTTCTTGCAGATACTGTTTAATGAGTTGGGATAGTATTTATATGAAATGTTGTGTTGTGGTTTGCATTTGTAAAATGCACTCACTTACATGGGCAGTGTATCACAGATATAGTGAATGGCAGGTGAGTGGAAAGAGGCCAAGTTTCCAGGCTACATGTAAAGTTCAGGGGCTGAAATTTCCTCCTCCCCTCCTCCTAATGTTTTGTATAATCCTGTAATCACTAGGTGGCCTTTTCCATTTTATTTGAATATTCTAGAATAATTAGGCAGCTATTAATAAATATTAATTGTGTGCCATCAAGTTTGAATATTCTAGAATAATTAGGCAGCTATTAATAAATATTAATTGTGTGCCATCAAGTCAATTCTGACTTACGGCGACCCTTTTCATGGTTTATAGGTAGAGAATACTCAGAAGTGGCTTACCCTTTGCTTGCTGAAGAGTGAGTCAAATAAATCCCATCAGTTCAATCATTGTCCCTTAGTTGGGTTTAGCAACTGGATTCAGGCCTATGCGTTTTGAAATCTTTAATTGCTTATCCTCATTAAAGAGGCAAATCCAGATGTTACACCTAAGAAGGTCACTGAACCAATATTCCTGTTAATTCAGCATTTATGTACTATACATTCCATTTATATAATGAATTAACTCTAGTTGTGACTAACAAAGGACTTAGCCCTAATTAGTTAGTATGAGTTAAATCAGAAGCATGAAGAAGAACCAACTTATTAACATACGTTGTATGAATATTTATTCCCCAGAAGTTCCATGCACTTGTCCTTTGTGTATCTCAGACAGAGGAAGCTGTGTTACAGCTTCTGAGGGGATTCAGCTTGCAAAAGATCTAGGAGCTACTTATCTGGAACTGCATAGTCTCAATGATTTCTACATAGGAAAATATTTTGGAGGTGTGGTAAGTATAAAATTATTTTATCATGTTCAGATGATTTTTTTAAAAAAATCGTTCTAAATGAAAACTTATTTTGGAGCTATATGTTACTTGACTTGTAGATTATGCTTTCTACATTTAAGCAGATGTGTTCTGATGATATAATGTCTCATGAAATAAATAGCGCAGTGTGCACCATTCTCAGTATACCATAGAAAATCATAAAAGGAGGTGGCAGTATTTACAGATCTTGCACTACCCCTCCTCCCAGCCATTTTAGAAGGCTCATTATTTGTAATCCATTATTCAGGAAAGACGAAGCATATATGTTTTGAAGGATTATAGGGATTGGGGATGAAGGGTAGAAATAAGACAAATTCAAATACAATAGGAGCATTAGTCTAGATATACTTTGCTATTGTGAGAGATGTATTTTAAAACAATGACAAATGTGACAAATAAATAATATCCTAAAATAATACTGCTTAAATAAGGACTGGTGATGTAGGTACACAACATAGCTCTTTTTGCCTAAAGTTGTCTACTGGTAAAGTATGTGGTTAATGTCACTGTATTCATGACAATATTCATTGCCTATAGCAGTTTCAAGTGCTGTAAATGCAACAGCAAAACAATGTTGCATATTGATATTAATACATGTGGGTTACACCCAAAGTCATGGAGCAAATGATATCCTTGGATCCATGAGTGCATTGAAATACAAGCAGTAGCTTGCAAATTATTTCGGAAAAATTGCATATAGTGCCATTACCTATTTTGATATATCTGTTAATTTGGTTCCAGATGTTTTCCAGGCATAGTGTTCCTCATTTACAAAGGTTTACTACAGTTTATACTGAATTCTGCAGTTTTTTCTTGTCTTCTGAATATCTTTGGCTAGATTGTGCTCATATTCACAGACAAAATATTTTTGTGAATCCAAAATATATTGTGCAAGGTTAAGTAAACTATGCTAATTAACTCTTTTAAAATAAAATTGTGTATGGATATTATGTTCTTTCTGTGAAGGTTCATTTTGGTGGGCGCAGAGAAGGAATCCTCATTAAATGGGCTCTTTTCTTCACTGTCCATCGTAATTACAGGAATATAATGAGGTTGAGAGCAGTTATAGGCCAGGATCTGCTCCTTTTCCTGCACTCTTCTGAATCATTAAGCCAAGATCAAATTGAATGCCAGGGCATGAGAACCCAGAAGAGATTAGAGGGAATTGTGAAAGATTGGGGGTGGAGACAGGGGAGAAGGTCCCTGTGGAAAACAGAGGCAAAACATGTCCTGATCAAGGACAAGGGTGAGGGCACATTTCTCTGTACTAGCTTGAGTGGGCTTTAATGGTATTTATCTGATATCCCATTCTGAGAGTGATTAAGAAGAGGCATGTGTTGTAAAGAATGTCTCTTCAACAAACACCTCTTGAATATCAACACAAGCTGTTCCTCTATTATTTTGCTTTGATCTTCCCGTCGTGACCATGTGTTGTGCGAGTGAGTCAAGGGCATCAAGTCCAAAGTGCTTTTCTGCTTGACAGCATTGTATCTAGTCCAAAAGCAAAAACAAAAATATGTTTTTGATATCTATGAAAGCCTGCTCATATTATACTAACAGTAGTGGTGACCATCATTGCACCATGCAACAACACCTCATATCCCTTTCTGAAGTTTGCTTGCTAAAAGAGGTTGGACCATAAGGCTGATAAATACAATTTGTATCAGGTGTGCAAAACATTTTTGACTTAGAGCTCCATGTGATGCTGACTTGGGATCACACACATGCACATACATATTTACATAAATGGAAGCACAGTTCTGATATGGATTCCCATTACTTTGTGGTAGCACTAGCACTGAAAGAGAAATCTGTATAAGTATCTCTGAGATTCCTCATCAGTCCCCATACAAATTTCTTTTTCCTTGCTCAGTAGCACTGGTGTAAAAATTACATACCACTGTAATTTCTGAAGAAGGAACTGTTTTATTACCACTTGGGACAGAAGTTAAGGTCTTGGAAGACACAGGTTATGCATCTTTGCTTTGTCCTTGGTCATTGTTGAGGCAGCATAAAATTGAAACTGAGTTGTATTTGTTCTCTAGGCCAAAAATAATGTCCCTCTACTTGTTTGGATTTTAATGGTAAACTTTCCTTTAAACTTCCCCTACTTAATTTTTCTCCAAAAGTAATCAGATTAAGCTACCATGCTAGTTTTACATTTTTATTTTCTTATATGCCTAAGTGTATATTATGTTCCATTTTCTCTTAAACATCTTGTGGTCTAATTGTTCCTGACTTTGCTCTAGGATTAATTCACTAATACTTTGGCTTTTATCCCACATCTGAGTCTTAATAATCACTTAGCTTCATGCTATATAGCAGTTATGTTTTTTAAGATGTGTGTGATGAATTATGGCATCAGACTTAGGGTATGGCAGAAAGCCAGATGCCATAAAACTTGGAAGGCGTATAATGCCTTTATGCCTATTTCCATTCTACCTGGTTGCTGGTTGGGAGGACAGGACAGTATTGTTCATTCCATCAACTTAGTTAGGCTCTTCTTCTTCCAGAACAATTATTTCTATCTTTCTTTCTTTCTTTCTTTCTTTCTTTCTTTCTTTCTTTCTTTCTTTCTTTCTTTCTTTCTTTCTTTCTTTCTTTCTTTCTTTCT
>JAHTLZ010000240.1:23250675-23287500 GCA_023846285.1 Phrynocephalus versicolor
TTCTTTCTTTGGATAGCACATTGTTAAATATCCACTAAATTGCACAAAAATGAGTGCAGAGGTAGCTTTGCTACTTGTGTCATTTTGTACAGCAAGCGTAAAATGTTAATAACCTCACCTAGCCACCTTTCTGAGTCGCAACGAGAAGACATTTGCTGTTGCTACATATGCATGCATATTAGCTCCTTCTTATGTCAGAGTAAAATGCAGCCAGAAATCTAAACATGCAGTATCTTTGCAGAAGTAAAACCTCAGGGAAACACACATGTTATGCAGCACATATTTGTAACAACCACATGTATTGTCTTTAAAAAGCTATCACTCTGTCTCTTCTCCCCAGGTGCTTTCCAGTGGGATATATTAGAAGAACATATAAAAAAGAAACTGAAAGATCCTGGCAAAATTGAACTTGTTCTTGAGAGAGTCAAATGTATCTTGAAAATTCCAAGAAAGGTCAGTTAAATTATTTCATCTTATAACAGCACCTATTGGAATAGGATACAACGAGGCCCACGTGAATTGGTTTGATAAACTAATGGTCCTTGTGAAGAAACACTTCCTTATTTCTTATTGTATCATAATAACTTCAAGGGAAATATAAACATTTAATTATTTCTTCTGTCTAAGAAATGTTGGAATAGAGGCAAGCCTGCCATGAAATAAGGAGAGGCTATTTTCTGTCCCAGGCAGTAGATTTTGGAGAGTTCTATGAACAGCAGTAGGAAGTAGAGATAACCAAGGGTTTAATACAATTTATTGAACACTTCCCTTGTAGTTGTGTTGCACAGTCCCTATTTATTTCAATAAAATTTAAATTGAACTAGGGAAGTCCCATTGAGATCAATATACATTTGTACAAATCTGCTTGTTCAGAGCAAGCAGCACTGTATGAATCCAATGTAAGCATGGTGGAGACAGAAAGGATGAAAGAGTTGCTGAAAATGTCTATAGGATTATGCATGTGAGACATAGGGGAGTCAAAGAAATAGACAGGTTAAAGACATGTTTGCTCATGGAGGCTGCTGTGAGGTGAGTAACAAAGTTAATAATTATTTTAAAGGACTGACATTCATGCGTTCTAATGTCTTCTCATTTTTCAGATTAACAGCTCATGGAATTGCAGATCATATTTGTCCAAAAGACCCTTACAATTATGTAACAGCAATCTTAGGCTTTTCTTTAACACAACAGTGTTAGCTGATGTCATGTTCAAAATTCAAGGTATCAGATCAAGCTTTTCTGTCTTGTTTTACTTCATTTTCCTTTTAAATAATGTCAAATAACTAGCTACATTGAGTATACATATGTGTGTGTGAGAGGGATAGCTGTCTAAGGGTGTGATCAAATGGGGAAATCATTTGCATTTTGGCAAACCTCGTTCACCACATCCTGAAGTAACTAGTTACATTGTACTAACACTCTAACTGTTAGGAAGCTTATTTCTTGATATTAAACCAAAATCTGGCTTCCTATAACTTGAGCTTATTATTATGTGTCCTGCACTCTAGGATGATTGTGAACCGATCCTGCCCCTCCTCTGTATGACAATCTTTCAAGTATTTTAAGAGTGCTATTGTAGCTCTCATCAGCCTTTTCCCCTCTCAAGCCTAAGGGTGCCCAGTTCTTTCAGTCTTTCCTCATATGACTTGGTTTCTAGCCCCCTGATCCTCCTTGTTCCAGTTAATCAGCATCCTTCTTAAAGTGCCGTGCCCAGGACTGGATTCAGTACTCAAGGTGAGGCCTAACCTTATTTTTGGTTCAGTGGCAGGGCTCCTATTTTGGTTGGCCATGCTAGAGCAATTCATGCCTGGACTGAAGGAATGTTTCAAGAGAGGTTGCTCACTGCAAAGCAACTGTCTCCACTGTAATCAGTCGTGATTCTTTGTCACCATTTGATCAAACCCTTAGTTGTAGCAAAAATAGTGGAATCCTGTGGAATCCTGTGTACTACTTCTATAGCAGCTAGAGATGTGAAGGCCCAGGAAAAAACAGAAAATTTCAAGGAAAAAAAGTTTTTTCCCATTTCCCCCCTGAATATTTTTTCTGAAAAATTGGAAAAATTGAAAAAAATAAAACAAAACATTATGGAATGTTTTATTTTAACATGATGAATAAAATATTTTAAGACAGGGTGTTCAAATATTTTCCAAATCATTTCTAAAAAAAATGTATAGTATCAGATTGTTCTAATTTCTGTGCACTGAGGACAAGCAAATCCTAGGTTACAAAATGAACTCACCAATACAAGAACAAGATGCATTTCTTCCTTTAGGAGGTGTTGCTATTGTCACAAGAAAAATGATTCTGATTAAATTTCATGCCCATTCATTGAAACTTAGCTCATTTTGCCCCTCTTCAATTTTTTTATGAGAATGAGATTTTTATTTTATTTTTATTTAATACTGTGGAAATATGAATAATTGTTAATTATTGATTTTTAAACATTGTTTTTAGAGGAGTTCCCCCCCACACACACATAAACTAGTAGACAGTTCAGGAGATTTTTACTCAATTTGTTACAATTACAAATAAATATTTAAAAAGTAAATTATGTTTGTAATAATTGTTTGGCTACACTATGTTTTAATATGCTAGTTGTGATAATTTTATGCCAAGTCAAATTGTCCATAGTCATATTTTATGTTCCTAAAGTAACAGAGTGATTTTCAAGCTATAAAAGAGGAAGGAAATTGTGAATGTAGCATTTTTTCAATGTTTCCAAAAAATTCCATTGTTTTCTGACCCCCCCCCAGAAAAAAATGGGTTTTTTTCCAAGCTCAAAAATTTCCGGAAATTTTACATCTCTAAGTTGTAGCCGTGCTACTCTGTGCTAGCATATCAGACCAAAGCAAAAGATAAATATACAAGACAAAAACATTGTGATGTCTTAAAGTCTATCTACTACATTTTATTATGAACTTTCATGGACAAGTCCACTTCCCCTTTTGTGTTATGAATTAAACTTGCCACAAAAACATGCATTAAAATGTAGCAGTTAGTCTTCAAGATACCACAACATTTTTGTCTTTATTTTAATTTTAATTTTGACCTGTGGCAACCGAAAGACCAACAAGGTTTATTTAATTTTAACTCACCAAATGCATCTGAGGAAATGGGCTGGAGTCTATGAAACCATATACTGGATAAAACCCGTGAGTCTGCAGGGTGTTACAGGATTTCCCCCTTTGTTTTGTTTTTAAAACATAATTGATTTAAGAAATTTTTTATTTTCGCAAGTTCATTACAGAAAACAAAACTAAAAGACATATGGAAAATGGAGGGAACAGTATATTCCTTATTTTACTTAGATTGGTTGAAGTCTTTTTGCATTGCTCGTCAAGCACAACACAAAATTGTGGCAGCATTAATGAAAAGCTAGGTAGAGTGGAAGTGCTGTTCATGACAGGGGCCATGTGAATGCTTTTGCAGCCTAATTAGGCAATGCTGTTGCCTGGGCATAATGCCTGGCACACTTATAGTGGTGTTAAATTTGCATTACATAATGTACAAGATTTTATCCAATAAGATCTACTGAACATGTTAGTATTGTAGTATCAAGACAATATTATAAAGCCAAGTACATGAAGGTCATTTAAAACTGGATTATTGTGTTGTTAACACCTTTGCTTTGTCACTAAAGGATCTTTTTTGTGTGTCCAGAGCAATGTTTAGTTATTTAATCCCATAGATATCAGTGGAATTTGAGCAGACTGTGTGTAATGAAGACCTTAACTTTTTTAATGCATATATGGAAATCAGGATAGTGGCATATTTTAAAAAAACTTCAGTCTCCTGCTTACACAAGATTAAAGAGTTGTTTAATTATTTTGCTTTCAGCTTTGAAAAGCCACAGCCAAGTCTGAATCTTTATGAATTTAGCACATGCGTACAAGGGGATTCTTTTCTAGATGTCGCCTTCACTTTGCAAAGAAAACAAACAGTCCTTTGAAAGGAGAACAAAATGCAAATGCACAGCTTGGTGAGACAGACAGCTCAGTTCTAAGGCTACTATTTGGACATTTCATGTCGGATGTCAAAGAAACAATAGGATTCATTGCTTGTCTCGGGGAAGATACCAGCAAGAAATAAACTGATATTGACCAGATTGGGATCTTCCATTTCAGACAGAACATTGAATGACACTAAATTAGTATTTTGCATTTCTAAAGGGCCTTATCCCTTTAAGAACTAAAACATGTAACTTATGAACGTGAAACACATGAATGCAAATTGCATTAGCAGCTGTAATGTGTACAGATCTTTCCTTTAGGACACATAGAGCTCAACTCTGTCAGCTTTTTAATGTCAGGATTCAGCTGAAGAACATATTAAGTGTTAATGCAAGTACTCTACTGATGCACAAATGGGTGTTCTATCCTTGCTGAAGAAATTTTTATATACCACATTTGAGGCAAAGATTCTAGATTGTAGAATGTGGCATTGAGAACATCTTGCATGGTTTTGTTTTCTTTAAATTCCATACAAGATGATACATAAGCACTTATTAGATATGTAGGCAAAGATACACCCCTATTGATAACTGCTTAATTGGGGTATATTTTTTCTCTGATACTACAAAGCATTTCCATATAAATAGGATATACTAAACAAAGTTTCAAGCTTTCATTCCACAAATTGTGTATCAAGTTTCTCCTCAGCAATGCCTTAAAAATAGTTAAAAATTCTTTATATGGAGGTCCCTGCCTATCTTGAAAGTGCTTTTAAGTTTTTATAGAGAGGTGCTATGATTATAAGACACATTGTCCTCAAGATGTCTCTGTAGTTACGCACTATGTATTTTTGTGGAGTTTTGTGGTACAAAGAGATCTATAGAATGCTATATTGTTTGATCTTTACATTTTTCACTTCTGGTGTAGTCTTACTAAAATTATTAGAACTGCTGGGAAGTCTGGAAAGCTAATTTTTTTATTCAGAGTAGCAGTATATAATAAAGCTGCAGAGGTTGTTATTGGTATCAAGCTATATTGGAATGCAAGACAGTTACATCAAGCTGATCATATCTATAGTATACCAATTTCAATTGAATTTTTATCTTTATCTACATTTATGGTGTAGAAACCAGTAAATATATTAGCCCTGAAACACCACTCTTTTAAAAATATATGGTAAAAAATGGATACAGAGGGCAGTTCTCAGTGTTGAGTTTTATATTTTGTTTTATATACATAACCTTGCATTAACCACAAGTTTATGGATTATTCCTATTCCCACTCCCTTCTGTTTTGGCCCAGTCATGAGGAATAAGTGATAAAATGTCTTCTTCCTCTTTTAAAGTATTTTAAACTATCAAGAGTTCTTCATTAGGCCTGAATTTGAGGAAAGTGCTTAGAAACTTAACTAGGAAAATCAGGGGCACTGGTTTGCATAAAACTAGTAATAATTCAGATTAACTAGAGTTCTCCCAGGTTTGTGGGAAAAATGGAAAATTAAAGTTTCTGGACTTTTCTTTTTCACCATATCAGAGGAGGATAGCAGAATGTGTCTGGAATTACCACTGTGTGTGCATTTGTAAAAGTGGGTGTTTCAATATAAATTTATTTTGTTAAAAATCAACCTTCGGATTTCTTAGCAGTCAGGTGATTTGGGTACATGGGGAGGAATACTCGCTGCTGTGATTTACTGCATTTCACTTACACCAGTATGTAAAAATAGGATTCTGGCCAGTGAAAATAGTTAGACTTGATTTACAAACCAAATATTTCAGCTTATATGGACTGTAGATACATGTCCCCTTGAATGAAACTATTGCTAAAGATAATAATGAAAGGATTCTTAAATCCATGTTAAAATACAAGTAAACATAGGCCTTCACTTAACTAATACTTTGGAGCATGAATATGTTGAAAGTGTGGTAATGGTTTTACTCTTCTCCCTTGTTCTTGTACTTATAGGTGCTACAGTACCAGCTCACAGAGCAGTCCTGGTAGCTCGCTGTGAGGTAATGGCAGCAATGTTTAATGGTAACTACATAGAATCAAATAGTTTTCTCGTTCCAGTATATGGGATTTCCAAAGACACCTTCCTGTCCTTTCTAGAATATCTGTATACTGACTCCTGTTGTCCAGGTAAGTAAACACAGATACATCTCCTAATGTCACATAAGTAAATACTCATTCAGATTGTTGTTTTATGAAGGGGAATGGAAAGGCATAAGTTAACATAACAATTCCATCCTCTTCTATGTTTGACCTACACTTGTGTGTACTTAATTGGCGTTATGATCCCAATGAACTTAGTGGAACTTTCTAATGATAAGATAAGATAAGATAAATCTTTATTGATCCCACATCGGGGAAATTTACTTGGATATGAAGAACAAGCAAGAAGGGTAACTGCCCAAAAGTATAAAGTGAGAAAGAAAAAAAATAGATAATAGAAATTAAATAAAATATATACATCAATATACAAATATACAGTATAAACTTTGAATATGAAAAATTAAAGGTGGTGGGGGGGAAACAAAGAAACGGCATTATATCCCCATATGAATAGCAGGTTAGACTATAGAGTTATATATCTAACAGCAGTGAAAACAAAATACCTGTGGTAGCGCTCCTTCCCACACTGGGGATGTCTGAGTCTGCCACTGAAGGAGCTACACAAAGCCTCCACTATCTGGTGCAGTGGGTGAGAGGTATTGTTCATAATGGATGTCCACTTGGCCAACATCCTCCTCTCACCCATCTCCTCCACAGACTCCAGAAAGCAGCCCAAGACAGAACTAGCCCTCCTGACCAGCTTATTCAGTCTGTTCCTATCCTGCTCAGTACTACCTGAAACCCAGCAGACTACAATGTAGTAGAGAGCTGATGCTACCACAGAGTCAAAAAAATCTTTAACAGTGACCGCGGTCATACCTGGGTTTCCTTCGTATTTAAATTTCCTGCGTATTTTTTTTTGGGGGGGGGAGCGGTCACGTGGTTTTTAATGATCAGTTGGTGTCCTCTCCTCACGTCATACCTTCCTGTTCTGGTTCTGTCCTAACCTGTGTACTACGCATGTGGTTTAGGAAACTTTGCTGAAACTGCTGTTCGAGGGTCGTGATCGGCCGGAAGCAGAATTTGCTTCTCTTCCTGGTTAGCACGTGATCTTTTACTGCGTAGTTCGCCGGCGGGAAAATACGCAGGAAATGCAGGTATAACCGCAGTCATAGGCCTGCAAACTCTGAAGGACCTCAGTCTCCTAAGGAAATGGAGGCAGCTTTGACCCTTCTTGTATGGGACATCAGTATTATGAGTCCTGCCCCGTTTATGATTTAGGTGAACACCCAGGTACTTAATGCCATCCACTATCTCAGTGTCTAAGCCCCAGATGTTTACTGATGTAAGAGGTAGTGTCCTCCAGATAAACTTCCATTGGGCTGTGCTGCACAAGTGTAATCTTTTTTTAAAAAAATTACTGTTCATTTGCTAAAATCCTGTTCATGCAGCTATGCCCATATGTGGCTGATGAGGTCACCAACAGGGGCAATATTTCAGAAATTAAACATTGCCCACTTCTGTCCTGGGAATCTCATATAATCACTTTCATCACTGGAAAGCAATGGCAACCTGAGGATAGATGGGGAATTACCAAAAGTCGTCACCACTGCAATATCTCTGCCAGCTGCGGCAATTTTTAGTAACACAAGACTTCCTCCTGATGTTCCATTGCAGCTTCAAGAGAGTATGTGGGCTGCAGGATATTATTATATATTAGTGCAGAGTGCTTGATAGAGTGCCTGATAGAAAAGCAAGGAAGGATGAAATGGGCCCTTGGGGTGCAAAGAGATTTTAATGGAGACAGCACAGTTCACAGCAGGATTCAAGTTATATTCAAAAGAAAATGACTGAGACGATCCAAATTTAAGAACAAGTGTTGCAATAACCTTATAATACTTCCTTTAAATAATAACTAGGCACATGGGTGTTCCTGAATAGTTGTATTTCATCTGCAATAGAAGAAAAGAAAGAGCTTTTCTTCTTTGCTGTCTGGATTACATGCTGGGGTGTCGTAGAGGTAGAGGCGGAGGAACCATCGAATTGACTCTAGGATTAGGAACAGTGGGAGGTAGATGGACTTTCATTTTTGTCTCACTTAACCTTTGACCTCGGGATATAAACAATAATGTTAAGCATTAAGAAATATGTATACAACCACTTAAAAGATATCCTTTGATTTGTCCTGCGTTGAACAGAGGGTTGGACTCAATGGCCATGTAAATCCCTACTAGCACCATTATTCTATGATTCTATCAGATGGAAAAGAACATAGTTATTGCAAGGGAGAGCACTCTACACTAACTGGAAGCTGGATCAGCACCGTCCTGGCAAATGGTTACTAACTGGTCATCACTGGCCATATGGGGTCTTTTTGGATAGACAACATTTGGGTACCTACACAGTGCTGACTTGGCCATCTTCCACCAGTGCCAGGATCTCATTTCTGGCTTACAACTTAGCATCATTAGCCAAGTACTGCATTACCCATTGTATTGGTCGCTGTGACAAATACACTGAAAACCTTTATTTTATGTTCTGGCTTCTTGCTAAATATAAAGAAAAAGTAAATGTGAATATTTGATGCTATATCTTCAAGTCCACATAAACGTCTGTTTATTTAACAGGCATTGTAGATTGCAGCGGGACTCCATATGATTATATATAAATCACCAAGAGGAAGACAATTACTTAAAATAAGCTGCATCTTGTCATTCATGCCTTTATTTTCTCCACTCACCTTTTCATCATTTTTATTTCTTCTTTCTATGTGCTAACTGAAGAAACCACTAAGAAAATGTTTTATAACTGCAGCTGTGCTGCAATCTGTGCATTGATGCTTTGAAATGATGCTTCATGCTTGAATGTTAATTTGCAAGTGACCTTTGTGATGCACATGAAATTCACTTGGGTCTAAGAGAATAGTTGCTTTGCATATAGACAGTTTACTGCATTAACCTTGATATGGCTATTTTGGATGCACGTACATTTTTGGCTATTGTGTGACCCTAAACTCTCAAGAACTTTCCCAATGAGCCATTAGCATTATGCTTGGAGAAAGGCTTACTTAAAGATGAGTGCTGACCCCTTCAAATTAGTAAACATATATCAATGGGCTTATATTTGTGTTATACTGATTCTGCTCTGTGGTCTCTATGATTCCAACTGAAGGAATTGTTCTGGGCCTGCACAGACATCCATAGAATCTTCCAGAGCCCCCACCCCCAAGTTGTTAGCCCCATCCTGGCACTTAGCACATGCTCCTCCCTCAACACTAGAACTTTCTTTTTGACTACTACTGTAATAGCACCTCAGTGCTCATTTGGAGCCTGATTCACTCAACATTTTGTAAAAGGTTTGTTGTTCTTTGTGGCATCTGTGAATACACACGTATGGGATCCTTCTGCGCCTGTGTGAAGCCACAGACATTCCAAGCTCTTTGGTCCTATAGGACCTCCTCCTCCCAGAGTACATGCTCCAATTCTCCTGATCTTTCATCCTCGGTTCCTTTTTTGCCCCCGCCGCAGCATTAAGGTTGACTCCCTCGACATCGGAAGAACCTCGACATTGAGATACAGACAACTTACCACCCAGACATCGTCAGGCACTGTCTCCCACTCCCGGCCACTCATGCAGCTGGGGAGACTTGTCTCATGATCCAGAGACTGCAATCAACATGCCTATGGGAAGCCCTGCTCTCTCTTCAGGCTCCCTTCTCGACCACACAATTCAGCATCATCCACATGACCAATCCCTACAGGATATGCTAATTCATACAACCTACCTATCCTCCCCGCTGTCTGCCACATGTTTGCATTTGACTTGGCAGCATACATCATCATCATCATCATCATCATCATCATCATCATCATCATCATCATCATCATCATCATCATCATCATCATCATCATCATCATCATTTATTGTTATTGTGTGTATATACACAGTACATGGGAACTCAGTTCTAGTGTTGAGTTGAGGAGCATGTGCTAAGTGCTAGGGTGAGGCTGATAACTTTTTCTAAGCTCTGGAAGATTGCAAGGACATCTGTGCCGAGTCAGAACAGCCTATTGTGAATTCACAGATAGCCACTCAAAGAACTCTGGTTACATGCAAGTAACTGTCTTTACCTTGCTAGTTAATGTGCACTGATCTGACTCTTGCCTGATGACTTTTTTTTAATCAGCCAGCATTTTGCAAGCCATGTCACTTTTGATTTGTGCTGAGATGTACCAGGTATCAAGGCTCCAGCATATCTGTGAGCTTTATATCATCACACAGCTCCAGAGCATGCCCAGTAGGGAGCTGGCATCAACCAGTCTGAGTGTTGTCAGCCTGCTTCGAAAGGCAAAGGTAAGGATTACTGTTTGAAAATGTATGACATATCCGTGTATAAGCATTCAGTTTTAATGGTTCCTGACCCACAAAGAAGTTTCTTATTAGCATTTCTGTAGCCAACGAAATCTGGGGGATGCCATAGTCTCCCTTTCTGTGATGAAATATAGCAGGTAACTAGAGAGTTGGAGAGGGAACTGCTTGTTTTGCCCCTAACCATTTTATAAGGGGTTGAACACTTTCTGTTCTATGTTTTGTATGGAATACAGCAGGATGACATATACAGTGGGGCCTTGTATAACAAACAGTTTGTATAACATAAAATCTGTACAACATAAAAAATTCTGGAGATAGGGGAAATTTGCTTAACAGAATAGCCTATGGGGCGAATCCATACAACATAAAAATGGTCACGATTAGGGATTATTCTGTTTTCAATGCATTTCTATGGGAAATTTGTATAAAGGAAAATTTGCTTAACTTAATTTTATTTGGAACGAATTAATTCCTTTATACAAGGTACCATTGTATCTTGCTAATTGCTGGATACCTTCTGTAATATAATTGCAAGGACTAAACCCTGAAATACAGTGGTACCTCGACTTACGAATTTAATCCATTCCAAATGCATGCTCTTAAGTCAAACTACTCTTAAATCAGGGTACTTATCTAAAAAAATAAAAAGATAAGTTAAATTTTTTTGAAAATGAAAAACAATTATTTGTAAGTCGAGAAGGCCATATCTAATATTTGTAAGGCGGCAGTTAAAATGCCAACAGTTTTTCACTCTTAGGTTGAGCTGCTCTTAAGTCGGGGTGCCACTCTACGTAAAAATGTCTATCTGTGTTCTGCCCCCAGGCCCCCTTCTGCCATAAATCTTCCAGAGAAGCTATAAGGCAGGAGTTCAGGGAATGCTAGATTCAACATAGATCCTTGACTTCAGCCTTATGGTGCTGTGGGAATCTGCAAACGTACCAAAATAGAATCCAGGCACCTTTGATAATTAAAATAACAATTTATTAAAGTTTAATGAAGGTTACAGAAAGCATTTGCCCCTAACTAAAAACAACAAAGCTAAGGTTCTCTACACTATTACTACGTCCTTAAAGCGAAAGGCCTATAAGCTGTCCTAAGCTACATTTTTGCTGCTGATCTCTCTCTCTCTTCAAGCGAAGCAATCCCTCTCTCTCTCAAAAAACAAACAAACAAAAACCCACAGTGTCTCAGTCTTTCCCGGCATCTTCTACTGCCATGGGAAAGCCGGTCACATGCTCCATACCATCCAATAAGGTTTCTCTCTCTTCCTCAGTGAGCCTTGTTGACATCTTCAATAAGCCATTGTTGACACAAGAGTACAGATAAGCACAAAACTACTGAAATGAAACTGCACCTTAATATTCAGTGTTTATATTTGGCCTAGTTAAAATGCCTAACTACTTCTGCTTTCCATGCTGGCAATCCTGTCAGTGGTGAAGGAGCCATCTGGAGAGGATAACCTGAGCTAGAGAGAGGGCTCTGAGCTATCCGTGACAGATCAGGAAAGAGATCTTGGTGTGCTGGTGGACAGCTCAATGAAGGTGTCTACCCAGTGGCAGCAGTGAAGAAGGCCAATTCCATGCTAGGGATCATCAAAAAGGGGATTGAAAATAAAACAGCCAACATTATAATGCCATTGTACAAAAAAATAGTAAGGCTGCACCTGGGGTATTGTGTACAATTCTGGTCACCGCATCTCAAAAAAGACATAGTGGAACTGGAAAAGTTGCAAAAGAGAGTGACTAAAATTATTACTGGCCTGGGGGACCTCCCTTATGAGGAAAGGCTACAGCATTTGGGGATCTTTAGTCTGGAAAAAAGGCACCTGAGGGGGGTGTTGATTGAGATGTACAAAATAATGCAGGGCATGAGTAACGTGGATACAGGGATGCTCTTCTCCCTCTCACAAAATACCAGAATTAGGGGACCCACTCAACTTGAGGGCTGGCAGAATGAGAACAGACAAAATAAATTTTTTTTTACCCAGCGCGTTGTTAGTTTGTGGAACTCCCTGCCACAGGATGTGGTGAGGGCATCTGGCCTGGATGCCTTCAAAAGGGGATTGGACAGATTCCTGGAGGAAAAGTTCATCCCAGGTTACAAACCATGATGGAGAAGTGTAATCTCCAGGCTTAAAACCAGGGTACTTAAAGGGTACAGATGCAGGGGAGTGGTATCAGACGATATATATCTCCCAGACACATTTGGTGGGGCTACAGTGAGATACAGGAAGCTGGACTAGATGGGCCTTTGGCCTGATCCAGCAGGGCTCTTCTTATGTTCTTAACCCCCTCAGCACTGGGTACCTTTCACAGTGCTACATTTCTTTTTGCTTGGAACTGCCATCTTATGATGTCTCTTCCTCTCCCCTCCACCCCCAATTAACTTCTTGCAACAACTGATGTTGCTTGACCTATTTGTGTACTTCAACCTCTTCACACTATCAGTTTTAGTATTTTTAAGAGTCTGATGCTGGAGTCAGGACCTTTGGAAAGATGAAGGCTACCACATGCCTGCTGCACCTTTACCCTTCTTGGCTTATAAAAACTGCCAGAGAGGGACTGGCTGAGTGGGTACGAGGAGTGGCAAATGTTTCCTTGCAGCAAAATAGGATCCCAGCATGCCTCAGGAAGACAGTAGTAAGACCATTGTTGAAGAAAGCCTCCCTGAATCCCCTGGCATTGGACCAGCCATTCTCTAATGTTGCATTCTCGGGCAAGGTGCTAGAGAAGGTTGTTCCTTCTCAGGTCCAGAAATTTATGGATGAGGCAGATTATCTAGATCCATTTCCATTCTGGCTTCAGGTCTGGTTATGGGATGAAGACTGCTTTGGATGCTATGGTGGATAACCTACTCCAGGAATTGGACAGAGTGAGTGTGCCCCTCTTGGTTCTGCTGGGCCTCTCAATGGGTTTAGAGACCATTGGACATAGTATCTTTCTGGGCCATCTCTATAGGATGGGACATGGAAGCACAGTTGTGCAATGGCTCCAGTCCTTCGCAGAGGGGAGCTCAGAGGAGGGTGCTGGGAGACTTTGTTTGACACCCTGACCACCCTTATTATTTAGCTTTTACAGTACTTTGTTTCTTTTAATACTGTAACCTGCCTCAGATCCTTTAGGAGAAAGGTGAAATACAGTATAAATATTTTAAATAACAAATAAATATGTACAAGAATACTGGAAGTGGGCACTTAATAATGGTGTATGGAGAGTATGCATAACACAAATAATTCAGGAAGATCAAGTATGTCTTTTTGTGATCCATTTACTGAAATATATCACATCCTTTGCAACACCCAGACAGTGAGAATTCGACCACTCACAAAACTGTCACCATATGCAACATTTAACTTTTCTTAAAAAAATGATGCATAAGTACACAAATTTGTATCCAAGCCTAGATTTTATTTTGATTTATTATGAATGGATTCCTTAGAGCTGTGAATGTTTTTCCTTTGACCTTATCATGAACATCTTTCGTGATTCCTGTAATTTGCAACCATAACTGTTATAAATTTCAACATAATAAATTGAATGGGTCATTTATTGTAGCAAGCTCATCATCCATTAAGAATAAAGCCAGCTCCTGTCTGAATAGTCCTATTGTTCCTTAACAAATATAATTCAATGGTGTTTTCTGTTTCTTGGCATCAGTGACAGTTTGTCTCTTGTAACAAGTAGCAACTGATGGGGCATGTTTTTTCTCAGAAACTGCTAGATAGGTGAAGGAATGCTTAATTTCTGTGTGTACCATGGCACTGGTGTTATATACAAGGCAAAACTGTAAGCCGCCTTGGGTCCTTTTCCAAGAAGAAACCTGGGGTAAAAATATTCTAAAATAAATAAATAAAACCATGCTTGTTGTCTCATGAAGTTTGCTCCTCGATCTTAGCCCTACAGCCCTGTTCAACTAGCATTACAAATGTAGGTAGTCTATCCTATTTATTCTTTTCACTACATATTTGTATATGCTGACTCTTGGTTATATTGTAGATCCTAAAAGACTTAGGTTAAGTAAGAGTTTATTGAATTCATACTAAACCTTTCAATATATATCAAGGCAAACATACTTTAGGGCTCAATTTATTTTTATGCTTTATTTTACATAATTTTCTTCTGGAAGTATATATGGTATTGAAACGCCTGGATGTATATTTATACAGATATACACACATAGTGTTTCAGTGTGCTAAGACATAACTGTCTATTGTTCGTGCTAAAGTCTGATATTTCTTTGAACTACTTCTATTTTATCTTTCAGTTTCATAACTCTGATTGCCTTTCAAACTGGCTGCTTCATTTTATTGCTTCTAATTACTTAATCTTCAGCCAAAAACCTGAATTTGAAGATCTTTCAGGTAATTTGCCAATTGTTTTCTTTTAAAAAGATGGATTTTATTTTGACTAGTGATATAGTTCTCATTATCAAAATGAAAGCATATTCTTATTGCTTTTGCTTTTGCATAATGACAAGATTTTATCTTGCTTGCATTAATCCTTAAATCAACTGGAATCTGCCCTTCTGACCACTTAATATGGAAAAGCTTACTTGGCCAAGACAATGTTGGATAATTTAACAAATCTGTAAAGCAAACACACAAGTCTTTTTAAAACTCTCTGAGGCAGGCTAAAACAAGTTTGAGAAGGGCAGGGAGGTTTATGTCGGATTATTGAAACACCCAGGCCTAAAACAGAACTGAAAGGCAAAATGAAATAAATGAAGAAGCTATCTCCAAATAGGGCCTGAGGCATATAAATTGAGTCAGAGACTCATTCCATACCATATCAAGAGTGATAATGTTCTTGTCTCAGGCTTCTTGTTACTTAAATGTGTTTCACACAATGAGAAAGGCATATGACACAGAGTGTCAACAGCAATCTTTGGGGGGCAGGGAGAGGAGTAGAGCTGGCATGCACTTCCAGCATAGTAGAACAGGTGGTAGGTCCAGCAGACTCCAGGCAATTCACAAGACCACCAACTTATATATTTGTCTCCTTAAATCACCTCTTGACAGAAATACATAATGCTGGATAGTTTGACAACATCTGAGGGTCCAAGGCTATCAAGTACTATTTAAGTATAAAATGAAATATAGTCCCTGGAGGGTACCGGGTTGAGAAATGTTCTTTTGTTTTCAGAAGGGTCCGTCACAGTCCAGTGATTAAGAGTGTTGCTTTCTCCCATAATCACTGATTTCCCCCTTACATGTCTACTTCTCTATGTGAAATATCAGAAAAGGTATGCATAGCTTGTTTCACATTAAAGAAAGACGTCCATCCATCTCCATTATGTGTTAGATAACACGGCCTGAACTGCTTTTCACCCATCCTTCCCCACCCCAGGTTAAGCACAAAGTATGTGAAACTAACTGCAGATCAGATTTGGCAAATTGGTAGAAACTTATAGATGTTTCTGGTTTTTTATATTAATGTCCACAAAGTATTTCAACATGACAAGACATAACTGCCTTTGTTTTTATTTCCAGTGGAAGAACGTAATTTTGTTGAGATGCACAGATGGCCTTCTAGCATGTATCTGAAGCAGCTTGCGGAGTACAGGAATTACATTCATTCCCGGAAATGCCATTGTCTAGTAATGTAAACTGAAAACAGATCCTTTTTTATTTACAAAAAAGGAGAGTCACAGAAAGGCAATTGCCTTAAATATCTTACAACTTTACAAGACTGAAAGCAGATACTGAGCTAATGATGTGAAACAATATCTACTGCTGCACCTACTAATAATGCATTATCTTTGTATTTCAGAAAAGCATGTGAACAATTTTAGGACAGCATAAGCGTTTAACCACGATTAGATCATGATGCTGACAGAGTCTCATTTTATTTTTAATATTTTGACTCACATCACCATATTTTTTAAAAAGAGGTATATGGAGCAGGGATTGCCATTTTCTGGTCCTTTGGATGTTAACAGTACCACTCCATCACTCTTGGCCCCAGTGCCAAAGGATGAAGGAGCTACAGCCCCCACCCCAAAAAAAAAAAAAACATCTGGAGAACTATACTATGAACACTCCTGATTTAGAGTGTGCATATATATGCAGCCTTCATGATGGGGATTTTAGGAGTCTGTGGAGATTCCAAAATTATGATCCTACTTTTTGTATACTGGTTATTTCTGTTGGGAATATCTGTAATTTATTTATGAGCTATTTAAGAATTTTGTACAAATGGAGTTTAGTGTCACATATTAAGCATTTTAAAAGGCATATACAAGTTCTATATTATGAATTTAAAAGTGTCCTCCTTTAGCACCACCAAATTCCTATAGTAATGTGAAAACAGATAATTCTTCCTTGAGAAAATAACTTGCGGTAAGTTTTGTCTTCACTGCAGAGTCTAGTGCAACAAAAATAGCATCAATCATTTTTCTACTAGTCCCTGTCCTCTAAAATAAGAGGTGGTTAAAGAACAGGCTGTTCTACATATTGCTGTTTCTGATGGAATGCTATCTATGAAGTGTTCTCTGAATGGTTCAAGTGGAACCAGGGAGTAAGCATGGCCACAATTCTATAAATCTGCAAGGCAGTCTCTGTGCCAGCAATGTGAAATAGAGCAAGGTGGGATCTAGTAAAAAGGTGAAGTCTGAAATCTCATAAATCTGTGTGATTTAAATTTGAAGAGAATGGAAATCAGGCCAGGAAATCTAACTTCACTATTCCTGTCTGTCACTTCTGCCATCCCATATAGTGCTCATGTTTAATTAACAAGTCCAAGGTTGCTTTTACACGAACCCTAAAATCCGAGGCAAAGGGCTCCCAGATGCGGAGCTTAAAATTGTTTTCCCACCAGCTGCGGACTTAAAAAAAAATTAAGTACGACCACGCCCACCTAAGCACGCCCCAGCGCATTTTACAAGTACCTCTCTGGAGGTTAAAAAAAATTCTGATGCAGATTTTAAAGCTGTGGATGGTGGCTCTCCTTGCCTTCTGTTTTTTTGTTTTTCCCCGCCGCCCCTTTAACAGACTGGAATCCCTGTGGAGCTGCTCTGACGGCAGGTGGAGGTGAGCCTGCATTCTTTTCTCCCTTTTTTTCTCCCTCCCCTCACGCAGACAGAAGCAATGGTGTGCGGAAGGGTGGGAACACAGGAAGCAGAACAAACCCCCATGATCTCTGGTCTGAATTTAAGTTGCCAGTGGATTTTAGAGGTCATGTAAAAGCACCTCAAGTCAGTTCATTTCTGGTGAACCCTGCATGACGTTGTGCCTCTGGGCTACTTAACAGTCAAAAGATTGTGTGCTTTCTTTGTAGGCAGACCATGTTCCTGCTATAGATGAGTGCAGAGTCTGTTCTCATTTATGCATGTTTCTACATATGCCAGTGATTTGCTTGTATCCCTTGATCCCCAGGACACTTTGTCAATATGTACCACACTAAAGTTCTTATGCAGAAACATGGTGAAAAGTGTCTGTGTTAATTGAAGTGAGCTTTAAACCAGGTATTTGTAGCTTGCATCTTTATAAAATCTACTACTCCTGGCATTGGTCCCATATAACTCACACACATTTTAAAAATCACATAAATAGAGTTTTATATTAGGCTTTTAATGTCTGGTGCATTTGTGGAACTTCTGCTAGAAAGAAATTGCATTCCAGCCCTGGGGTTTACATGAAGCCAACATTAAGAAAAAGTTCCTGTATCACTGATTAATATGAAAATGTACAAAGTAGAATCACTTATAATGTGTTACACTAATTTTTAAATTACCATACATTTTGTAAATTAGCATGAAGGGTTCCCCTACATTTTGCTGTCTGATGTACTGAGTTTGCAAGGATACAAATTAGTTTGTAATTCCTCATTTTTTGCATGTGGTAGATACAAATTCTGCACACCGTAACCAAATCACAGATAGATTTTATAATTTATTCCAGAGCTTTTGGCATGTAAACCTAAAAATAAACTTCTTAAGCAAAGATATGTTTTAATATTAAGATGTTTTCTAGAACATACTGTATTTTCACTTGGAATGAATAGCCACATATTGGTGCTTGTCAGAGATATTCATTATGCTCTTGAAGTGTTTGCACCCTATCCTAAATTCTAATTAATATGTTATAATGCACTAAATCTCTAAGATAGGGATTATGTATAACTTGGAAGGAAAATGCAGAACCACTAACATTCTACAGAATAGGAAGAGCAATGGTCAGAAAGCTCCTAGAATTAAGGAAACTAGTTTGGACTTTGCAGGTTGGTAGCTACAGATGTTAATGCTGAGGATATTCATGTAGCTTTGTATGATGTATATTTGCATTTGTTTGCATTAGTTTATCTTGAATATAAGCATTCTGAAATATGAATAGAGAGATTTTGGGTTTCATTTTCTATAGGTAATTGCCTGAGAAACTCTTAAATAGCTTGACCAGCCATATAGGCCACAAAAGTGGCAAAAAGCTTATAGTTTCCCTGTCTCTAAACCCCTCTAAGATTGTCAAAACCCAGCACACCTTTGATAAACTAATAGGATCAAATTGTAATTTTTCTTAAGTTCTGTCCAGACAATTGATGGGCAATTAATGCAGCAGCTTATGTGCACCCTTAACTTGAAAGCAAGCTCTGTTGAACTCAGTGGGACTTGCTTCTAAGAAAAGGCATGTCTGCTTTGGGAGACAACCTGCACACCTTCTTATTTTTTATTTATTATGAAGGTACTAATAGATGGCATTGTAGAAATTCATATGTTGAAGGGACTACTTCAAAAATCTATTTTTATAATAAAATCATTTCCAGTAACAGACTGTTATAATTTCTTAAATAAAACTATGAATATGTGTTAATGTGAAACCATCATGACATTTATAGATAGTCAATCCTAAGATCATAATAAGATTCTTTGTTATAAACTTGTCACATTAGTAAGAAAGTTGGTAGCTAAAAGAAACATTTATTTTATTATGGCATGTGTTGAAGTATGAAATAATGACTTCTTGTAAGCAGGAATGTTAAATTTAGAAGATTTTAAATGTACTATTTAATTTGTGGTTAACAGGTCAATAAAATGTTTTTACTAAGTGTCCATTTCATGTGATCACTTACCCTTTAAAGTAAACGGTCCATATGTTTATATCTTTAGGAAATAAACATTTATATGATGATAGTTGAGAATCAAATGGAGTATGTCTGTAATAGATATGAAGATATTTGGGCTACAATTTCCAAAATGCCTTTCCAGTGGCTGAGCTTATGGGAGGGCAAAAGATTTTCCACTCTAATTTAAAGGATACATGGTTTCTCCCTGATGATTTATTCTACATCATACTAGAATTTCAATGAACTTAGTTTGATGAATGCCACTGGTACCTAGAAGATTTATTGTATAGAGGTGGTTGAAAGGGATTCTACATGATATAGCATAACAAAAGGAAACACAGATGCCTTCATATATAGGGTAGCTTATTTGAGTCCAGGTAGACATGATGATAGATGCATGGCTAACTACCACTACCCATTACATGGACAACACAAAAGGTCTTTTGTACACTGTCTTCCCTCCATGAAACTGGCATAGAGAAATGGAAGACAAATTCCCCAGGTGGAAAAACTGCTATGATGCGCAGACTCCTGCTTTAACAAGGTTAGTGTGTTATTCCCTTGCCAAGTCACAACAATAGCCTTGGAAGTTCAGGATACAACATATGCTTCTTTCTATGCCTATGGCTCCCATGAAGTTAATGGCATGGCATTAAAAAAGTGTATAAAAGTGTTTCATAAAGCAAACTCCCAATCAAAAAACCATGCACTCTACAAAAAAAAAATTACTACATTCTGCAGTAAAATTGATCAAACACGGTGCTTTCATTTGTTTCAATATTTGTATCCCTTTTCTCAGCTATACTTAGCAGGGTAGTCTCAATTAAGAGATGTGATTTAAGAGATTCAGAAAGAGAAGGGACATGGCTCCCTTGCCACAATATTTCTTGATGTCAGTAAAGTGGAAGCATGCAAACTTGCAGATTTTGCCAGTTAAACTTTGCACATTTCGCCCATATTTCATTATTTTTCATCACAGGATTGAATTACTATGACCAATAGCTATAACACAGAAATAAGGTTTTTGATTCGTGCTTTTTACTCTTGGAACAAGAAGTACCACAGAGGAAGCCAAATCACCTTCTTCAAATACAGTGCTGTACTATCATTATGCCTTGTGAACTTTATATTAAAACAATATTTATAGTCGTAGATAGTAATTTTAAAATGAAACTACTATAGTAGTTAATAGTAGTTAATACCATTATTTGTAATTCATTGCTTCAAAGTCTTCTGATACTGCTGATGACCGACATTTGTTTCCACAGGGTAGAATCACCCAAATGAATTTTAATACAGTACTTGCATCTTTCAGCAAATTCCCTGAAATCCAGTCTGAATGGAGGTTACAATGACACATTTAATAACAAGTACGGCAAGGCTCAGACAGAAGTTTGGTATTCTGCCATGGAATAAGACTATACTGCTTCCATTGTTAACATGAGCACTCAGTTGCTCTACCAAGAAAGCAGTTTGGGCTTCACATTCTTTTATGTTAGTAGTAGCTATTTTCCTGATACCATTTCTGTCCCTGTGGTAGATGGAAGCGTGGAACCTATCAGCTAGAAAAACGAGAGCTTTTATCCAACTGTGCCGTGTGTTGAGAGCGAAAAAAGAAAGCCTCTCTGCCACTGTAAAAGCCCTCTATATTTTCTGAACTAGGAGGCAGTAGCTCTTAAAATTTCTGTTTATTTTATTCACCAAGAAAAGGTTATCTACATCAGCACAAGAGAACTGTTTCCAAAGACGAGACCCAGGAGCTAAAGTCAATACCTTGAAATCAAAGGCTTACATGTTGTGATTGCACTGCATTGTGCCACATCAGATTACAAGGTGGGAGGGATTCATTGACTGTATGCTTATCATGCAGGAAAGTCCTGTCAGCTAAGTGTCCTCTCCTTTATAATTTAAACACCTATTTCACTGCTTTATTAATTATACATATAATGTAAGCCACAACGGCCCTTGGAGTAGTTGAAGCTACTTCTTTAATGCTGTATTCATTACTGTACGTGTGCACGTGCAGATGCACACACATGTGTATGTATGCATGTGCTCATGTGTGTGTCATAACACTGCATCTGATTTACAATGATCCTAATATGGTTTTCAAGGTATATGTGATATATGAGGAGTGGTTTTTAACCGTCTTCCTGCGGTGAGTTTCCATGGCCAAGCAGGGATTGGAAACCAGGTCCTCTTGGGCACTAGTCCATCATTCTATTCACTACAACACACTGAGTATCGATTCACTACGTTACCTTCAGTTAATTGTTTACTTACTCCAGTTCTCACTGTCCTTGTGGATCTAGCCATCTAGTCACTTTTTAAAAAATCAAGCATATGGTTGCTCAGTGGTTTAAAACAACCGCCATTTAATATTTAAAGATCAGGCTTTTCTCAACACCTTCCCCAAAAGATGAGCAGTTTAAGAATCACTCAGATGAGGTGACCCTTGGATCTGCAGAGATAACCCACTTACCACACATGACAGCAGGATGAAAAAAGAATCATCTCAGATAATGTTAAATACATTCACAATTGCCCTACCCCTGAAAGTTTCAAGGGACAGAAAGAAATAATCCAAAGAGTCATATCACAGCTGTGGTTCCAATTCTGTGTGTAGAGACTGAGTTAGGGGAAACAGCCTGGGTTTACAGTGCTAAAGAAACTTTATTTATTTATATTTCTATACCACAAACTACCTGGGATGGTTTACAAAAAGGGAAACATGTTTTGCCTAGCCTAAACACAATTGTGGGAGGCCCTGTCTGCATTTGCAGAAAACACAAATTCCATTAATGTCTTTTCCCCAGCAGGCTTTGTCAGAGGTCACGTGATATCTACAGGTAAAACCTGAAAAATTAGAATATCATGCAAATGTTCATTTATTTCAGTAAGTCAACTCAAAAGGTGAAACTAATATATGAGATAGACCCATTACATGCTAAGCGAGATATGTCAAGCCTTACTTTGGTAAAACTGTGATGATTATGGTGTCCTTTTTTCCTTCTCAAATTTTAATCTGGCAGATGCAATTACAGCTCAAAATTACGTATTATGACATTAATATTAATAGATTAGGTTAGAATTATATTCTGAAAATCTATTTTAGTGAGTTTTCTTTATCACATTAAAATGCCTTTTTATGCAAATATGGAAGGGGGTTGTAGGTGCTGCTGGTGGTGGAAGAGGCGGAAGAAATCAGAAAAAAACAAAATAAATAAATAAAAATACAAAAATCTTGGTATGATGAAAAGGCTAAAACAAAAAAACAAAAAACAGCCCTTTATGGACAACCTTTTATTCTATTGGATCAATTCTAATCATTCCCAGCTGATTGGGGATGCAGACATGGAACAAAAGGGTAGCAGTAACATCAAGAGAAATAGACAGAGATACATGGAAAGGGTTTCCAGCCATATTCTTATCAAGCCAGATAAAAACTAGATGCTTTCACCATCACTGCTCTGTGTTGAAACATGCAATAAGCAACATTGCACATTAAGAAAACAGGAGGTAGTCAACTGCAGTTTTCATTTCCAAAGACTTGTCTTGCTGTATGAGGTAGTCCCAGCACTACAGGCATCTCTGCTCTGGAAGTGAAAGACAAGTGAAAATCAAAGGAAGGTTAATGATTACAATGAATGTTTGGGGGTTACAGTGCCTTTCGGGTTTCTTTGGGCGTTTATACACGACCCCTAAGCTCCGCTGCAAATGGCTCCCAGCTCCAGAGCTTAAAAATGTTTCCCCACCAGCTCCGGAGCTAACAGAAAATTAAGTGCGACCCCGCCCACCTAAGCGCGACCCAGCGCACCTTTCAAGTACCTGCTCTGGGAGAGTGAAAAATTTTGATGCGGAGAGTGCCGGGCTCTCCTCGCTTCTTTTTGTTGTTGTTGTTTTTTGCCTCCCGCCCCTTTAAGAGGAACCAGGAAGTGATGGGGGGTCGGAGCAACTTCCACCGGCACTCTGGAGGTAAGAGTGCATTCTTTTCTCCCTTTTTTTCGCCCTCCCCTCACGCAGACAGAACAAGGAAGTGCGGAGGGGGTGGGAACACAGGGAGAGCGACAAACCCTCAAGATCTCTGGTCCAAATTTAAGGGACCAGCAGATCTTAGGGATCGTGTAAAAAGGCCCTTTCTTGAGTGAACATGGCATAGCAGCATGTTTTCACAAGTATGCTTATGTTGATGCTCTAGCACGTCACTGCATACTTTCATGACCCAGCATAACAACTCTGATTGCATCCCCCAGCCTTCAATACGATTTAAGCCCAGGACTTGTGACCAGATAGGAAAAGCATTTGCTATGTAAAGGTTTTGCATTGGCCACCTGTAACTGGAAACTGCATTCTCGTGAATGAGAAAGACAGTAGGTTTTCTTGTATGCATCGGTCCAAACACAAGAGTTGAGCAAGTCTTTTTCTTGAACAATCTTAAACCAGGTGGCAGTGCTGGAAGGGAGGGGCTTCTCTTGAAAGGGAGTTACCTCTGAGGAAGTGCATCCTCTGTAGACAGCTCTTTATTCCCTGCCAAGGTCTAATCCCACATTGCATTCTTTTATATCGGGAAGGAGCAGTTGTTGCCCTCCAAATGTTGAACTACAGGTCCCATCACCCCCCCCCCCAACAGTAGCCATATTAACTTGAGCTGATGGGAGCTTATAAATGCAAATCACCTAGAGAACAACATTTTGGGGGAAACTGTGCTAGTAAAATCCAAGAAATGATTGCCTTACAATAATTAACTGGAGGCAAGGTGCTGACTGTGTGTGTGTGTGTTGTGTTGTTACAGTTGTGACTGACTCTTTGTGACCCCATGTCCATGGAGTTTTCTTGGCAGAAATACTGGAGTGGTTTGCCAGTTCCTATCCAGGGGCCTGGTGATTGCCCATCCAAGTACTAACCAGGGCCGTCCATTCTTAGCTTCTGAAATCAGGCAAGATCAGATATGGTTAGGCATCGAGGCAGCTGCCAAGGTGCTAACTACCTCTTTTTAAATGCAAGTTACTGGCCAATGCCCTAGCCATTTTTAGCTGCTGCTTCGTTCCTTCAGCTAGAAGTATACTTCAAGCATTTAAAGATTTCTATTCTTTAAAAAGCCTGTGTCTGTACACACACACACACACACACACACACACACACACACGAGAGAGAGAGAGAGAGAGAGAGAGAGAGAGAGAGAGAGAGAGAGTACAACATAAGCAGCTTTCAGGGTGTGGTTCACCTATTAAGCTGTAAGCTGTTTAGCTAAGCAGCCTCCCACGATGGCTGTCCTAGATTTCCACCTAGACCTCTTTCTTGCACTCAGATGTTGTGTTAGATAACTTACCTTCACAAAGCCCCAATTCTCCTTAACAGGGGCTCAAGTTGTCCACTTCTGCCTAGAGCCTCCAGGTCTGAAAAACCACCAATACAGGTTTCTCCAACAAAGATACGAGGTACCTAGAAAACCAGGACAAGTAATTGGTATTTGTAAGTGGAGAAGCTGCAGAGTCTTCTAGTAGGAGAAAAAGTCAGAGCTGAATGATCTGTACTACAAATGAAGGTAAGAAAAAAAGGTGCAGTAGCTGGGAAAGGGTTAAGAAAAGATGAAAGAAAACAGGAAAGGAGCAAAGTTGATCGACTCCATAAAGGAAACCATAAAGGAAACCATTAGGGTTGATAATGGCAATGCCTTTTTGGAGGGCACTACTTTATAGAATCACCATAAATTGGAGGTGACTTGATATGTAACAATAAGGTGGTTAATTCTTGTCTATTTTGTCTCTGTAAGTGTTGCGCTTCAGACCGGTACAAAATAATCTTACTTCACGTCCGTCGCAGAACAGCTGTAATTTGTCTCGACCACGTCCCCGGAGTGGGATCAGAGTGTGACAATACTGTACTTGGTGCTGGGTTAGGGGTATTCTCTTGTCATGGTTTGTTCCTGGTTCCGTTTTGAGACAAGGGACTGTGTGGTAACAACTGTCACGCAACAACCAGTGTCCACCTAGTGGTCAGCAGCTGAAGCGGCATTCAACATTAGTTTCCCTATGGGAAACACCATGCAGCGCAAATGTTTATTAAAGAAAGTACTGAAAATTCTGTAGCATTGATGTGTAAATCCCTGAAGACCAGTAAACTGAAATATCAAAAAAGTTTTATTTACAATATTTTTAAAAAAGGGTTAAGAAAGCAAGACAAATTCAGAATTTGTCACGGAACAAGACCGTGAAGTAACAGTTGCCACGAGACAAGTTATCACAACCGTGAAAAAATAGAAACAGGGACTAAACAGGGACAAAACCACGTGATCGCAACCAACGCTGCCGTGATACAAAACTAGTCGCGGAACAAGGAAGGACATGAAGTAACCATCTAAGTCGTTTTACTATATAGTAAACCACCTGCATCAGTGTGAAGCTCTTCATATGTCTTGGTCTATAATGTTCACCACATTGGGCTGACACACCCGTATTGGTTAGGGATTATATGATTTGTAGTCTTAACACATTGGAAGAGCACCAGATCAAGGAAGATTGCAGTCAGTTGAGAAATCTCAATCATGTGACTAAAGGTATGATTACATAGGGAAGGACATGTGGTTTGCTTCGTCTTCCTAGTAGTTTCTGTTAGGAACAAACCCAGAAACTCTTCCCATTAGTTGGTGAGCTTGTGATTAATGGGACAATACATCTCGATGGTTGCTTCTCCTCCAACTGCTTCCTTTCTTGCTGCTGGGGGCACAAGTGGCTTACCAGACAGAACAGAATGGTAAACAAATGTATCGAGAGAAGGCTGCTGTGTATGTGTGTGACTCTGCCTCACCCACAAACTGCCTATGACAGAAATGAATGGCAGGGGAGATCCACCCTAGCTTCGTAATCTTGCTCATCTTGATGCCTTAAAGTAAACGCTGGAAACATTTAGGCCCTCCAAATGTTTCCAAAGTCAGTGATAGTGCATTAGCAAAGTTGTCCAAACATGTGGAGGACCAAACTCTCTCAACCCTCATTTTAAAATGATAAAACCCGGTAGAGGTCAGATGACATTAGGAAATGAGGCATCACAAAAACCAGCTATACTTGGTTTTGAAAAAGGATAACACATATTGACAATTGTCTGGGGCAAATGGCTTTTCTGTGTTGGGTTAAAAAAAAACACCCTAGATTAAGCTCAATAGTGCAGCAGAACCAGGAGTTGCAAGGCTGAAGCCCTTGGTACTTTCTATGTAGGGCCATAATCTCCCCTCCCCAGGCTTCCCTGCTCCCTCTGAGCTTAGTTGCTGTCCTCGCAGCCGCTGGAAAACAGATGGACCCCCCCCCCAAAAGATCAGAATATTGTTGTAAGTTATTTCTGTTGTAACATGAAAGATTTGAGGGCAGTTTAGTCTTCTTCAGGCAATCAGAACTCTTTAACTTTATAACAAAACTGCTCCTCAGTTGTTGACACACACCAATCCAGCTGCCTGCATTTTTTACCGTGGTAGCCATGGAGACTGTCACAAAGAGCACCTGCACTTCCACATTTGCCATTATATTTATCCTGGAGAGAGAAGAGTGGTACACACAGTCCAGTTTTACCATGTCTATTATAAGCCCACTCCGTAACACTGAGGTCACTGACTTGTCGATCTCAAGCTTGTGCCAAAGATGACATTCCCTCCTATCGCAAAGCTATTCCATTATTCTTGGAATTACTCTACCAAGCTTCTTATTTAGAGGTGGACCAACATTGTGACATATTTGACACAAGATACAGTGACATCTGCTTCCTTGTGGAAAGCTGTACATTTCCCACAACACAGAAAGAAGCAGCAGAGCAGGAAGAGAACGTTCAGAGCCTGAGGCAAGTGCATGCTTGTGTAGCACAGTCTACCTGGCAGGCACGTAGAGCCAACATCTGTTCTTTATTGCTTCCCAACGTAGCATTAAAATATCCCACAGCAGACTGTATGGGTTTCATAAGCCATGGATTTTAAAGGGATTTTATTCTCAGCCATAGAAGGCACAGTCCAGAGCATGGAAGAGTTCTTTTCAGCCAAATATACATATCAGTCCACCAGCCAGCATTGTCAGGGCTGCACCAGCTGGAATATTCTGGGAGATGTGTTCAGAAAAAAAACATCTAAATTAGATGTAGATTCCCACACAATAGGAACAATTCACCAAATTATCTCTCTATACCGCCTTTTTCCTTCAAAAGGAATCGGGGTAGCTCACAATAGTTGTAGTACAAGTAAATTTAAGAACACAATTCAATTAAAATGATTTAATGCAGAAAGGTATACATATAAGCATCTAAAACTTTCAAAACACACTTTAAAATGCAATATCCAAGGTCTCAAGGAGAGTTCATCTTAGAGGATGTAAAACAGTTCTGAGAGCTGGTTTCACACAATAGCCAAGGGATTGGACTAAGACTTTGATTATTTGGGTTCAAACCTACACATAGTCCTGAAACTGACTGTGTGACCTTGGACCAGGCACAGTCTCTGTCTGACCTGCTTCATGGGGTTGTCAAAATAATGTGGGGAGGTGAGCCATGTACAGAGGCGTAGCTAGGGTTTTCAGAGGTGCCTTTAAGCCAACCAGGAGGGGGCGGAGCTTTCTTTGCATGCCCCCATGTGCATGTGGATCCCAAGCCCAGCCCAGTCCAGCCTGGATCAGCCCTCCTCCTCTGCTGCTGCCTCAACGTCCTTTCTCCATTCCCTGCCCACCTCTCTTGTGCCGTTCCCAGCCTCCAGGAGCGGGGGGGGGGTGATGACACATCTCTCCTCCTCTTCCCCTTCCCCTTCTTCTTCTACCTCCTCTTCTTTCTCCTGCAACCTCCCTCACCTCCAGCTTGTCAATGGGGGACAGCTCCTGTGGCCCCCTCTGGCCTCGACCCCCCCTCCACGCTGGCAGCCTTAGATGAACCCCGCCTCACCTGGTGCAGCAGCTTTGTCCCGCCACCTTTGCCATTCCCACAGGGAGGGGGGCTGGCTGCCGGGAGCACTGCGCCAGCCTCCCAGGTGGCTGGGCATCCTTCCTGCCAGCTTGGGGACAGACCCTTATGGGGGTGGCAATGCTGCTAGCAGCACCAGTGCCGCCGCCACCAGGAGGAAGAGGAGGAGGAGCAGGAGGAGGAGGAGCAGGAAGTGCTATAGCCCTTTCCTGCCTGCGGGGGGACCACGGTGGTGGGCGGGTGGCCCAGGCACCTCCACATTGCTGCACCTGGGACAGATGTACCCTTCTGCCCCCCTAGATATGCCCCTGGCCATGTAATCCCCTGGCCTTTGAGGTGACTGGAGGAAAGGCAAGAGTTAAATGCAACAGACAAGCGTTGTCACCACCACCACCACCACGTACTGTATATGTTCTGACTGGGAAGCAAACAAGCATCTTACTTGTCCCATGTCTCAAAAGAGGCAAGGACAAAATCCAGCCATTTGTAGTCAATTTGTTTTTAGGGAAAGAGTTAGGCAGTGTGACATAGCAGTTACAGCACCAAGCATCTGATTGTGTAGACTGGTGTCTGCATGTGCTTATGCCAAAAACAGAACAAAAAACCCTTGTTAATTTTTAAAGGACTGCTCTTAATCAAATTCCTTAAGTAAATAAGATACCAGTGGTTTTATCTAAATGTTACAGAGTACACAATTCTGTCAGTTTGTTTTTTGTTTTTTTTGTTTTTGAAAGAAGAAACTGTCTTGAAACGTGTCCCCCGTTGTGCTCCCAAACCCCTCCCATCAAGATTAGAACAAAAAAACTCACTGTTCTGGCACCCGTGAGCTGCAGTAAATACTGCTGAATCTCCTCCACATTACTTTCGCCGGAGAGATTAACGTATTCCAAATGGCCGGACTTCAGACCAAGTCCTTCCAGATAGTCGACTGCCTTGTGGCAGTAAGGACAACCTGTCTTTCCAAACACCACCACTTTATCAGGTGCAATGTGGCTCCTCACAAACTGCTGAGCCATTGCCAAGAGACTTTCTCGCTTCCAAGCAACTGGCAAACACCCTGTGATGGTCCAAGTTTACAGCAATAATCATGCAAGAGAGAACCCAGGAGTGCAATTGCAGCTGTACTTTGAACTGGAGCTTTTATCAGCCACAAGTCTTACTCCTCCTCTGAGAGCCAACACCCTGTAGGAGGAGTCCCTTCCCCCACCTCACTCCTTGCTTTTTTAAAGTGATAAAGGCACTGAACTGTCATACCGTGCATAAGCGTATGTTTCTTGGACAGGATGTGAAGTCATTTCCTTGCTAGACGCAAGTCCTCTGTACAGTTTTTGCATTGCCCCAGCCTTATTAATCCCTGTAAGAGAGACTCTACCGCAGCAGTTTGAACCTTGCTTACTTAACTTTGCAAGTCTCATCATGCCGCTGACTTCCATGTCGGCATGCATACCTGCTCTGCAATTCAATTAAAGGATGTGGTGTAAGTCCAACGGTTGAATAAAAATAAATATGAAGTCAGTTGTTCTGTCTTTCAAAAGCCAGCTCTGCTTCCTCTTGCTTGGCTCCCCTGGGCTATCTTTCACAGCGCTTGCAAATAAGTTACCTTTTGGGGACTACCGTGCTCAAAATCCCCCACCCAGCATGGCCAACAAGAGCTGTAGTCCAACTCCCCTGTCCCCAAACAAGCTATACACCAATGCTTTCCTAAGCTCTTTAATATTTTGCCAGCTGCATTACTTTGGGGTTTCTCAACACAACAAAAACAGCCACCTGCCTGGGACCAGAGCCAGGGATGACATTTTTGAGAGTTGTGGTTGACAGCAGGTGCTTTGGGAAGTTGAAATACAAAACAACTCCTACGCAAGTGGATACACCCCTACTGTAGCCACATATTCTTCTTAATGGCATCTGTGAATTCACACATAGGGTCTTTGCCCCTGCGCAGAGACCATCCAGTCTTTCCAAGCTTGTACAGTAGTGAGGGACCTCCTCCTCCTAGTGCCCATGCTCCTCCTTTCCCACCTGTAGTCTCAGTTCCTTTTTTTTTTCCACCTCAGAAAATGGTCACATCTTTTCCAGCTCCTGAAAAAGTGAAAGTATTCTAATTTTATTTTACTCTTTTATTACCCTTTTTATTATCTTATTTATTTATTTTACCATAGTTACCTTCCCCTCCTCTTACTTTAAACAACTTTCTCTTCTCCCCGTGCCATTTTATGGCCCCGGCGGGGCTTTTTAAGAGGTACGTGGCCTGTCTTAATAAGATCCCCCTCTCCAACGGCCACAATCTCTGTCTCTACTGCCTGGAAGAATAACATCAGCCCTCCCAGTGCTCAGAGTGTAAAAACCTCACAAAACCGGCATTAAAGCAGCCCTTGGGGAGATTGGTGCACTTATCTTTGGTAGAAATCCTTATAACCTAGGGAGACCCAAAGCCAGGCAGAGTGTTCCATCCCATCTACGGAAGTAAATTAGGTCTCATAGGCAGATACCCCTACTCTTAGGCCTCTTCGCTTCGAAACTCCAACTATCTCTATGCCGTGGAAGCGCACAACCGTGATTTGATGCACAATCTGCTTCAATATACTCTAGAAAGCATCCTACCCTTACTAAAACAGGGAGACTGGTTTGCAGTTGTGGACTTACAAGATGCTTATTTCCATATATCCATAAGAGCAGACCATCAAAAATACCTCAGGTTCTGAAAAGGAAATGCTGCTTACCAGTTCAAAACACTTCCATTCGGCCTCCACATCACTGTGAGTATTCACAAAGTGCCTGGCTCCAGTGGCAGCTTTCCTTCATCTCCACGATGTCAATATTTTCCCATATCTAGACTATTGGTTACTAGTGTCACCTACAAGACAGAAAGCAGTTCAAGACTTAAACTACATTCTCACAATTTGTTGTTGTTGTTGTTGTTGTTGTTGTTCAGTCGTTCAGTCATGTCTGACTCTTCGTGACCCCATGGACCAGAGCTCGCCAGGCCTTCCTATCTTCCACTGCCTCACAGTGTTTGGTCAAATCCATATTGGTTGCATCCATGACACCATCCAACCATCTCATTCTCTGCCGGCCCCTTTTCCTTTTGCTTTCAATCTTTCCCAACATCAGTGACTTTTCCAAGAACTCCTCTCTCCTCATGAGGTGGCCAAAGTACTGGAGCCTCAGCTTCAACATCTGTCCTTCCAGTGAATATTCGGGGTTGATTTCTTTCAGGATGGATAAGTTTGTTCTCATTTAAGTCCAGGGGACTCACAAGACTCTCTTCCTGCACCACAGCTCAAAAGCATAGATTCTGTGGTGATCAGCCTTCTTTTACTTACCTCATTAGGACTACAGATAAACATCAACAAATTCATCCTTTCCCCTTCCCAACTTATTTAGTACACTGGAGCGGTACCAGACCAGATCGCAGAAGGTCTTCCTCTCAAGTGATTGACAATGCAAAATCTTTCAAGCTGTCAGCCTTTTTCAACCAAATTCCATGGTCTCCACAAGGAAGGTTCAACATCTTCTAGACCTGATGCCATCGACCACATCAACCCTAACACATACAAGGCTCACAATGAGACCCTTGGGGGCATGGTTTCTAGCCAAGTTTTGTCCCCATCTCGACAAGCCAAACAAAATCCTTCAGGTTCCTACATCAGTGTATCACAACCTCCAGTGGTGGGCCCCACTAACTCACCTCTCTGCGGGTCACCCATTCACCCCCAACAACCTTCCCTGCAAGTCGCCACTGATGCCAGCACGGTTGGATGGGGAGCCCATTGTGACGGCCTTCAAGTACATGGCACCTGGAACATACAAGAGGGACACATCAATCACCTCGAACTCTTAGCAATTTTGAAGGCACTCTGGTCATTCGAACCCACAATCCAGGGGAAAACGGCGCAGGTTGTAACCTTACTGAACATAATGGGCCTCAGTTGAGAGGGCTATTGCTGGCCAATATTTCAGAGGGCTCATTGGACTGCAGTATTGTCATCCAGGTTTGGGGGGGGGGACAGCTATCTTCCAATAATTCTGGGAAATTTATGGATTTGTTGTGTTTCCTTGGGATCCTACGCTTGCTGGGGGATTCTGGGATCTTAAAGTAATGGTTTTGTGCTCTGCTCAGGATAGCTTGACCTCTGTGGCAATCATGGAACATGAGCTTCCAAGTAAGTTGCAATTTCAAAGCATTAAATATCAATGAGAAGAATTTCCCCTGGTCATTCTCACCTATGCCAATACTTTTCAGGATTTTTTAGGTAGAAGTGGTTGAGTGTTCTCTTCTTCCTGGGGTGTCCTGAGACTTTGCAGCTTGCCCAAGACTATCCAGACTGGGTAGACTCCCAGAAGGCAGAGTCGGGAATTCAACCCCCAAAGTTTGGTTTTACGGCCAGATACCTAGCTCACCGAGCTCTTCATCATATAATGATCATATGCCATCAAGTCAGTTCTGACTTATGGCAACCCTTTTCATGGGCTTTAGATTCTCTCAAACGCCCAGAACAATCATGTGCAGTCAATTAATGTGAGAAGATCAATAGATCAAGTTGTGTGCATGTTTTCATAGGGAAAATAAATCACTCTCCCCATTTCCCCACTCACCTCAGTAACCAATTTGAAGTAAAAAGAAGTAATAAATAAATAGTGAAAATCTTTTTTCCTTGCTATTACAGTTGCTGCATATCACTCAACATGTTCAGCTGCACATATGTATTTCATGGAACTCCTTGCCACCAGAAATAATAGCATGGCATTAAAAAAATCAAATAAATTTGTGAATAAATTTGTGACATTAAAAAACCAAATAATGTTGAAGGCTGGTCATCAATGCAAACACATACTATTCCATATTACGTCAAACTGCCAAAGCCTTTGAAAAGGTGGCTGGAAAATAGTGTTTCCTGTGAACAACATCCTGTTACACAATGCCTGCTCTGGTAGTATGTTATATAGGGCATTTGGATGAATGGAGTGTTGTTCTACCCCCTGAATGACTAACATTCTTAGCAGAGGCACATGTTCCTAGCGAGAACTGTAACACTTGTGAGCATATTGTGAAACCATTTTCAAAATGCACTGTCATGATGAATGGCTTATTGCTGGATAACACGAGTATCATTTCCCTTATAGAGCTTGGCAGGCGGCCATGTGTCACCAAAGCACTACTGTTGACCAAGCCACAAAATCTGTGGGTGAGCACAAGCCACTTCTCTTAGCAACATACTTCTAGTGTACCTTGCTTGGTGAGTACATAAATAACAAGTGACCTGTCAATCAGAAACAGAAGTGTTCAATCACCAGAAATTATCCCCCCCCCCCATACTTTATATAAACAGCATTCTGCAGGCATAATTATGCCAACTGGATATCAGCTTATACATTATAGATAACACACCATCTTTTTCTTTCTCTCTAGGATTTGTCCCACTTGGTGGTGGGGTCCGCTAGACAGATCCATGGTTTTGATGAAACTTTTTGGGGAAGTTTGGCCGGCCTGTCACCTAGCCTATAGCACCTGGTCTTCCCAGGCAGTCTCCCATCCAAGTACTAACCAGGCCCAACCCTGCTTTGCTCCCAAGATCTGACAAGATCAGGCTTCAGGATGGTACGGCTGTCTGTCTATTATAAATAAGACATCATGCTAACTAAAATCATGTTAGTGTTTGTGGGTAGTGTTTCAGTGATGTAGGCAGTTGAGGTGTGATGTTCAAGACTATGTTAACAACCACCCTTGCATTCCTTCCCCTGACCACTATTTTTAAAGCACATATATAAGATTAGTGCTAGATCCCCCATCACCTTAGAACTAGTACTAATATACTAGAGAACTAGATCATATCCAAACAAGAAAAATCTTTTAAAATTATTTTTAATGAGCAAAAGAGAAATGATCTAGACAAAATAAAGGACATTTCTGGGGTATGTGGTATTTCTACAGACAGACAATAAGAATAACTCTGGAACACTGTACAACTATACATTGGAAGCCTTCCACCCAATTCTCCCAGAATGAAGAAGCTGCTTGGAGGAGTAGTGAAACATTTCAATCCCACAAGAAAAAAAATCCAGTTGCCATGACTCATCTCCCAGATAACCTCACCTGGGTGACAGAATCTCCACAGACACTGTACAACCCGTTCAAAACCAAGCAGCTTGACAGTGAACAATAAAAGAATGGCCAGAAATGGAACCAGAAGAATAAATGAAATAAGTTGTGGGGTTAGGGATGGCTGTGGGTTGAAATGCAAATCACATTGCACTGAGTATGAATACTGAACTCCTGAATCAATCCACAGCCCCTGCATGATCAATAACTGCAAATTCAGTTGTAATACAGGCTGTGAATCAAATAACAGCAAAGTAGTTGCAGCCTAAACTGCCATGGTGAGTTACTCTAGTTAATGTATGCACACCTACATCATCTAGAATATTCTGATTGACATTGCTGTTCTGGTTTGGCTACTGCTTTTGTTTCATCTGCTTTGCTGTTTTGGTGTAGGTGTGTCATTGATATTTTGTGTCCTTTTCCTTTATAAAGCAAACACAAGGTAGAAGCATTTAAAATAAGGTACATAAAGAAGCCAGCCAACAAATTTTAGCTGCCAAGACGGATTCATGTGTGTGAACAGGAAATGCAAGAGAAACAATCCAATACTGCCCCACAGGCGATTCAGCATTCATTGCTGGGCCTCAGGCTAAAGTCATGTGAGACAATTATCATCATTGTGTCACACGTTTCAATATATGGTGTGTAGCTGAGCTTAATTTTCTGTTGTCTTCTTGTTGTTACATGCTGTTGTATTATATCTGACCTATGATGATCCTAATACTGTAGGCTTTTCAAGATACTTGAGATATTGGTTTTACCTATGCCAGTGGTTCTCAGCCTTCCTAATGCTGCAACCCTTTGATACAGTTCCTCATGTGGTGACCCCTTGGCTTGGAAGAGGCCACAAACCCTCTTTGGAGGGCACTGCCACAGGTGCCATAGAGAACTTACCGCTACAGGCACCCTCAGACAATCGCGGCCTCCAGTGCCATTGACTGACATCCCCTCCAACCTATCAAGCTGTAACTCACTCTTCCCCCTTCCTCCCCCCTCCTCCAGACCCAAGCCATTTGTGCCTTTTTCTTCACAGGCTCATGGCGACCCCTGTGAAATGGTCATTGGACCCCCAAAGGGGTCCCGACCCCCAGGTTGGGAACCACTGGCCTATGCCATCCCCATACTGATGAACAACTTGTACTCATGTCTATGTTGCTCTATGTACTACACCGTACTGGCTTTCTTTCTTACTTCTAGGTAAGCACATATAGGTCCAGTCCATGTAAAGATTACCATGCAGATGCAGAAGAGACTTCAAACTACCCTCTCCCAGTAGCATATTGGTTTGCTGTTGACAATGGAATCTTTTGCGTCCCCTTGGTAAAAATGGTGCTGAGGGAAAGGATTAAGCCTTACTGTTATATTTCAATAACAGCCCTAAATCAAGACCTCAGATGGTTACTTTGGTTTAAGAAAGTAAACAAAACTCAACTGCATGCTACATGTCTAATCTAAAGCAGTGATTCTCAACCTGTGGGCCCCCAGATGTTCCTGGACTGCAACTCCCAGAAGCCTCCACCACTTTCTGTGCTGGAAGGGATTTCTGGGAGTTGCAGTCCAGGAACATCTGGGGACCCACAGACTGAGAACCACTGATCTAAAGTATAATTTATGTCTCCATTCCTAGGCATACAAGAAGCCCCCTTTCAGATTTTTATTAATTGAATTTTTTATTAAACAGTTATGGTTTTCTACTGAAATAGAACACAAGGTGACAGAAGAGAATAAAATGCAGATAAATTATAAAATTAGGCTTAAAACATAAAAAGTGAATCTATGAAGTACAACACTGAAAACACAGTGATTTTTTTAAAAAGTTAAATAAGCAGCATCCACCCTCATTGTATATCGTAGCTGTCGTCACTGTATCTATCAGCATTAAAGCCCCAAACCAATTTAAAGCACTAGTAAGAAACCCCTGTATCAGCAGGGGGTTGGTTCCAAAGACCCCCTCCTTGATGAAAAATGCAGATAGTAGCAAATGCAAAGTGAACACATGGCAAATATGTTTCTGAAGTTTCTTTTATGATTTTCTTTCTTTAAGACAATTAAAAATATGGTTATTTTGAAAGGCGTTTCCTGATCAAACTGGATTTTAAGATCTTGATCAACCAATCTAACTCCAGCCTGTGATCTTAATTTTACAGTAATATTCCATATTGTTGATGTTTGATTTAATTTTGTTGTGTTAACCCCCTCTGTTATTATATATTTTTGTTATACTGATTATGATTTTATTGTGTTTGTTTATATTGTATTGTATTGTATTGTTGTTTTCTGATTATTGTGAACTGCCCAGAGTTGCCTTTTAGCCAGCTGGGTAGGATATAAATAAATAAATAAATAAATAAATAAATAAATAAATAAATAAATA
>JAHTLZ010000240.1:23287510-23317038 GCA_023846285.1 Phrynocephalus versicolor
ATAAATAAATAAATAAATAAATAAATAAATAAATAAATAAATAAATAAATAAATAAATGATATAGTGAAAATATTACTATATTCCCACTTCTACCAAGCTAGTATGAATTCCACCACAGATTCTCTGAACAACTTGCAACATTATGAAAACCTGGCCTGGACCCAAGAAATGAAAGTGCCAGTGTTTAAACTGCTTTGGGTGATCCACTTTCATTGTCCACGGGCAACCAAGGTTAAGTGAATCAGCAGGTACTGACCCCACAGATGTGTATGTGTGTTTCTGTGTGTGTGTGTGTGTGGGGGGGCGCTACTGTATGGTTGCTACCACATGAACGCCAAGGATTAGAACTACCTTGGAGTTTCTTTACACAGAATTTCAGAGCCTGGGAGCCACCACCAAGAAAACCCTCTCCCAGGCTGCCACCAAACATGCCCATAGTGGTTGTGAGACAGAGAGAATTGCCTTTCCCTAAAAATAATAAAACCTACGTGGTATTTAATGAAGAATGTAGTCTTTCAAATTGCCTGGTCTCAAATGCTAAAGCTGTATGGGCCATAGCATTTGAACTGCATCCCAAAACAGACACGTCCTCAGTCAAATTGCTGTAATAGCAAGGGAGTCGTAGATAACTGACAATGATCCAAGCAGCTGAAACCTTTTATTACCTTTCAAAGGCGGCTTCTTTAAAATATGTTACATTGGGCTGAGGCTTGTATCTTGCTGATGCCAAACTTGCTGTGTAAGAGATTGCTTCACATTTGGTTCCTCTTGTTTTACCATTCCCACAAAGAACCCAACAATATGGAATATTGCTTTATCATCAATGCTTCAATTGCTCCAAGTTAGAGACTGCCAGGGAACGTGGAGTACCTTCTCCACGGAGCCTGTACAGTACACCCTGCAGCTGCAACAAGATACTAGCTCAAGGAATTTAACTACCCTTTGAGCCAGTGTGTCCAGATCTGACTTCTCAAGGAATTTATACAAATACTGTAGTTCTCTAGACCATGGTGCAGCAGAGCCAGCACTCACAAGGCTGACATTGCAGAACGTTCTCCATAGCAGGGTCTATGACATGGTGCACTGTCCTTCTAAGGCTTCACTGTTTTCTTTGAGCTTATCTGTAGTTCATACAGGATCTCATACAGCAATGGATTTTGCCAGGAATGCATATCTGTTGCTGTAAGGCAAACTTTCCAGGTGGTTTGGGATTAAAAGCCATTAAATTTACAAAACACCTGATCTTCACCTCTTCTTATGGGATGAGTCAAATCTCTTCAGTTTTTTAAAAAAACTTTTCAAGGTAATCTGAGTATGGGGTTGTTGTGATAAGCTCATGCACATCCACATTTATTACTACACTGCCATTGCAGACTTAGCTCTACCAGCACACACCTGGTGATAAGCTAAAGCCTTTGTATCCAGGCTCATATGTGAATCCAAGAGTTTTGTTCCCTAGGGAAGTGTAACCCTATCCCTTCCCAAAGACAAGCTGACTACTTCTTCATGCACTACATGTCCCCTGATCACTCCTGTTCCCAAAACATGCAGCTTCCTCTTGGTTCACTTTCAGAAGAACCTTAAAACCTTATAAAAAATCCATTCTGTTTGGGAATTATTCTACTGAACTGAGCTTTAATAACAATCTTCTTGATCAATATAGATTTCAGTACTGCGCACAAGAGCCATCCAAAGAGGGCAGGGCAAACAGAAAAACCAGGCCAAGGAGTTACTAAATCAAAAGCTCTCCCATGCTCAGGCCACTTGGTGGAGGGTGGCCTAAAAATAAGCACATCATCTCTAGGTATGGCAAGCTATCCCTTCAATTTTGAGTAAGTGCTAGAACTACCACGACCACGACCATGACCATGACCACCACCACCAGCACCACCATGATGTATTTTCATGCACAGTATACTTGTTAATAGTATATCACTTGCTATTGTATGTTGGTTTTGATTTGCGAACAATTGGTTTTGAAGTCTGTTGGGATGGTGATGAATATCCAAACAGGTGGGGAAAATATCCATCAAATATTTAAAAAAACAAATAAATGCATTACTGCTCCAAAGATTGTGAAGACTGTTTAAAGGAGTATCAAGTGATCCCAGTTTCAAAAATCCATTATCTGGATATAAAAGGAAAACCACATCACATGGATCCTGTGATGTTGGTATTAAATATGGCTATCTTCACAAATCTAAAGTGTCCCTATACTTTCTCGCATTTTGTATGTTGAGTGATTGTGTCATGTGACCAATATTGTGTTGCTTATTCACATGGGTTCTGCGTGGTGCTCTGGTTTCACAAATGTCATTTACCATTACCTCTATTCCCCCCTTAAAAAATAATATGGAGACATCACTTTGTCAATGAAATGTCAATGATATCCAAACACCGTTTTGTGTATTTCAAGCTGCAACGTTCAACATGGTTGATAATTTGTTGGTCATTTTACAAGTACACCCCCCTCCAAGTAAATCCTATGAAATCAAACGATTTTTTTCTTGATTTCGTTTATCTGCCTTTCACTTTCTTCTCACTCTTTCCACTATGCCCTCAATGCCCTCACCCAGAAAACATAATGCAAGTCACCCATTGGCATAAGGAGGAATCGACACATCATCTATTGGCATAAGGAGAAATTGATTCACTGTTGGGTAAATTTAAACACAAAGAAGAAGAATGGGGGGGGGTAAAAATTAGCAACAGATGACAGGGTAGTTGTAGTGGCAACACACATAGAAATATTCCAGGATTCTGGGTTCAGACAGGACTTGAAACCAAAAGTAATGTGGGGCAGAAGGTAGAATAAAAAAACTGATTGGTCCCCAGATGATAGGATTTTCCACACATTCAGTATGCTTTTTTTGGGGGGGGGGGGCAGAAATGTAAGGTACAATATGTGCTGTGTGAATGCCTTCCCAAACCTGAGATCAATGAAAGAAACTGGAGATCCATTTTGGATGTCTGAACACAGCCTAAAGGAGGGACATGGGTGAGGGTTGCACTGAGGAACAATAGCCTTCTTCCTGCCTGCTCAGTCATGTCACCCAGCTTCATTTTAGAGGAATGAATATGGAGACAGTGTGAGGGGTGGAGTCTCTCTAGTGAGAACAAATAAAGGATTAAGATGCCAATCTGTCAAGGGTGTAATTGTAGCTTGCTTCAGGGCCATGACTGAAATCTTGTGGGGGATCACAGCAGCTATAAATAACTCTTCCTTCTATGTCACTGGTAGGTGTGACTGGAGGCAAACAACTCTGTTGTAGCTATTAGCAACCTTTTGAGGCCGAAGCTACATGCATAATACATATGGTTTGAAGATAGAATAATTGGTATATTCTGAAACAACTGATACATTCATGCTCCTTTACACAAGCCCACTCAAAAAGAAGCCCCTATGAGTACCACAGGACTTAATCCTTTTGGCCAACAAATGAATGAAAAATAATGTGGAGTTTTTTTGGGTGAGCGGCCATGTTTGTCCAGTATAGCAAAAAAAAAAAAAAAAGGGGGGGGGGTGGAACTTTTAAGAGGAAGACCAATCAGTCTTACTGATGCACATTTCCAGGTTGCAATGCTTGACCTCAGTTGAGCTTATTGCATGACTGGACATATACAGGACTGAATATAAGAGGTCAAGAAGCAAGTTGGTGCTTGACATCCAAGAACAAATCAAAACAAGACTTGATGAAACTTACCGCTTAATTTTTCATTTCATTGTTTTTGGTTTAGAAAGATATGTTTTTTTCATGGCAACTGTACGTTTCATACAACAAAAAACACATGCTTCTTATCATTGTAGACTGTTTTCCATGAACAGTGAATGTGCCTTTTGTTCAAGTGCTAATTTACTGAGCTAAATAATGTTGTCCAATCAAAAAAATAAAAAAATAAAAAAATAGAAGATTTGAATTCCGGACATCAGAAGACACATTTTAGATCCCCTTATTTAAAAAAAAAATTTTAAAACCAACAACAATCCTTTAAATGTCACAGCCTACTGAGCAGGTACAAGAGGTCTCAACTTCATGTGGATTGGAAACCCTTGTCTGTTCTCCCTCACCCCCAGTGCTTACTAAAAGAAACAGGAAAAAGAAATTGCTTTCAAATGAGTTGGAATATCTACACAAATACTGCCTTGATGTAAAATTAAGTAGAAAACTGGTATATTTCTTTGGTAAACATAGTTACATCTGAATTCATAGAAGTGGAGTTGGGGAAAAGGGTTCACCATGAGAGAAATGAAGGGCTAAAGTCAACTTTCTGTTGGTGGAGAGTCCTTCCCTATCTCTGCACGGCTTCTGTGCCATCTGCATATGGCTTTCCCAGCCTTTTAGAGCCAGTTTTTGGGAAAATGCTGGGGACTAGAGATGGGCATGAACAAGAAAACTGGTGGTTTATGATGATTCATAATTTGTGGCTAACCATGAACCAAATGGAAAATGAACCTGTTTGTGGTTCATTTTTCCAGTGTGTACTGTGAGTGTGTGGGGGTGTGGGGGGGCACTTTCTGCCACTGCCATCACCTGTGCTATCCTCTGGGACAGTGGCCAGCTCCTGCCTATCAGCTTGTGATCATGTGCCTATTATGCAGCTGATAAGTGGGTGCATGCTTAGAGGAAGTGATTGGCTCCTGGCAGGGAAGCTGATCCTACCACTTTTGAGGATGGTGGTGATGACGGTGGTAAAGGCGGAGGCGGCAGGAGCAGGTAGGATGGCAATGAGGGCAGTAGGAAGTGGGTGGGTGTCCATCACTTTTTGTTGAACAAAATTAAGTGCTGGTGGGGGGAGGGAAGTCTGAAATTTTGTTTCGCTTCAGCAGACTGGAATCCCTGAACTGGGTTATGAACTGAACAGTAAACTAGACCACTTTTTGGGTCTTTTTCTTGTGTACAGTTTGGTTTGTGCCCATCTCTACTGGGGGCTGTAATGGGGAGGGAATTCCTCCCCTGTTTTACACTCACGTGTGCCATTCTTCCAGTAGAAATATATCACTGTACTCTAAAAAGACACACAGAACAGCCTTTGGGACTCCTACAACCAAGTAACACAAGATAGCTGAAATCCTCCTATTGCTCAGTGTAGCAAATCACAATTCGAGTAGAGATTTTACCCAGTGTTTGGGCAACATGGCTAACAGAGGTCTAGTAGAATTCAGAGCAGACAAATCACACAAAATAAATGTGTGTTTCTTCCAGTATTTTTCATTCAGGCATTTAATTCCTTCACAGCACCCAGAGATTTGCAAATGAAGCCCATGTTGACCTCTCAGTGACTACAGTAATCAGAAAATAAATGCAAACTATTTTGCAAAACAGAGTGGACAAGTAAATGACTTCTAGTACTTGGGCAAAGAGAAGCAAAGGAAACTGAATCAAAAGCATCAGCGCTGATCGTTTAGAAAAGCTGAATTTGCTGAGCCACGTGCAGTTCTGCAAAACTGTTGACAACATCTACAAGGCTTTGGGGGATCTTTTTTATTGCAAGTCTGGGGAACAAAGGTCCATTGAGTACTGTGGGGGTTACTTCTGAACCAAACTTGGTTGGTGGAGTAGGGTTTGTATGTAGTGGAGAAAAAAGTATATTCAAAAACCCTCTGCCTTTTGCCTCCAGGAACAGAGGTGTTCCATATCTCCATGGCACCTTCAGCCACCACTGAACTGCCTTTAGATCAGTGCCCCATGCCACTTCCTGAAAAGGCGGGGGTCAATATGTTGGAGTAGGTTTTGACATGCCACCTACCTCGTGAATTGGCTGCTGAGAGGAATCAGTGGAAACCACATGGTGGAACTGATAATACCACCTCAGATGGAGAATAATAACAGAGAGGTACTTATTTATAATTAACCCCTTTGCCTTACAACAAAGGTTCGATTGAACATTACGACATAACTTACTGAGGAATAATGTAACTTCTTTTGTGGAGTAACTTTTAACTTTTTATTTATAGCAAAGTGTTCTGCTTATATACCGCCCCATACCACTACAAGTGGTCTCTGGGCGGTTTACAATTTTAATTACAGTGTGCAGGCTACACATTGCCCCCCCAGCAAGCTGGGTACTCATTTTACCGACCTCGGAAGGATGGAAGGCTGAGTGAACCTTGAGCCTGCTACCGGGGATTGAACCCAGGTCGTGAGCACAGTTTTACCTGCAGTACAGGCATTTAACCACTGCGCCACGAGGCTCCCACCATTGGGATGTGATACGAGGTGAAACCAATGTCCCACGGTTCAGTTGCTGCCTTGTATTTGTGCTGCACGTTGAGGTGACAGTGTGGGATGGAGGGGACAAGAGTGTGCTTTGTACCACAAGCCAGTGCCTTGTAACATTCAGATATTTTTAAAGAAGTAACTAAAAAGTACTATTTCAGCCACCACTGAGAAAGTAAGTTGATACTTTGTAACAGCAACCAATTACTTTTGGCAGACTGTAATTATAGATATGTCGGTGGGTAACACTTTTTAAAAAAGTAACTTGCCAAATTTTATTTACCACTCCCTTTCCATAAATAGAATGTCAGAAGCCAAAGGGGTATTACAAGTTCACATCTCTAAAAGTTCTAATGACATTTTCTGTAACCTCAATACGGACAAACATTTCTTTAAGGAAAAATTACACACATCCATCAATTATTGTTCAAGCCCATAATTAAACTGCAGTTTTACTGCACCATGGAGCCATCTTAGACTTTTTAAAAAGCTAAAAGTTAATTTCAGCAAGAGTTCTTGCCTTTAAATTTTGTTCAACAAAAATAATTCACAGGCAAGCCAAATGTGAAAGTCCTGTGCTGGAGTAAAACAAGATACAAATTCTGCATGTCCATTTAAGAACAGAATAAAATTTTCTGAACTTTCTTTTTAAACTGGCATTTTGGGACATGTAGTCCACAAAAACGTTACATTAAAATATGAAAGTTAGTATTTAAGGTGCCACATGTTTGTGTCTTTTGTTTTGTTTTGTTTTTCTTTGATTTTTGCCTAAATTTCTGGTCTATGGGAACCAAAGGTGCTGCCTTTGGGACATCTGGTACTGACTCTTTTTGATTAAAAAGGTTCTAAATCCAGTGGGATAAAATCCTCATATTTTGTACTACATGAATCTAAAGCTATAAATTTACTTCTGTGTTGGAGGATAGATAAGACTCACATTCCTCCTTGTTTTTCCCCCAGAATGTGAACACAACTTGAGGCTGATTGTTGAGCATTTAATTTGATTTCATTAAACTGTATTTTTTAAAAACAGTATTTTTACATGTTCATTTTATGTACCAAACCATAAAGTAAAATTTCCATCCAAAAGCAATTTCATTTGTTGCTAGAAATTTATTCTTGACATGTTTCTGTTGCAGTTATTCCAGATGTTGCAGATGTCACCCAATAAGACTCATACAATACTGTAGAATCTTAAAGGTAGCACTTGGAGGTGGTGCATTTGTAACCTAGTGAACTCATGAGCATTTCATGAGCTTCCTTTTTGTAAAACTCCCAGTTGTCTCCTGAATCTTAAGGCAATTGCCTATACAGTGGACCCTTGTATAACAAACAGCTTGTATAAAACATAAAATTTGTACAACATAAAAATTCCGGAGATAGGGGAAATTTGCTTAACATAATCGCCTATGGGGAAAATACGTACAACATAACAATGGGATTACTCTGCTTTCAATGCATTCCTATGGGAATTTGTATAAAGGAAAATTTGCTTAACATAATTTCATTTGGAACGAATTCCTTTATACAAGGTACCACTTGTATATCCAATCCATGGTTACCTCAAGGTAGGCATACAGTATACACATTTTCCAGTAGGTGGCAGCATTGTGTCATGACACAATATTTCAATTTTGTGGAAACAGTAGGACCTGTGGTTGTCGCCACTCCCTCGTGAGATTCAGAGTTTCATTTGGATAGTTCTGTGACTCATAGCATCTCTTCCAAACATTGAGGCATACTACATGATATTCGCACAATTTGACCCAGAATGAAATTAAAATGTCTTTCAAATGTTGTAAATTCTATCCTCCACTGAGTAATACTGCCTGGGAGTTTATAGTTTCAGTCACTGAAATATGACTGGCAATTGGTCAATGACTGCAGTTGCATTGTGTGTTGTTTGTCCAACTAAGAACCCTTAGACAGAGATGCCCATGTCCATCCATACCCTTTACGTTTGGGGAGATGTGTATCGGAGATTGAGAAGTCACTTGAAGAAGGAATTTCTTATATAACTTCTTGCAGAAGCCTTTCCCCAAAGATTGCCAGCATTAAACTCAGTGATTTTTCTTTCAGCTTCTTCTATTTTTAATTTGAAAAAGAAAACAAACAAAAGAGATGAAGATGGCATAAAAGATGGCATAAAACATATAACCCATAATGTCCTTTAAAAATAACTAAGTACTAAGTAGAAGATGCAGAATAAGTTATATCCTTGCCACCCCCAAGAGATGGATTTTTAAAAATTCTTATGCAACTCATTATTTTCTTTTTAAATTGTGGTTTTGATATATCTTCATTTCAAAAAATAAAAAAAATAAAAAGAATTAAAAACCTGGTAAAAAGAAATGGGAAAAACTGTGGGGGTTTTTTTTGGGGGGGGGCAACTCTCCAACTATCTCATGTTCTTAATTTAATTCTCACAGTGGTTGTCCAAAAAGCAACTTTTCTTAACTTTGAACTTGTTACAGCCACGAACATTAGTAACTTATTACTTCTGACTTTTGTGGGGGAATCAAATAATCCCCAAACATCTCCTCATGATTAATATTAAAAATACAATAACAGCAAAATAGCAAACTGATTAGGGCACATCTACAAGGGCTGTTCTGGGGAAATATGATACACAGGGTTATTCAGGTTTGCTTCGCTGGTGGCGAAACAATTTTAAGCTCCGGATCTGGGAGCCATTTGCTGCGGATTTTTGGGGGTTGTGTGAAAAGGCCCTTTAGTTAAGTCCTTGTAATGTGTTAGCATTTTACTTTGTGAAGATACAGCCACTCCTTTGTGCAGGTACTGCCTCGTGTGGGAGTCCTTGAGGTGCTTGTGTAAAACCACTGGGAGTTGATGCTAGGTTTAGTAGAATGAGTCATGTAATTAATTTGGCTAGCTCTTCATCTTTGACCTTCATTATAGATGCACTCTTCTTTTGGCGTTTACCCCATGCTTGCAGAGGTCAGCAGATACTGGGGCTACTTTTCAATACATTGCTCAATAATTTCATTTATTAAACCACACTTCAGCTGGATGCTGCTTGAGTCTAGCATCTGCTGATTCCTGCTGTCTGAGATTAACCAACTTTTTTCCTGGAACCTTTCCCAACCACACTGGGGAAACCAGTGTAACATCTCAGAAGCAGCCATTGATTGGCTTGCATCACAGTATTGATAACATTGCCAATACAAAGTATCTTTCATTACTGCGTATTTCCCTAATTCTTCAACAGCACAGGCTCTTCATTTCATTTCAAACTGAAGCTGCTTGAGGACCAAAGGAAAATAAAATATCTCTAAACAACCCAGTTCCAATCACGTGAGGATGTCTTGAAATAACATCCTTATATCTGTTTCTTCCCTTATTCATTTCTGCTTCATTGCAAAGCAAATCTTCCTGTTACTACTTCTGGGCTGATTCCACATTTAAGCACAATTAAGCATATTCTTGGAACTCATAAAATTATTGTTTTTTTTTACTACATAGCTCAGAGTTCCCCAAATTGCATGGACCCCAGGATTCCAACAGTCATTGTCCAAAAATAAAAATAAAAATAAAAAATAACCCCCCAACCCCCCTCCCCCTCAATAGGCCTATTCAGAACTTGACTATGACTCTTAGAATAGTTAGGGCCATGGAATTCTAGGAGATGTCATTTATTTTTAAAAAGAGAATTTTCTGAGTTCCAAGAACATTCTTAGTGTGATTAAATCTGGCATTAGATCAGTAATACCAGAAAATAAAATCACTGGGAGCAATCATGACTAATGTAAGTCCTACTGATTTAGAAGGGAAGTTGTGCCCTGCCATGAACCAGCTGCCCCTAATAGAAGAAGAGCCTTGATGAGTGTTTGCAGAGGTGGCGAGCCAGCTGTTTCCAGCAGCTTTGTTATATATAACAAGTCAGACTTTTCTCCTGTTCCTCAATCTCATTGTTCAGCAACTGGAATTTATGCAACTCTATCTTGCAAAAAAGGGAGCTTCCATTTAGCCTTATGACAAAGCAGGCTTTAGAGGAGGAAGAGCGACAATGGAGCACTGTCTGATACTCCAACAATTAATTGAAAAATATGCCTCTAAAGGCCCAATCTCCCTATATGCTGCATTTATAGATCTGAAGGCCGCCTTTGATTCTATCTCAAGGCAGAGGTTATGGCAAAAACTAGGCTCTTCTAGCATTGATAAAAGACTTCTTTACCTTATCCAAGCCCTCCATCAGGAAACATACCTTAAAGTAAGATGTAACCCACAAGGCTTACTAACAAACTCTATCAAAACCTCCAAGGGAGGTTTAAGTGCTCATGTTCTCTTGTAGCTTTAATGTAATGTTGTCTTTTAATGCTATAAGATGTTCCTCAATTCCCTCTTCTCAATACTTGAACATGTCTTAATTGTACTGGACTGTATAGTATCCCTCATTACTGTAAGCCGCCTTGGGTCCTTTTCCAAGGAGAAAGGTGGGGTAAAAATACTCTAAAATAAAAATAAATAAATAAAATAATATGTTTAACTGGACAAAAAGAATCTTCAATCTTCTCCAGCAAGCTGATCATAGTCAGCTGTAATACATGACAAAACTAGATTTTACATCTCTCTTTCCTTGGCATGTAACCTAGAATCTGAATGAAATTAACAATAAAAATGTATTACACACACACATACACACACAAAATGGGTCAATCACAAAGTAATTTTGATGCTGTGTGCTAACAAGGACTTGAATATTTTCTCCAGTTGATGGCAGAAATGCCACACCAAGGGCCTACCAGTGAATAAAGAGTGCTCAGTTGTAAAGAATTCAAAGAGGGACAAATGCCATCTTCCGGCATTTAAAAAGTAATTTTCTTATCATAAACAGCTGACAACAACAAGTGAATTAGTGCACCTCACAAGTTCCTGACCCATAGCACAGTTGCCATCTTTTGTCCCTCTTTGGTTCCTTAATAACAATAATGTGTCATCAAGTTGATTCCAGCCTTGTCTGGGGACACAGTACTCAGAAGTGGCTGATAAGTTCTGCTTTCTGAGACTATTATGCCATTCTAAGACTATGTAACTTGCTCAAGGCTGCACCAGCTTGCTCTTCTCCCTAGAGGAACAGTAGGGAGCCAGATCCTTGTCCCCCAGGCCCTTCAGCTGACTGAGATATCCAAAAAGCTCTTCCATTCTTTATTAACTGTATTTATACCCTTCTTTGTCCCTTTTCTATACTTTTAAGACTATTCCTACAAAAGCAAAGCAGTGTGTACCTTCAATTTTGAGGAAATAAGAATCTTGATGATACAGTGAGTTGAGTGTGCAATGACCAAGGGAATCAAAGCTAGGAATGCTTCTTGTTAAAAGTGATTCATTATAATCTGTTTCCAAAGCTTTAAAAAAAATGGTTATCATTACCGTTACTATTTTAGAACAAGCAACATCTTGCTTTCTGTTTAGTTCTTGTCAAATATGCATCTGAATGTTCATCATTCAGCAGCACAAGGCACAGCATGCCAGCATTTGAATTATATACTTCTGTGTTTACCCGTATATACTTGAGTATAAGCCAGGGGTGCCCAAACTTTTTGTAAGGAGGGCCAGATGTGGTGGCTGAGAATGTGTCAGGGGCCGGTTGCTCCCTGACCCTGCCACCCCACTGCAAGCCCCCCCACTAACCCATAAGCCCCACCCACTGACCCCTTGCAACCCCACCTGCAGGAAGGAAGGCGGGGACCAAGGGAGGGAGGGAGGGAGGGAGGTGGAAACCAAGAGAGGAAGGGGAACACGGAAGGGAGGGAGGGAGGTGGGGACCAAGGGAGGGAGGAAAGAAGGAAGGTGTGGACAAAAGGAAGCACAGGGAGCCGTGGCCACAGGTTGCCCCTTGGAAGAGGCGATTTGTGCGACCTTGCACCCCCCCAAGCTCCCCAGCGGTGGTGATGGCTCGCCCACCAGCCCACCCCAAAGGTCCTTGGCGGTGGCAGAGGCCAGCTGGCCTGCCCACCCCGATACGTTCCCCTGCGGTGCCGGTGGCAGCAGACTTCCTGTCCGCCCAGCCACCCAAGCTTCCCAGCAGTATCAGTGTTGGCAGAAGATTTTTTTAAAAAGGGGGGGGCAAAAGAGGGGGAGGGAGGGGAGGGCCAGCCAGCCACGGGCCACTCAGAATGGCCTGACAGGCCGGATTTGGGCCCCGGGCCAGACTTTGGGCATGCCTGGCATAAGCCATCCTGAGAATAAGCCAAGGGCCTAATTTTACTCCCCAAAACTGGGAAAACTGATTGACTCAAGTATAGGCCGAGGACTTTTTTTTTAGTTATACTGTACTCGAGTATATATGGTATACCGGCCGAGCAATAAAGAGGCTGGGGATAGTAATTGGCAACCTGTGCTGGGAGCGTGGAGGCAATAAAGGAGTTAATATCATAGAGTAAACTCCCTGATTGCCTCCACAGTCCCTGCACAGTTGCCAATACTACCCTCAGCCCCTTTAGAGCTTCATAACTAAGTTCCCTCACCCCCAAATGTTTCCAAATTTCAGGGGGTTTCCTAAAATCACTTTCTGATGCTACCCCTGCTGCTTTGAAGTCCCAATGTAAGTAAATTTTGATTGCATATTTTAAAAATAATTTTCGAGTGTGCATTTTTAAAAAAACATGTACTCAAAAATTACTTACATTGGGGATACCAAAGTAGTAGGGGTACTACCTTCAGGAAGTGATTTTAGGAAATCCCCTGAAATTTGGAAACATTTGGGGGTAAGGGGGCTGAGTTATGAAGCTCCAAAGAGGGTGCCCCTAAACCTTCTCATTGGAATCATATGGGAAGTGGAGGCACCACTATTGCTTGCCTGATCAGGACTTGCCCTTCACTGCCCTCCCCAAGCTGTCTGAGCACCTAAGTTTGCCCCCCCCAAAAAAACTTGGAAAACTTATGCTGATGGCATTTTTTCACCCAAATATAAGGGCTAAAAAACTAGGCTTATACTCAAGTATATACAATAAGTGAGGCCACACTCACATAGCTACAACAGTTACTTGAAAGTTATGGTTCAAACATAAATGGAGCAAAGCTTGGCTTCTTTAAGGACATTGCAATATAATATGCACAGATCTTGGTGACTAGGAAGATGGTAGTTAGTTACTCATAACTATCTTTTTTGTAACTAACCAAACCCACTGTCAGAGAGACAGAAAGAGAGAGAGAGAGAGAGAGAAGCAGCCCCAGGTCACAAATTTCACTATGTGATATTCAATCAGACACTATTTCTTATAGAGAGAAACATCTCGGTATCTTTTGCACAGGACAATGTATTTCTTTCCATGTGGCCAAACCACCCGTTTATACAAAGTAAAAGATGATTTAGGTAGGATTTGTATATCCATTCAAAATCAGCCTCTTTTCCAATAAACTGGGATTAATTTATTTCCATGACGGCTCACGATATTTAACAAAATTTTTATAACAGTAATTAGTGCTTAGACATTTAAGAACCAAATTTGTCTTCTCCCTCCAACATTTAACCTTGAACAACAATAAAAATCAAGTTATTTTTCACTGACACCAGCTGAACTTCTGCTTTTCCCAGTGTGCGCTGTAATTGCTTTTCAACGTTTGCATTTTTGTCAAAGGAATTATTCATGCTGATGCAATAAGATGCCCTCAGGAGTCCAGCCACTTCAGTAGGACAGGGCTGCTTGCGAAAGATTGGGGAAGATATGACGCACATCCTTAGGGTGGGTGCTCATGATGCAGGGAATGGCATTCCACGTACTGTTTTTGTTTTAAAATTGGCACAATGCTTTAGAGAATAATTCTTTTTTTAAAAAATACCCCAAGCCTCCAATTCCTACCTAAGGTAGCTGGTGAGCAGCAAAAATTAGGGGTTATCAACAACACCATTCAAAAACAACCCACATGTTTGCTTTCTTTCCACTGAGATAATAATTGGCAGAAACACCACAATAAATTTGAGAAATTTCGTTGTGTATATTTTAAATCACCTACAAGTTCTTCCTCTGCGTTGTCTCAAAAATGGTTTTGGCGAACTTTGGTGGCGATTCTAAATATTTTAGATTTTTCAGGATAGATGGAAGTAGGGACAGATTTCCAGTTGAGTAATGTCCACACCTAGATAGTTCCATATACTATATATATATCCACATCCAAATTTAAAATTTCTGGATCCCTGTAATAATACTTCCTAATACAGTACTGTATTCAGAATCCCATTTGCTCCAATAGATTAGAAAACTCTGCTTGCTGATTACCACTTCACTGATTATCTTGATGTCAAGTGACTTTTTTTTGCTCATTTCATGGTATTGGCATTTTCTAGTTAGTTTCTTTACCACAGTTACATTATATGATCCAGCACTCTCTCCTCCAGCTACTCTGTTGAGAAGAGAAAGTAAAAGACACTCTAACATCAAGAGTAGTAGGGTAGAGAAGCCAGTGTCTCCTGACTGGAGTAACGTTAGCTTTAGGCTTTATAAATTCATAGATTAATATATTATGAATCAACAGGGAAATATTCTATTAGGTTTAGGCCTATTTGGGGGTCTATGAAGCAGAGAGATTTTTTCTGTAGAGATGGATATACTAAGGTACTAAATTTTGCATGTGTGTGTGTGTGTGTGTGTGTGAGTGAGTGAGTGAGTGAGTGAGAGAAAGAGATTTTCATTGAAAGGGTTTGTGTTATTCTATAGCAAAATCAGGTATTATTCTTCTTTAGGTAGTTTTAGGTAGTATCTGGAGGTAATATGAAACATGACTGTGGTAGAAGTAGGCACCTGGGGAGCGATGCTGCCTGCACCTGCTACAGCAGCTTCTGCTGAATGTAGTGAGATAGAGATTTTATATAGAGAGGAAAAACACAGCCTACAATTCCTATTTTGAGTCCCGCCCAAAACATCTATTCTCCAGCTGCCTTGTTCAGCACTGGCATTCCAAAAGAGCATCGGGCAGCAATACTTGTGTGTGTGTGTGTGTGTGTGTGTGTGTGTGTGTGTGTGTGTGTGTATGTAGGATGCAGATATGCGTTAACCTTGGGCATCTTCCAGGGATGCCTTTCTGCAATCCAGCCACGGCAGTCAGAGCAAGGAGGTAAAACAAGATGGTGAAGAACGCATTTCTCTCTCAAGGAGATGATGGCATCAGAACTCAGAATGTCACTGTCAGTTTGGACAGTAGCAGTGATACAGGCTTTGCGTTTGGGAAAGAGATTTCTCAAGAGCACCAGACAATGCCTTTCATAATTATACCAAGCAGCTCCAGCATATTCAAGAAAGAGTTTACCCCAACCACCAATTCCCAGCAAATCTCTCCTGCTCAAAGCACCATTATGGTTGGTGGTAACTCCCCATTCAAGTATATACACATCTGATGTGGGGGAAGTGGAGACTGAGGGGACACAGATGAGGGCTCATGCTATGTCACAAGCATGTGACACCAGAATCATTCCTGTCCCTCCAGCGGCACTTGCCTGACCAGTTATCGGAACTAATAATGATGACAAGTTACCAATCCCTCTTAGAAACAGTGTGGAACAGGTGCTGGCATGCATGAGTAGATGCACTGCAAGAAGGCGCTGAAGCAGGGGTAAGACTTGACCCACCTCTCCAAAAGTAGCATGCTCAGCTACCTAAAGGGCCAGCACAAGGCACTCCTGCTATTATATAGTATCACAAACAATAGGCCACTGGAATTGCTCCTCTCCACTCTATCCCCAGATCTTGCCTGCAGCTGCCCTGAAAACCCTGGGAGACAAAACGGAGACTAATCCGTTATGTTACTGGACTAGGAAGGAGTCTGTCTGAGGAGGCATGGCCAGGGTGGCAGCAGGAGTGCTGTCTTGCCCACCAGTTAGTAGACCAAGCGAGAGAGAATGTTCTCTCAGGGAGGGGACATTGTCAGTCCGCACCACTCTCTCCTGCAGCCCGCATCTGTAGAAAAATGCATTTTCCTTCAGGTCAGCTTACCACTGCTAGGCTTCCCTGAAGTCCCCTTTAAGGTATAGAGGAGTGTTGGCGAACCTATGGCAATGAGGCCAAAGGTGGCACTCAGAGCCCTTTCTGTGGGCACCCGACATCTCCCCTTCACAGCCACCTGTATTCAGGTTAAATTGCTGTATTGGCACTTTGCGAGAAATTAGTAGGTTTGGAATCACAGTTTGGGCACTCAGGCTCTAAAAAGGTTTGCCATCACTGGTATAGAGAGTGGCACACTCGGTTCAGAGTACGAGGCACTCTATGCTTCTGTCTGCTGTCCCTTTGCCTCTTTCATTCTTCCTATTGCTACTCCACAGTTCGGTGCCCACACTCAACTGCGCTGTGCTCTATGCTATCGGTAAGATGAAACAGAACATCAAGTTTTGTTAAAGGTCAGAAAGGCTATTGCCACAGCTAGCAAAGTCATAGACCTGTAGCCCCCACACCCCTGTAAAATTTTTATGCTCTCTGCTGTACTAGGACCTAGGAAGTCAGGTTTCTAGGTCACACTGGGTTATGAAACTCATTACTAGGTGACCTTTGAGATAGCCATTCTCGGCACAACCTACCTTACTGGTTCATTGCACAGATGAAGTGGAGTAGAGGGCCACAGTGTATGCCATCACTGAAGGGATGTGATAAAGGTAACACACAAATATATTTTGTAGGATCCTGTACCTACAAGAAGAGAGAGCATTCTCTCTCTCTCTTACGTACACACAGGCACAGACACTACTGCAGCACGATAGTCATTTAAGACCTGAGGGATAAGCATCACCTAGATTGAGGACAGCATTAAAAAGGCATCCTAATTGTGGCAGCTCTATGTGGAGCACAGCCCAGGAAGACGCAGAGTTTCGGCTGTATGCAATCTCCTCAATTGGCTTGCTAATTACAAACAGGCTTTGCAATCCACCATCCACCCATTTGGTGATACGTCCTGACCTCCCAAGGTGGAATACCTAGATGAGGCTGGGCTTTAACAAGCTATTTGTCATCAGTTTCCTTGCTTCTCTTGTGGTTCTTGGTTTTTAATGAGCTGAAGAAGTTCTGTACCTTGACAGCAATTTGCCAACCTCCTCCCTAGGAGGTGACGAGCAACTTGGTGAGCCAGACATAAAGTAGCCCTCGGGGATGATGCATAGACCCCCCCCTTCCCCCCTTTACTCATATGACCTTTACATTATGTTCTTTTGTATTTCCATGAATGACAGGTTCTTTTTGTCTATTTGCCATCCACCATAATCATAAACTATGTGCTCAACTTAAATATGCACATGGTTTCCATGGAAAGCTGCTTGTTTAGTGAGACATCAATAACTTGTTTTCAAGGCCGTTATTTAAGAACGAGACACCTTGTAGGAGAGACAATACAGGGCTGCATCCAGGTTATTTAAAGATGAATAAATTTGCTTCGGTGTGAGCTTTCTCAAATACAGAGCCTGAAATCCTGTTGCTTATTGCAGTACATTGCAACTAGAGTAGGCTCATTTGAATCAATGGTATGTAAAGAAAAGTTTACTCACCAGACTCCCTATTCTAGTCCCTGCTAGAGCCTACTCTGGTGCAACTTACTGTGCCAAGCAACACAAATTCAGCCAGAGAGTGTCCCCTGTATTTATGTCCCTGGCTGCGTAGCCCAGCCCTACAGCATTTGGAATCTGCAGCACAGCGGGGGCGGGGGGGGGGAGCGCACAAATACTGTAGCACTTTAAAGATTTGAACAGTATTTGGCCTGCCCCCTTTTCTTTTCTCATCATCCTGTAGGTGTTAGCAAAATGTACCCACTCTTTTTTATGGTGGGGGGGGCTGAAGCTGACCCTTTTAAAGTAAAGCCTATATCTGGCTTAAAACAGGGTGAATGAGGGAATAGACAAACTCCACTCCCATAGAGGCTTCTGAATCTGTCATTTTCTAGACTTTATTTTTGACAGCTTTGGGGATGGCGAGGTGATGGAGCTCAGTCTCTTGCAGCCAACACAGTTGTCATGTCTGATATATACGTAATAGTTGTCCACTCTGCCTGCCATGTCAAGATGTGCCCTATAGGTGTGCTGATACCACTTTGTAAGAGAAAGCAAGCTGTGCTTGACTTAACGATTAGAGGTGGGCACGATTTGATTTGTGCTGCTGCTTCAAACAAATTCCTCCACGCAGCACCACGGGCTGTGCAGGGAGAACCCCCCCCCCAGCCCACCTCCTTGTCTGAGTGGTCAGCTGCCAGAACAGGCAGGGAAAGGCAGCCAGAGCTCCTCTCTGGACTGGAAAACTGCTGGAGAAGGAGGGCCCCAGTGGTGCACAAATGACAGTGAGTGGGCTGTCTGGCCAGGGTGGGGTTACAGAATGGGCATCACATGTGGTGCCGTGCCAAGCAATTCATACGGAGTGGCACAAATCATCCATGCCCATCTATATTTACAGTGCCATTCAGGTAGTGCTTGAGTGGGCAGCACCTCTTTCTCCCTATCTTAGTTGTAGCTAAATCATAATCAAGCATGGGACCTGGCCTTCCTAGTGAGTTCAGGAAGCTGCCTGGCTGGACAAGTCAGCACAGGCACCCCTTTTTTTCTTCTACTTTGATCATGAAAACAACAAAAGGCTGGATAATTAGACTGAAGATCAAGGCCCTAACTAGATACGTTAATTAAAAGTCCTTGCAATATTGTTCTCATTTGAGAAAACCTACCATTGGGCAGACCTGTTCTTCACTCCTGTTTGCTCTCTCAAACAAGGAAAACAGTCGAAGAGTTTTATGAGTTCCAGTTAGGGCCTGCAACTAAATGTTGCAGTGCAGAGAGTTTCACTTGCCCTTGGCCAATGATGTCCTCTTCCAAAATATTCTGTTCCATTTTCCTTCTCTGCAGTTTCTCCCCAACAGTATTCCGTCAGTGACCATTGAAGATGCTTACACTTCACTCGATGCATAGCTGTGGGCCACACCTTTATGGATTTGGGATCTTTCTCAAATACACTGATACTGATATAAAGATAGAGATATGTACCTCTGCAAAATATGTGATTCCCCCACACCTTCCAGTATTTTACTGCTTTCTTGTTCCTGGATGGTGCGTTAGGAGGAGCATGTTCAGATAAGCTTTCTTTCAAAAACCCTAAAAATAAGCAGATGTAAACCACACACAATTATCACTTTCTACAGTTGTCATTACTTCTGATAAATCTGCCTGCTCTTCTTGCATAGATCAAAGATGTTGCTTCTAAAATGTTCTTGCTTCTTTGTTGTAATTATTAGCTAATCTTTGTTGGCCATGCAGCAAAGGAAGATTGCATAAATGCCTGGTAGAATTCTACCTCTCTCTCCCAAGTTGCAAATACTAGAAGTTGATTACTGTGGCTTTCAGATTAACACAACATCTCATACAGTTATTGCAATTTCAGCCTGTCTGAGGCCTATTGTCATTATTTGTTTTTCCAGCTGATATATTAGTGATTGAGTAGTTATTTGTCAACCATCTTGGCTTAACTGCTGCTTCTTGGCTGCATGGATCCCACCCCCATCCTTGGCTTTGTTGGGAAAGATTACAGAGAAAGATGTGCTTAATTGTTACAGCCTTCAGGAATTGCACTATTAGGATCTATTGGGAAAGGTGCTAGTAGTATCGCAGTGGTAAATAATAGGGCATTTGTAATTTGCCAGTTGAAAATTGTCTAAAAAAACAGAAATGAAAAAAGGAACTTATATATGTTTCCTTGGTGTTACAGAGTTTTGAATTTCTGATAAAAGTTTTTTTTTTGCTCTGCAGTAGAAGTACAGAAGCTCACAGAGAATAATAGTTTCAAGTTCCTCACAGTCCGCTCCTTTTTCATTAGCAGGCAGTTGTGTGTGTGTGTGTGTTGTGTCGTGACAGTCGTGACTGACTCTACGTGACTCCATGTCCATGGAGTTTTCTTGGCAGGAGTACTGGAGTGGCTTGCCAGTTCCTACTCCAGGCGCCTACAGCACCTGGTATTCCCTGGTGGTCGCCCATCCAAGTACTAACCAGGGCCGACCCTGCTTAGCTTCCGAAATCAAGCGAGATCGGATGTGCTTAGGGCATCTAGGCACTTAGAGTCTTAATAACTCACTCTCATGCATTTGCAAGAAAGAATAAAAACTTTTATTTCCTTACAGTTGCTTGAAATCACAGATCTGTATATGCTGCTTTCTTTGCTGTGCACGCATACTTAGCAACCAACCATAAGGTTCAACAGCAACCAAGCAACTACCACCAACCAAGGAAAGAAGAGGAAAATAAACAGTAGAGACATGCGGGTCTCTTTGAAATCAAAGGCCAGAAGGTACAATTGGTTGGTGTTGGACAGACAATCATTCCAGCCCAGAAAAGTCCCTCCTAGTTACTCAAACCACATAGAGCATGCAAGGTTGCAAACCAAACTGCCACATTTGACTGGCAAGTTGGTCCAAGGGCCTTAGTGAATATTACAGCAGGGTTAAAAAAAAGAGCATTGTGCCATTATCCCAGTGATTCATATACTCTGCAACATCTGAGTCAACTGTATGATGCTTATACAGACAAACTTTTTCTAATCCCCCAGATGCTCAAGTGATGGTGATAGTAGCTAAGTGTGCTTTTTCTCAGGTTCAGCACATATGCCACTGGAAGAAGGCATACTGGCTTCAGCGATACCTGTTTCAGTTAACCTTCGCCTGGGTTTCTGCAATACAGTCACCCCTTGCCATTTCCCGGTTCAGGTACTGCGGTCCCACTATATCGCGGGATCGCAATACCTGCAGGGTGACGGGGAGCGATAGCATTGCTCCCTGCCGCCCCTCCCCCTCCGGGAGGCCTCGCAGATGCCCCCGCCCCTCTGATCGCCCCACCCCCACCCGTATCACGGGCCGGGTGGATCCCTAACCCCCACGATAGGTGGGGGGGTTACTGTATACTTTGTGTGGCACTGCCTTTGAAGACACTCCAGAAACTTCAGATGAGCCAACATGCAGCAGCCAGGGTTTCACTGGCTCCCTTCGTGTAAGAACATTGAACAGGCCACATTTCTACTCCTCTGGCATCTTAGTTGTTTCTCAGCTCAGCCCAAAGTACTAGATTTTTTGAGGGAATAGCACACCAATGCCAGTAGAAAGAGATCTAAACCATGAGCGTGGACAACAATGGGCAGAAGGAAGAAAGACCACGTATTTTTTTTCTTTTGTCATTGCTGCTGCTATTACTAAAACAGAGCTCAAGCTTTTCTCCTCCACAGAAAGCAAAGCAGTGCCTCGTTGAGTCATCACTCTTTATCATTGCCCCATCTTACCTAGTTCTAGCCAGGGCCGGCGCTTCCATTAAGGAGAACTAGGCAGTTGCCTAGGGCGCCAAAATGGAGAGAGGGCGCCGGCCAGCCTGCCCCCCGGCCCCCGGCGGGTGGCCCCCCCCGGCGGGCCCCCCCCCGCCCCCCCACCCGTCGGCCCGTGGCGGCCCGTCGCCATCCGCCTGCCCCCCCGCGCCCATCGCCATGCACACCCCCACGCCCATCGCCGCCCCCGCCATCTGCCCCCCCACCGCTGGCCATCCATCCCCCCGCCCGCTAGCCACCCGTCGTCATCTGCCCATCGCTGCCTGTCACCATCCGCCCGCCGCCCTCTGCACCCGTCGATGCCCCCTGCGCCCGTTGCCATCCCCCGCCATCCGCCCCCCTGCCGCTGGCCACCGCCATCCATCCCCCCACCGCCCACCAGCCACCCGTGGCTGTCCACCCATCGCTGCCCGTGGCTGTCCACCTGCAGCCCCCCGTGCCCATCACTGCCCACCCCCGTGCCCATCACCGTCCCCTGATATCCCCTACCCCCTCCCACTGGCCCACGCTGCCGCCCCACTACCCCGCCACCCACCCACCACCACTCAGCCCCCCACCCCACCCCACCCCTGCCCCGCCCACCCCCCACCCACCCCACCCCACCCCCTCCCCTCCCCTCCCCTAGGGCACAAAAAAACCTAGCACCGGCCCTGGTTCTAGCCAATATACATTGGATGACCCCCCGACGCTCCTCCCCACAGTTTTTTGATATTTTTATTATGTATTTATTCTCACAATGTGTTGTCTGGAGAAAAACAAGAGAGAGCAGCACTAGTGGCATTTCCAGAAGCATGGGCTGTCACTTCCAGAGCCAGATTTCCAAATGCTGTTCCCAGTCCTCTAATAGTGTCTGAAATCACTATATATGACCTTTCCCCCGTCCCTTGTTGGAACCATCATTCACAAAAGAGAACTAAACATGCAAAAAGCCAGGTGCTACCCTCGGTCATTTATTTTGGGCTGGCAGAAATGGTGTGTGGGGTAGGGAATAGTCATTTTGGTTGTGGGGGGACGAAGCGATAGTCATCCAGAGCCTGGGAGTGGTGGCAGGGAAGATGCCATTTTGCAACCCCTAAACGCTGCCATCTGAGGCGACCACTCACTGGGACTAACAACATGGCTGGCCCTGTTCCTTAGCAACCACGGAGGCTTTCTGTGAGGCAGGAAGGTGCTATATAGGGCAGAGTGCCTCCACCCCTTGGGAAAAACAAAAGAAAAAAATGTGGGAGGAAAGATGGTGAAGTCGTTTTGTTTGTTTCCAAAAAATAAAAATAAAAATAAATAAATAAATGTGTCAGTCCTTCTGAAGTACAAGAGTTTGTCATCAGTGGCACATGCTGGGCTCACTAAAATGGCTGTGTGTGTTTGCATGCACGCGTGCTTGACCCAGTAACTCCACATCATCCACCCATCTTCTTCAAAGGGCAGAGGAGAGTCTTCTTTTAATATTCCTTTGCCATTATTGCCCCCAATCTTGGCTTCCACGGTAATTACCATCCTTTATTCAGCCTCCTTTCATGGAGTTGTAGAGTAACTTTTGCTAATCCCCTGCTTTCCCCTGTTTTCCTAGTACATACTGTACTTTCATTATTCTGTAAATGCATTTGCGATTTGAGGAACCTCTTCTACCCATCCCCCTTTGCCTTAAAGCTGAACTGGAGTTGCGCTCAATCGATCATGTCTATTGGAGACTAACAAACATGCTCAGTATTCACTGTTGTGTGTGTGTGTGTGTGTGTTTCCTTTTAATGTACTATTTTTCCTGCACATTTAGGGTGTCCAAGAGATTGCCGATAATTAAATTAATTAAATAGTGCCCCTCCCCAAAGTTCTAAGAAAGACATTGAGATAAATAAGCACAAAATTATCTTTCAGACATTCTTGTTCAGTGTAAGAAGCCAATGGGGCAGAAGGGAAGGGCTGACCCATGGAGCCCAGTGGGTCCTGTATTAGTACAGTGAACAACTCTTGAGCAAAAATAAGGGTGTATCCAGACAGGTGTATAACTCACTATTTGGATTACTTTCGGTGCTGCTTGGTATGAATCAAATTATGGTGTCCACACATATTTTGAGTCTTAGAATGACACATCCTGCACTCTTTTAATGCTTTTGGGCACAGTGCTAGGGCAACAGGTTTTTTGGTGCTAATGATCCTGATCTGTTTATTTATTTATTATTTATTTTGAATATTTTTACCCCACCTTTCTCCTTGGAAAAGGACCCAAGGTGGCTTACAATAATGAGGGGCAATATACAGCCCGGAACATTTAAGACATATCCAAGTTAAGAACAGGGAATTAAAAGAGGCGTCTTAGAACATTAAAAGGTAGCAGTATTGCTACAAAGACAGCAGAGACGGGGCAGCCCTGGCCTCCAGTGGTTCCAAAGTCTGGGAGCATCAACAGAGAAGGCCCTTTCATGTGTTCTTTTAAGGCATACCTGTGAAGGTGGCGGGATAGAGAGAAAGGCCTCTCCTGATGATCTTAGCACCCGAGCTGGTTCATGCGGTGAGATTTGATCTTTGAGGTAGCTTGGATCCAGGCCATTTTGTGCTGAGTAGCCTGTGTGGATGGTTAGTTAGTTTGCACCCAAATAGAGCTGAGGGCATGGTTATCTGATGTGAAAATCCTGCAATACATTTGGTGGTTTATGGTTTTGAAAGGGATAATAAAGAAACCCCTATACTCTACTTTAATTACTCTGCAATTTAAATTTTCTAAATGTTTTTTCCTCTTGATGCTACATGATTTGAGATAAATGAATTGCATTAGAGGTATCATGCATACTATGCTAGGTAGAAGTGTTGCTGTTTCACTATGTCATTTTATTTAACAAAAACAAATCAAAATTAAGTTTTAAAAAAGTTGTCATGGCAGGAAAAGGCAGGAAAGAGGGTGGGAAGGGGGGTGTCATTAATCGAAAGGGAGGAAAGCTGGTGCGATCTAAAACCTGTCTGGGCTCTTCTTGTGGGAGAAAAAATGTTGATCAGTGTGAACAGAAGGATCGCTCAAGTGAGAGATAAAATAGATCACACTAGAGATAAGAACTTTTCAAGTGTGAACAGGAGCACTCCAATTTCCCCTGTCTGGACATGCCCTGGCTTTAAAAACCTTGTCTGAGTCTGCTACTTTTCTTCTTCCCTTCTTGTCTCTTTTTCCTTTTAGCTAGTAAGTCTGGGTGCACAGACTATATTGCTTTCCAACTGCTTTCAACATTTGGAAAATCTTCAGCACTGTATTGATTGCTAAAATTTATACCACTTACTATTGCAACAATTGAGGTCACTTTGCCACCACTGGGATAGAGAGAAAAACTGTGTAAAAGGATTCCTTGTACTCACCTTCCTTTGCTTTGCCCCTAACCACATAGCAAGTCCCAGAACACTCATTTTGAGAGGCAGAAACTCCTACGTACACCTATTACAGGCAGTCACTGCAGCTTTGAAATGCAAATAGTTGAAGTTCAGGAAGCCGTCTTCACAGTTTGGCTCATGACCTCTCCTTAACAAACCACCACCTACCTATCCAACAGCCTTGACCTATTTTACACTGTTGCACCTTTGTGTAAAGTTCTGGCAGTCACCTTAGGAAAGCAGTGCGTAATGGGATGAAACATTGGTTTCAGAGAAAACTTTCCATGAAAATGAGGGTTTTTTTTGTAGCAGAGAGCCTTCGGATCACAGGAGGGATAGTCAACACTTGGTCTTAATATAAACAAGGGCAAACAAGTTTTTGGAGAATGTGGGATGAATGTTTGGGCATTACATATGTGTTATCCATGTAATTGCAGATACTTTCTCCCTCCCCCACTATAATGGAGTCTGCTGTTCTTGGGCACAGGTTGTCAAGGTTTAGGAAAATGACCAAAATTAAACTTTGGGATAAAGCAAAACATTTGCTGGGTTACCAAAAAACTGACAAATAAAGACAGACCTCAGCCTCTGCAGATATCTTTTTCAGCAAAGATAGTGTGAAACCTAGGGGTCAAGTAGAAAACTTTAACCCTTGGACCAGATGTGGTGGCTGTGACTCATGTAGCCAAAGGGGAAAAGGTGTTTCAGTTTCTAGATAAAAGAGGTACCAAAAGCATCTCTTTATGGGGTCTTACTAGAGATGGAAACAACTCACTGATTCATTGATTTGTGCCTGTTTGTTTATCAGCTAAACTGGTGTTTGGCAAGCACTGTCTCGGAGACTCCACTGCTGGGGTGCTGCCTCTGAGTGGACGTCCACTGGAGGAGGTGGGGCTGGAAAGCACCAAACACCTGCTTGGCTGATAGTTGAACAGGCACTAACCAACTAACCAGCAGTTCGTGCCCATCTCTAGCTCCTATGCTTCCCTGAAGACAAATGCTTGGCCAAGCACCCTATAGATACTGAGCTGCCTGTTTGATACCTCAGATGCCTGCAAAGAAAAACTGTACAAGAGGAGTCAGCCCTAGTGTCAATAAAATAGCACAATGAATGCTTGGACCACAATAGGCCTCAAAGTTAGCATAGCTAAATTGTTATACGTAACTTCCGAACATAAGAGGCAGAATCTTCAGTGGGATACTGCTAGTGCACGTCAGCAGTGGGAGCCCCAGATGTTTGCTGAAGTGTCAGGACGGGGTTAAAGCCTCTCTTTGGAAGTGCACGCCAGCAGGAGCAGCCCCAGATCTGTTTGCTGAGGTGCCAGGAGAGGGTTGAAAACCTCTCTTTGGAAGTGCATGCCAGCAGGAGCAACCCAAGGTCAGTTTGCTGAGGCATCTGCATTTCATAGATTTATTGCAGGTTGGTCAGGCACCTAACTCCCAAGATAAATGGGGGAGTACTGTATGGCAATGAAACCAATGTCCTCCGGAGCTGGTAAGCACTCCAACAATGAATGTGTTCGAGAGAAATTTAGACAACCATCTGTCAGATCTGCTTTGATCTGGATTCCTGCATTGAGCAGGGGTTTGTATTTGATGGCCTTACAGGTCCTTTCCAACTCAGTTATTCCATGATTCCATAGCATAAAGGAAACACAGCCTGAGAAGATATAAAGAGAGAAAGCCCTTAAAAACTCCCAGTAACCTCAGAAAGGTCAAATTGGGTTAAGTAGTTTGATTTCAGTCTTATAGCATCTATCTTTTCTTTTTGTTTTTGGTAGGCTGCTGAGATCTAGTCTGTCTACTTGAGTTGAATACAAAAATGGTGACTCTGTAGGGAAAGCCAGTTACTAAGTGTGCTCCATTACCTAGGTGCCATATGGGGATATATCAAGGCCCAGAGAGAAGCAGCACAATATTTTGAGACATCATGGTAAAACCAGCAGTAGTATGCAAGCTATGAATGTCAGAGAGGAAAAATACTAAGACCAAGAGATAGGCGGTTAGGTTAACTTCAGCCAGTTGTTTTCTTTTGCTTCATTGCTTGTGATGTTTTAAGAATCTTCTTGTCACTAAAATCCAAAACTGCTGGAGATCTACTGCAGGCCTTTCAGAGATCTACTAGAAAATCTGGATCAATATGCTGTCCATTGCAATAGAAGCACATTGCTATTACTGTACTCAGGGAACACATTCCAATGTGGAGCTAACATTCTCCATACATCACTGCCAAAATAAATGGCCTCCCCGACCTCAGTACATTATTGGATGTGCTATTATTCATCTGTCTGGTTTACACAGCCATCGTTCACTTCTATTAGGCCTCTACAGGTGACATTTATGGTGGATCAGGGATGGGGAAAGTTAATTTTTTTTGGGGGGGGAGGACAACACCACACCCCAGCCAAAATAGCCATCCACTGTTGCAGTCAAAAATCTACCTTGTCTGCAATGTTTGTGAGGTGGCTGAAAAGATCAGCTCGGGGAAAGGAAAGAAGAATCCATTTGCAGAGGAAACAGCAAACACGAAGCGATCAGACAGTGCACGAAAGTTGCCACTTCTGGAGTGAATAGTTTTGAATGTTTGTCATTCCTTATATTTGCTTGAACTTCAGCACTTCACAGGTTTCAATGGAGCAACGGCTGGTGTTGCAATGCCCCTTCCTTGAACAGCAAGTGGAACGCACTGGAAGTGTGGTGTGCTTAGCTGGGGCGAGAGAAATAAAAGTGGACCTGGTTGTGCTGGTGACCTTTGGATAGGAACACCACGTCCCCAGGGATAGGGTAGGTCAAACTGCCCTGACGTTCCCTTCCAAGTGCCAGGGTGGCAGCTTTTTAAGATGGGCTAAGTCGAAGAAACTGTGAGAGCCCAGTATTATAAGGCTGTAACAGTCCAGACAAATTTTGAGAAACGGCTGTGGCCTGGGTAAAGTGGAGGCGAACAAAGTTGAAGGCTATGAATACTTGCACAACTAGAGAAAAGGGTAAGCACAAGCCAGAAACAGGCATGTTCATGGTAGGTCCCAATAGTGCTTCTCTGGCACAGAAACAGAAGCCAGCTCTTCCATCAGACTGAAGCCACAACCCTTCAGTTGCTGTCAAAGTAAATATTTTCATTTTAAAGCAACAGATGTAAGAGATATAGTAGAGATAATGTGGAAACATGTACTTCTAAAATGAAGGCTGCTTGTACTAATGGGCAAATATTGTTGTGTAGCTATTCCAAAAGACTATTTTACTTGTGGAGGGGGAAGAAAAATATGAGATGATGAGTACAAGGGGAAGATACAGTACAAGGCATAGTCTAAAATCTTATACTGTACTCTGGTAAATGTTTATGAATGAGGCAGGTTGGATGCATGCTAATTTTGACCTGGAATTAATTATGCCCAGATAACCTTAAGCTGTAAAGATGTGTTTTAAGTACTGATGTTATGAGCATTGTTAGACAGGAGTGCCTAGCTCCTATGTCATATTCCACCCAGTTTCAGCGCTGAGTCTGAAGGGGAGAAACCTCTGCTCACGGGCATTAGGAAGAAGCTGGCCACGGGCAGGGCCCAGGGGTGGGCTGGGGGAAAGAAACAGGGAATAGCTAGACATGCAGAAGATATTTTGAGCTCCTCTCCCCCCAACACTGGTTGCTAACAATGGTCGCTAAACATGTGGATAGCAGCATGACCATTCTGAGGTAGATAAGTGGACAGATAATAGCTGGTTACCCATTAAGCTAGCTCTCCCTTGGATTTTAGAGGTGTCATCTGGCAACTGTATGGTCCACTTTCTGGCCTAGATGGCAAGCTTTCATTTTAAAAAGTGTATGTTCCTAATAAGTACCAGATATAGGAGGCATACAAAAGTGTATGTTCCTAATAAGTACCAGATATAGGAGGCAAAATACGAGATCAAGTCTTGGACCTACTGTTTGTGAGAAACGACCCTTTGAATAGTCAGTGGGTGAAGCCACCTAGAGTTGCACAGGTGAAAAATAAGGGCAAGTGTTATTGCTCTGAGAACATTGGATACATCTGAAAGCAGTTTGCGGAGGTGCCTGTACTGTTTATCTTCAAACAATGCATGGAATGGAGTCAACCCAGAGCAATGAATGCTGCCTGGGATGAAAGGAGCTGTAGCTGAGAAAAGCACGGGACAGAATGACTTTTGCAGTCCCTTCCAGCTCTACAGTTGTATAATTCTGTGGCCTTCCAGAAACATGAAGTTCTGGTTTATTTTCCCCAGGATCTAGGGACTTATTTGAGAGCTGGATTCTGCCCTTTGGAAAGCTAAGGACAGTGGTGGGGTGGAGTGGGCAGAAGTCATCTAAATTATTAGAGCATTCAGTTACTTAAACAGCCTCTGATTTGTGAATGTGAGGTATTGTGTTTCCGTAGACACAATTCAAAACACCAGGAAACAAAAGGCAGCCTGAATGTTGACAAATGACAACACTAAAGGCAGCTGCGAAGAAGGTCCACTGGATACCCTCTTGTGCTCATTACCATTCACAAAGTGACATAAGCAAGGAAACATCTCAGAAGCGGACTCCTTTTTTAATGACAAGATGAGTGGCCTGACTAAAACTACAGTAAGACCCCCATATCTGCAGGTACAGAAATCTGTGGATAAGAGCTAACACTCTTCTCCAGGGTGGCAATGCTGGGGAAGTGAAAGGAGGTGGCAGTG
>JAHTLZ010000240.1:23321313-23363965 GCA_023846285.1 Phrynocephalus versicolor
TAATAATAATAATAATAATAATAATAATAATAATAATAATAATAATAATAATAATAATAATAATAATAATAATAATAATAATCCAGTGATAATTGGCACGCTGGGTGCAGTGCCCAAAGAGCTAAGCAAATATTTAGAAGAAATTGGAGTTGACAAAGTCACCATCAGTCAGATGCAGAAAGCCACCTTACTGGGATCTGCTTGCATAATTCGCCGATACATCACTGAGTCCTAAACGCTTGGGAAGCGTTCGACTTTTGATTGGTAATATAAAATCCAGCGTAGATAGCTGTGTGGTTAATTAATAATAATAATAATAATAATAATAATAATAATAATAATAATAATAATAATAATAATAATAATGATGATGATGATGATGATGATGATGATGATGATGATGATGATGAAGAAGAAGAATGTGGCCAATAGAAAAAGCAAAACAGTTGCTTCGCTAACCCCTTGTTTTTGTTAGAACCTGTTGTGGAGGTCCTCCTGAGCACGGCCCTCTAGCGTCCATGGATGTACATGTGCAAACCTCTGGAGTGTGCTTTAAGGTTTAAAAAGGATGTGGGCTTCTTTTAATTAAATGAGTCTTCAAGGCAATGTATGGGAGGGTGTTGCCATGGGTGTTATTCTGGGTGCTGCAGGTGTAAAAGTTATTATGTTGCTGCAAAGAAACGAGCGTCCAAGGTACTTCAGCAACATGTTCTTCCATCTTCTGCACCTCTTTTCTCGGTTGTGTTATCTATATAAATGCTACAACTACAAATAAAAAAGCTTTAGCTGCTTGTAAACAAATCTATAAAACAGAAAGTGCATGCTACTGCACACTGGTTATGGTTCCTCATGCACTGTGTGAGAGCACCATGTGTAATCCTCTTAGCCAGCGGCAGAACCACTTTCTGTGGGGTTGTGTAACCACAGAGCCATTTTAAACATCTATTTTACAACTAAGAACTCTGATAGAATAATATGTTGAAGGTCACCTAGAGCAGGTTCATGGCTGAGTTAGGACAGAACAAAGATTGCCCTGTTTACCTGCATACTAACAGATGAAATTTTCCACTCAAGAATGGTTTAGAAGCATGAATCAGACACACAGAGAGAAGTGGAAAAAGAAACTATACTGTGGAAATGTTACTATGATTGCTGTTGCATTCTTCAGGTTACATTTATCGAAAGCAATGACTGGCAATGGTGTTCCGATATGTTTCAGTTCTGCTTCTGCCCCTGACAACTGTCCAAATTTTCCCCCTCCCAAAGGGGATCCTGTGTTCCAAAAGAGAAGGGTCATGAGGTTTCAAGTCTATTTTCAAATACATTGAGATCTTAGGGACCCTATACAAATAGAAATACATTTTTAATGGAATCTATAGCTTTCACTGCCAATGAAGCTCAAAATGGAACACTTGGCATTCCCTCTGTTCTAAGTGGAATGGGAAGTTGTCATATATTATGTTAACAACATCTCTGCTGCACAGAAATCCAGGCTGTAACCAAGGGATACCAGAAGATTACCATCCTTCTTTTCAGTGAATCTGAAACACAGATTTAAGCTGCAATGTTGATCTATGCCAGAGATGCCTTACAAAGCTGCATTAAGTGCTGCTATACTGGCTGAGATAAAAAATGTTCCAGGGGGATGACATAGCAAATCCTTTGGTTTTTGCAACTGTTACCTCTGCTGATGCTTGTGTTCCCTTGGTGAATGAAGTGGGAAAAATGGCAAGTGTGTGTGTGTGTGGGGGGGGGGCAGACATACATCATCTTCTTGATCCTTTTTTTCTTTTTAATATATTGCAGAAACTGGTGTGATCCTGAGATGGTATAATGAATTCTCTCCCATTATAATCAATAGGAGCATAACATAAGAAGATTCCTCCCTCCATCTCCAGCTGGTTTCTTTTTGTTGAAAATACTGACATAATTGGTTTGACTGCGCTAGACTCTGACCTGCTATCAGACATCTTTATTTCCAACACCTACTGTATTACAATCAGGTATATATTTTTGTGTTGTGCAGCAATAAATGACAACTGACTTGATGCTGAAGACAAGTTTATTAAAGGTACTACCAAAATTTTGGCAAACATTCAAAAAAATTAGACTTGTAAACATAATGCTTCCCTTTTCAATTGGCAGCACTTTGAAAGAAATATATTAAGACAAAAAGAAAAGACAAGTATAAGTCAAATTTTGTGACCAAATAACTTATGTTCCCACATGATAAAGTCATGGCTTAATTAAATTAAACCAACTAACTGCATGAAATGAAAAGTTTGTGCTGTCTGATGATCACAGTATTGTATAGTTAAATACATCTTTGTTATATTCCTGTCATTCAGGAAAACATCTTTAAATATACATTTCATGTAGGCAATAGCTTCATTGCATATTTCTCTTCAAAAATACTTTTATAGTAGTATATAAATAGGTCACCTACATGTTTAAATTTTATAATTTTGCCCCAAAACTATATACTTAGGTTTTTTTTAAAGTATCCATTTTTCTATGATAAGAAACTCACAGATTGTTGAAATGGAAATATTTTTCAAAGGAGATGAAGAATTTCTAGGGATGAGGGTGGGGAAGAACCTGCACTAACACTTAACAGTTGTTTCAACCTGAACATTTGGCCTATATAGCAGATTTTGCCCCAAACTGTCTTGGCTCACACTCTCAATCACACATACGCTCATGCACACTTACTTCGGATATATTAGGCCACAAAAGGCTTCCCATTTGTATGCAGTAGGAAGCTGTGTATTTATGGAGAGAGATTAAATACAATTCGGAAACACAAGTAAGAATTTAAGGCAATCATTGCAGTAGGGGGTTGAAATTATAGAAATAAGTTACTGCTCTGGATAGACAGGTGTATATATAAAAACTATATACCACCTCTTACCCCTCCAAAAATATGCTTCACTTTGTTTTATTTTGTGCAAATTTTTAAACTTTCTACCATTTAAGGCAAATAGTTTTGCATTAACAAGAAAACATCCAAAAACAGGCTTGCGTTCATTCAGAAGCTTCCTCTTTTGCTACAATTTTTCTTTTTTTAAAAAATGTACATAACCTCAGAACTACAGAGACTGGATCCCCAGTATCCAATGGTAAAATGATGTCCATGGATAAACAAGTGTTGTCAAAAAAAGGACCTGGAAAAAAGTATTCTACTATGAAGGGAAGCAACATTCATACCATCAACAGAAATAGCAACTCAATTTGCTAATGAGAAGTTTCACTTATTTTTAAATGTTAGAGCAAGTCGTATGGAATTTTAAATAAATAATCTTTAGTTTATTCACATCTTCTGGTCCAGAGTCCTAGTGCCATGACTCTGCTTGCCGTTGGTCAAATTCACCTATAAGTCTTTTAATGTGAGCCAACTTGTTGTGAAGATATTCACATCTGTATTTTTCTTCATGGTAGTTAGGACTTGACTGTAATAGTAAGCAAAGAGAAAATAGGCTTATGAGAAGCAGGTACATTTAATGATCTTGCCTTTCTTAAATATATATCACGCCTAAAGATGCACAAGCCAGCTAAAAAATAAAGCTGAAGAATTAAAAAAACCCCACAGGCTTAAGAAAGAAATGAAATAAACTAAACACAGATGTCATAATTCCAACGTCACAGCAATCTCTTGGCGTGCAATGGCTCCAGAGCCTGCTGGAATGACACCAGTCACCGACTACATCTGTTAGTAGTACCATCTTGCAAAAAGCAAACTGTAATGGATCTCAGTAATCAAATTTCATCAGGAAGATCTTCTGCCCCACTGATTAGAAAACACGGACTGTCTGACCATAGGCATCACCTTCTAGATTTAATTTGCTAAAGCATTAAGAATTAAGCCACACTTTACTTCCTTTAGATTGCTGTATATTATGGCTATTTGCATAAAGATGTTTACTGAACATGAATTACACCAGCTCTTTAAAAATGTATTATGTAAAAGTCTAGTGGCATGTAGTATAGAAATAATGCAAGATACCCCTAAAGTTCTCCAAACCACGCTACCCCCAGGAGCACAGTTAAATGCTTAAGTTGAAGACATGATTATAGGAATTTACATACAATTCTTCATGGATTCCAGCCATGCTAAACACTTCATAACTTTCCATTTTTTTTTTAGGTTTAAATTCCACGCATCTCAGTTGTGGAAGTGAAACCTTTTTTCTTTATTCATTTGTTCCTTCACTTAGATCTCGGGAATGCAGTTGTGTTACTAGCGTATCAATTTCTGTCTCAACCGTCATTTTAATTGGTAGAAGCATCTAATTTTTTCTCCAAGATTTTTGGTTCTTTCCAGGGTTGAATGGAAACTGCAGCCCATATTCTTGTCCCTGCTTGACATCATTAATTAGCTAATGTGCCCATAATTAAAAAGGAAGTGCAGAGAACATGAGGCATGCCAATTCTTGGGGAGGGGGGGCAAAAACCTGGAGAATTGCTTCTTCAGTTTTGAGTAGATTATGAGGGAAGCACATATGGAGAGCCACCACGGTCGATTAAATTAGCACAGTCACATCTTCAAACCTCTCACTTTTTTTATTTTGGATCATCTGGGATCAATACTAAATCTTGGCTGGTATAATGGTTACAAAATGCAGTTAGCAACAGCACTTGGGTCCTCGGCTTGCCAGAAACTGTTGTGAAACTGGAATGCTGTAGCATACAAGGGAAGAATGTATTCAACTCATATTTTCACGATAATTTGCATGCTCAAACAATAGTTTCTTTTCAAATCTAGGCAGATGTTCTGTCTGCCCAAATTACTGTGGTGAAACAGATGTCTCAGTTTGCCTTCAGCAACCTGGCTGCAAGCACAAACCACCATAATTTGATTTATGGGGGGAAACCCAAACACTGCTGCTAAAAGCGATGCCCCCAAACACTGGGGGGGGGGATGAAAAAGATGTACACATGGCTAACAAAGTCAATGAACTGTTAATGATCCCAATAAATTTCAGAACTCCAACGTCTTTGGGATGCGGGAAGGAGCCTGAACCTTATTGGGATTTTCAACACTGAGTCTGCCAATCTTCAGTATTTTTTACAGTTGTCTGCCCATCAGTTAGAACCCCCCCTCCCCACAATCTACCGGGATGCACCGAGACAATTTGCAGAATCTGCCAACAAGCACCAAGAACAAGATTTTCTCAAAATGCAACAAAACAGGCAGAAACGAAGAGCCTGCCCAAGCTGAAAAATAACCTGAATAAAATGTGGTCCTGCTTCTAATTGTAAAGCAAGATGCAGTTATTCAACTGTGGTAACTTTAGTTACTGCAGTGATGCCTTGAATTACAAAATTAATCCATTCCAATGGATCTTTCATAATTCAAAATTTTCGTTGTTCAAAACACGGTTTTCCATAGGAATGCATTGAAAACCCATTAATCCATTCTGAAGGGGACAGATTACAATAGGCTTTCAATGCATTTCTATGGGAAGCCTGTGGGGACCCAGCAAAGCAGGGAAGAGCTTCCCCTGCTTTGCTGGGTTGTCCTCAATGAGCTGTCTAAATCAGCTGTGTGGTGGCAGTGAGCAGCGGCCAGCGGCTTTACTCCTGCCACTTGGTCTTCCTGCAGGTATTGGTGAGCCTGCTCTCTGCATGGGGCATGGGTCTTTGAAATGCATATTCTTGCCCGCATGCCATGCAAAGAGCATACATGGCGTGTGCACCCCAGTGGTCAGGACAGCCAGGATTAGCAAGTGGGCAGTGGGGGTCTGAAGGCATGGACCCCCACTGCCTGCCTGCTTTCTTGGTGCAAAAATATTTGAATTAGGAAGGGAAATCTGCCGGGCTGGGTAGCTGTCAAAATCACCTAGCTGTAGGCGCACCCGACAGCCAGGTGATTTTGACAGGTCTGGATTTCCCTTCGTAATTCAATGTTTTTGCAGTTCGAGGCAATTGTAATTCAAGGCATCACTGTATTCTCCAATATTTAAACATGTGACATGGAAATACATTGCCTTGATATGATTGTGAATTCCCTTCACTGGAGTTTTAAAATCAGATCCAACAATTAGAATGTACACAAACACGCTTAAAAATAAGAAAAAAAGCCTTTATAATACTAGCACTGAGCTTTATAATTCTCTTCTGTCTGTATAACACATAGCTCTACTATAAAGAGCATAACTAAATCCACCAACCTGCTTGATCTTTCGATATTCTTGTAAGACTTCCTCATGAAGAATCTAAAAAAAACAAAAAAACAAAAAAAACCCCACCCAATAATTTGATTATTACTAATTTAGTACAGCTAATTACTGATAAATACCTTGGAGATTAACTTCAAACTCACTGACTGAAATGCAAAAGATGTGAACTTTTTGATATGAAATAAGTTAAGAAATCTTTATAGATTTCTTGACCTGTTGGATACTGAGTTGCACAATCTGTCTTGGAACAGGTCATGTCTACTGAGATTTTTGTACTTACTACAATTCACTTCTGAAAGTTAAACATTCTGAGTAATTATGCATCAGGATTTCAAACACTGCATCAAATGCAGATTTAGTAAGAACATCAAGACTATTCGTTTCCTGTTATGGTTTCTTCTTTCTTAAGTTAAAAAGGGTTTGAATTCATATTACAGTTCAAACAAACAAACAAACAAACAAACAAACAAACAAACAAACACAGCACAGATCATTCATGAATGCTTTCTGTAGTGCAGTTAACAGCACGGAAAAATAAGCTGACAGCCATGAAGAGGAAGGAGTTGCTCAAAAAAGAAATTATTATTCAACAGAAAAGAACTTTCTGATGACTACTTTAGATAAAACAAGAATCTTCTCCTTATATTTGCACTAAACTTAATATCAAGGGTTAAAGAATCTACTAAAGATTAGAAGAACCAACTTTATAACAATCTCTTGTTGATCCTATCCCGTATTGAGTGCTATTAACCCACCCTATACAGTCATTTTCTCTCAGTAAATCCCTGATTGTTATGTCTCCCTCTATTTACAGTAACATTAAAACCCAAGATTGACCCGAACCTATTCTGTGGACCAGTACAGTGGAACAAAAGGACAGGAACAAAAAAAAAATAAGTACCACAGTTCACTTTCCTGCATGCTGCCTACATTATTTTCTCAGGGAAAAAAAGAACTCATTACTGTTACAGTATATAAAATAATCATCCTAATATAATCAAGTATTAATTTAATACTGTGACAGAACAGAACCCGAGAAGACCTTGCTGCTTTACAACACTGACAAGTAGCCTCAGCACATGACAGGACAGCTCAGAATGGTCATCTAAGCGTCCTTCCATATTAAGCCATCATCATATAGAAGGCAAGAGGAATAACTTCATATAACCATTCAGAATGAATTGCATAAAGCGAGTCCCTGATTTCGAACAGCAGCAGTTACATTTCCTTTAAAATTCATGACATCAAGCTAGTTTGTAGCTTTTAAGCACTGCTTGTTACTCTTGCTTCTCACTCCCTGTGTCAGTGGTGCACACAGGGTTCAGTATAAAAGGCTTGGATTCTTAAGGAAGGCAAAAGAACTTCTAACAGAACTAAACTATGGAAGTAATTATGTCACCTAAAAATACTACACACAGTCATGAAGTAGACTGTCATGAAGAGACATTTCCAGGGAAATTCATGCTAAAACTGTTTTAATGGTGCCAGAAGACTAGCAGTGGATGCAGCAATTTCAGTGAAAGATGAGAATCTTTACCTGATATTCTTTAGATCCTGGAGAAAGCAGCTTACGCTGTGCATCTAGTTTCATAAACCTCCTAGTAACACTCTCCATCCTTGCATGCAAACTTCTGTACTCATCATATTCTGCATTGAAGTCATTCTTGTAACTTTGTCGCTGCTCATATGAGACAATTGCTATATATTTTCTGATATTAAAATATTGAGAAAAATACAATTTTCAGTTTATAGTATATTCTTTTTGAAAATCTCTACAATCTACCTTTAAAGCTGTGTCCTTATATTCTTTAACTCACTCTTCCTTCCCACCCACCCCACTCCACATACAGGATCACAGTGATCTCACTACCTAACCATTATCATCCATTCAGAATTTACTTTTCTACATATCTCTTGGTTATGTCATTTTGTTCAAAGAAGTATTCACAAAAACATACTGCCAAGCAAACAAACAAACCAGGGGACTGTGTACAGAAAGTATTAAAATCAAGAACAGAGAATTTTTTAAAAAGATTCTAATTTTCAGTGGAAACACACTGTATGCATTCAACAGTAGCACCTCTATCATGCTGATCTGCGTGGCTTCAACAACAAAACAATACTATAAAAGGGAATTATTAATCATCTTCTTGCTGGTTTTGCATTGCCCTATACAGAGCCATGTTATGTTACCAAAATATCGTATTTTATTAGTATGACTAGGCATAGACCCTGAACCACTTCTCAAACACCACTTTTTATATTTAGGGAATATCTGTGATTATTCCCTAATATGATAAATGAAGTACATGTGATATCTAAGTACTACACTCATTCCTTAAAACTGTATATTCTTGTGTTTACTGCACCATCCATTTCTGTCTACTTCTTGTTTTCTCCCTTCTAGGGAATGTAAGGAACTTTTTCATTTCTTGTCTTCAAAGAACATTTAGACACATGCTGCTATACTATCAAATTTTATGGGAGAATAAGAGTTAGGCCACAAACATGCCTATTTTCTATCTGTAAACATTCCACTTTTTCATACTGGAAAGCACCATAAGGATGAAATTATTCAGTTGATGAGAATGCAACAGGTTAAAACATTAACTAAGGTATTAGCCTTAAACCTTTTCCCTATCTCCTGGACTGCTAGGGTTAAGGAGGAAACAACTTCAAAGACATTTACAGAAATCCAAGATACCGTTTTCTCAGAGTCTGCTTCACAAATGAGGGAGTGTGTTTTGCCCAAGTAGAACTAAGCAGGGAATTGAGCCAGTTACTGCTGGTACACTAGACATGTGCAGGCAGTGTGATTTCAGGGAGGTCACATGGACTTAGCTGGAGCTGCACTAGCTGTGCTGTGCTATACAGTTACACATTAAAACCAGTGGATAAGGTTGTGCCAGCATTTCAGTTCAAAACGTTCAAAAGTACAGACTGGCCTTTACTCTAATTATAGGTTTATTTTAGTTACTAAAATTTTCATCATAATTGATTATGATGATGATGATGCAATGGTAAACTATTTTACTCTCTTGCAGAGAAGCTTTTCAAATACATTCCAAGGTTCTTGCAAATATTTTGATTCTTTTTTTTCTGAGGAAATCTTCAAAATAAAATACATCAAACCCTAGCAACTGCACATTTTAAACTAATTGCTTGTCTGCAGTATTTTTAGAATAGCTCCAAAATGTTTCTTTTGTCTTGTAAATGTCCATTTAAAAGACGTCTACAAATAGCAAACTACTTACTATTGTTACTACAGTAGTATCTGAAACATAATTGATTAAAATACTGTAATATACTTTAAAAATAACAAAAAAAACTTCTTGCCATCTAATTTAAGTATTACACTTATTCCATAGATTTTTTGGAACTTTAAGCTAAGAATGTCAATGCTTCTGAGGCAACATAAACCAATTCTGGAGATCAGACAAAAATAAAGGGGATAATTCTTGTTTAGAGCGAATATTTTGCTATTTTCTATAATGTAAAATCATAATCCAACCTTTGCTTATTCTTTATAGGAATCAGCTGTTAAAAACAAAAGTCACTTGCAGGGTCACAAAACATTTATTGCACATACTCAAATTTGTGATTTTTTTTTGTTCTTTCTTCTTTCTCAGGTTCTCATTATCCTCCCATTCACTGGCATTCCCTACCATTTATTCTGATTGTCTGGCACTTGAGCTGTCATCAGAAAAGGGGTCCCAGGATGTCATGTCATGAAAAAATCATGCAAATTGACACAAACAGATAGCAGTAAGAACAAAGAATTTAACTGTTGTTGAGAGGCGGACTCTCCGCAGGGAAAAAAATGCTGAACACTATTAAAACAATGTTAATATGTTGCCAATGAATGGCTAAAATTAGAGAAAGTGGGAAGTGCTTTCAGAATAACTACAGATGCACCCAAAAAGTGAAAGGCAAAGATGTTGAAGACCTGTTTCAGAGTGTTGTCAGTTACTGCTTTTTTAGTTTTTCTTCCCTGTGGGAAGGAAAAACAGGACAGAAAGAAATTAATTTGAACTTCTGTTGCCTGCTCCGTCCTCAGCAGGTTCAAGAGCTGTGACAAATACACAGAAGAGGAACTGCCTGCATAGAAGGCAGCTAGAAACTTTTAGCTATTTCATGGAGAAAGCAAGAGACTCTAAATTGACATTTATCTCTCAGGATTTCCCTAGGGAGACTGATACAGAATGTCCCTCTGCTAGAAAACAAATTAGATTCTATGAATAAACTGGAATTCTAAGATTACTTCACTTAAAGGAGAAAGTTTTCCCCCTACAGACTGCACGGTTTTGAAGGAGACTCTCTATGCCAGTATCTGAATCTAACTTTTTCTGCTACTTAATAATTCCAAGGAATGTATCTGTCTGGGTACTATATTCTGACTAAAATGCTAGAGGTAAAGTGAACATGAATTTCATTTTCAAGCAACTTTCAAGGGAGCATATATTCAAACAAGTTCTTCTTTTTAGGATCAGTAAAAACCAGAGCATGAGGGGACTGCTAATATTTAATTTACACGGACCTCAAGGAACAGTCTATTTTATTACAGTGTTTCCATCACTTTAAGAGATTCTACATACATTGTTTCTTACTGTTCCACCTAATATTCTTCAGCATTCCTATACTTACACAAAGTAGTCTGGCAGTTGGCTTGTGGACAAAGAATCTGTGGAGGCAGTGCAAGTCTCCTTAACACCTATAAAGAAATTTAAAAGTTTTGATCAGATACTGTTCCAAAGCTACACTTGACTTGAACTGGAAGTTCCTTATAGAATGTCACTTTACTGCATTTTGATTAGCTTTAAAAGATAAGTAAAAGTAAAGCACAGTAGTAATAAATGTTTATAGCAGGACTTTTATCATAAGTTTTAAACAGGCCATGGGAGAAACATAAAATGCAGAAGCAACTTCAGTCTGTATACAATAAAAACAGTCTATTCTTAACTGAAAGTTGGCCTTCCATTATTTCAAGATAAGTTGTGGCTTCTGCGCAGCAATTCAAGAATTTATGTGGCAGATGTTGGCAGACAATAGAGATGGGAGTTTTAGCCACCAGCTTTCGCAAGCGTGTGATAAAGGACAATGGAGTGGAATGGTGAGGGCTTTCCCACCCCTGTTCATTTGTCTCCTTCAAAAGCAGCACAAAATTATGAACATGAAAAAATTATCATGTCATTTACTACAAAGTAGGTGATACAGAGTAAGATTCAAGGAATAAGATGGGCTGTAATGATCAGACTGAATTTACCAGATCTCAGGACGGCAGGCTAAGAAATACTGGGTTGGAGCTAAAGAGAAATGTGACACCCTGTCTGCTAAAAAGAAAGGGAATCTACATTACCAGCTTATGTTACTAAACAAAGAAAATTCAAGCTGACCCAAGCCCTGACTAAGACAGCCATGTCATGAACCTCAGTGAATTGGAAACCTATTGTATCCAGTCAGCAGTATAAGGGAGAAGGGATTTGTTCACAAAGCTGTAAAACATTTTTGTTAGCTGTAAAATGTTCTAAAATAAATCTGTCTCTACAGTTTCTGTCATAAGTCCATTTATTTTTTTAACGTAATAAAACTGTACCTTCATTGATATTCAGTAACATTGGTTTATTTTTAGCAATAGCCATGTTTTTTATTCAGGCTTTTTGGCTCAAGAACTTTACTATCCTTTTCAAAATAAGGAAGTCAATAGATAAGTGGTCAAATTAGAGCACAATATTGGTGCTACCTGAACAAAGCCCTTAAAAGCATAAGCCAAAGACTCTGGCCAAAATCTACTGCTCTGCCAGTATGGAGGCCTTATTTCTCTGGCCGTCCCCATGAGATCTCAACAGTGCCAAAACCCTGTTCTGGAGGCTGAGGAGAAAAGGCATGTTATGCCAAAGAAGGAAAGACAGGAGGTGGGCGATCACTCCCATTCCACATTTGCTTGAATAAACAGCCTCCGCCAGAAAATTATCCCATTTACTATCCATATGAGGTGTCAACTTTTAACATCTTGATAAATTAATAGCACACACACATATTTTAATCGAGAAGTAAATTTATGTGTATTTATTTTGGTAGCATGCACCTACTTTTTAGTACTAAGTAACTATTATATTTGTGTCAGTCAAATTTAAGTACCCTGGGGACCTACCACAAATGGTTCTTAAGCCATGCTATGATTGTGTTGCTACAGCAGTCATATCTTATACAAGACAATGTAAGGAAATGTGTATATTGGAGCTGTATCAAAAATCTCCAGTGGCTGCATCTGAGAAACCAATGATCTATGAATAGCTCCTGCCTACATTGTGTGAAGAGCTGGAATTTGACAGAGCTGGCTCAGCTACTTGAGAAGCATAGAGCCAAATCAAGCCCCAGCCTCTTGTCTCATGTGGATATGAGTGTTTCAGTACTGTGTTTATGTCCACGGTTATCCAGCCCCCTCCCAAACTCTGCTTGGAGAAGACTCAGGGTTCAGTGGGTCACAAATTTCTAGGCAGCCATCAAGGGCAATCAGGGTTCCTGAAGACTGGATTTAATTACTACTACAGTAACCCCCTGCCTATCACTGGGGTTAGGGACCCATCCGACCCGCAATGACTGAAAATCAATATGCGGATGCAGGTCATGTGGGGCCTGGGGGGTGGCATGCAAAGTTTAAAATACCTTAAAGCAAAGGAGCCTTTGGCTCTGTTGCTTAAAGGCATTTTAAACATTCCAGCAGTGGATCTGATCCAGTGGGTCAGATCCACCACCACCGCTTACATGGGCTGCTGGAAGGCTTTTTAAAAAGTCATCCAGCAGCCTGTGCAAGTGGCGGTGGCAGGTCAGATCCATCACTGCTGCTTGCACGGGTTGCTCGAAGAAGTTTTCAAGCAGCCCATACAAGCGGTGGTGGTGGATCTGACCCACCACCGAGCTAGAGCCCAGGGCTTGGGGAAGGAAAAAAAAGGTTTAAAAAGCCCAGGCTTTAAAAACTCCACCCCCTTCCCCATGCCCTGGGCTTTAGCTCACTGGCACTGGGATGGGGGAGAAAAACCTTTTGTTTCCCCACCCCAGCACCAATGAGCTGGATTCCAGGCGTGGGGAAGGTTTAAAAAGCTGAGTGTAAAAACTTGTTTTCAGCACCCTAAGCTGAGGCAAATGCAAAATAACAGAAAGATGGAATATAGAATCCATTTCTATAATATCACTTCAACATAGAAGTCACTTTCACATGGATTGGAGACACAGGGGAGTAGAATGGCTGGCATGGAAAGTAACCACACTTTCTACCTCGTGTCTCTTGTATACAATATCATTAGGTACTATGATAATATAATAATAATATTTATTTGTATTGTGCTCTACACCATGTTAATATACGCAAACAGATTCTGTACTGCCGTGTTGAAGTAATAATGTGGCTTATTAGCACAGCCTTTCAAAGCAAGCAGTGACAATACCTTCACTTAGTTTCTGACTGGAGTTCTTCAGCTTGGTAATTTCTTTGCTTTCACAGTCTCTTTCCTCTACAGCATTCCCAGCATTATGGTCTTTGATTTGGTCCTTCTCCTTATGCTTCTTTGATTTCTTCTTGGATTTTTTGTGCAACAATGAATGTTTCTCATCTGTAATCTTTGGACACATTGACAGATCTTCAGTAGGTGCTGGGATCTCCAGCGGAGTCCTAGAAGTATATTTCTGATGCTGGTCCTCATAAAGATTGCCATTCTGACTCAAAGTGTCAACAGGCAGGTCTTGAGTGCCCCGGCCTTCAGGGGTACTCGGGGAATTGGAGTTAGAACTTACAGTCTGAGCAGGATTTGAAACAGAGAGGCATGTTGGAGGGCGTGGAGGAGCAGTGGGCGTAGCAGCAGCTGCAGGGGGAGGTGGGGGTTGAGAAGCTTCAGCACTTTTTTCACTACTAGTAGTCAAGTGCCCATTTAGTGTTGGTTGAACTCTATTGGTAAGATGAGATATTCTTTGTTTTTTATTCATTAAAGGATCAATAAATTCAGAATCCAAAGTCCGCTTCTGTAAAAAAGTGAGGTACAGATGGCTATATTCTTCTATCACAATTAAATATATACATTGTTGAGTGTCCCAAACAGAGATAGCTGAAGTCCTGTTGGAGTGTTCCATATCATAAATGCCAATGATAACATCAATCCACAAAGTTAATCTTCAATTCAATTTAAAGATAGCTATCTCTCCTTCAGGTTCCCAGGTTCCATAAGAATCCTGTTTGACTTGGGGGACCTTTGGGAGCCCGGGGATGGGTGGTAGAGGAGGAGGGAGCCTTTAATACAGTATTTAAAAAATCCCCTGAACATCTTGTCACGATTGGGACCACCAGCAACAATTTTAGGATAGTAAACCATCATGCTTCCTCTCTGATATGGGGCTCCAAATGGGTTCCCAAGGTCAAAATAGATTGCTGAGAACTCAATGCAGTGGATAATTCTAATTAAATTAAATTAAATTAAATTTTAACATTGTGGGCTGATAATCTCACCATTTACAACATGCAGCTCTACTGAAAGGATTTCAGTGATAGTATCATTAGTAGATATAGTAAAGTATTTGCTGCATTATAGTGTTATATTGAAGTATTTAATATTCAGCATGCTACAGAAATACTCTGTTAGACATTAAAGTCTTCCTTATGAAAGGCAAAATAATCTCAATGCTATAATTTAAATGCCTATGCATTACATGTAATGGCAGATGAACGGGGAAATGTTCTCTGTAATCACACAGTGCAGCTTTCATGGCAGATTTGTTTTGTTCATGTAACACTGCTGACCAAAGAGCTTTTGCTGCCTAAAGCAGAACAGCAAATGTCATCTCTACCCAATTCAAAAAGTCACATGGCAATTCTATTCACTTATTCCAGAAGCAAACAGCCATCCCAGTTTTCTGAGCTATGACTCCCATCCCAAAATGCATGGCTAGTAGTCACTGATAGGTCCTCTTCCCTTTAATCTACCTCTCTGAAGATTTCAATTTCTTCCCCCTGCTTGGATGAAGAGAGATCTCCAAAATTTCTCAGGGAAGAGTAGGTCTGAAGCAGATATGTGTTTTTTAAACAGCAGCTAAAAACATGACCAAGATCATGCGCAAACACACCAAAACTGTGTGTTTTTGTCAGATCGACCAATGCTGAGAAACTGCATATTATATTTCAAACTTGGAAGCTTTAAAATGTGACTTTGTAGTGCAGGGCTGCCAAACTGGAAAGGCAACTAATGCTATGTACATGTGAGCTCAAGTAGTAAAATGGGTTCATCCCAAGCCTGACTCATATCAAAAGACACACAGCATTTCAAGATAATGCAACAACTCTTTACCACATCTTCACATAGTAAATTAGGTTAAATAGGTATTTAATGAAGACAATCAAAGGGAAGAAAATAAATGTTTTTTCCTTTCCAGCTGCAAGTGCTCTAGATATAATTCTCTCCTCTTTTCAAGCAATGTCATGACTATATGGTTCTCTAATTTAGTATACATTAGAAAAAAATATGATTGACTTTCCTCATAAACTTCTGTAAGGAGGGAAGAGTTGTACATCCAGTAATTGCACTGAAGTGGCTTTGTCAAACTCTTCATTGCAAGAAAGATTTCATATAAGAGAAACAATGTTTTGTTTCTTAAATTAAACCCAAATGTATTTTTCTAAAGCAATCACTATTTTGCTGCTAATCAGTCCATGGCAGGCACTCAATACTTGTGGATGACCTAGAAAAAAAAGAGCTCCAGAGAAACACCTCATGAAAAACCCCTTGTGTGTGCACAAAGGATGGATTGGTACAAGATTTAAACAACTCATCCTCTGTAGTATCCACATGACACTATCTCAACATGTAAAATATTTTCCTCACACTCCTGTGGATGGGACAAACCCACTTCTCTATATACAGAATAAAAAAGGGGGGTTTGGATCATGCCCAACTTCTTTCTTTAAGTTTCCTCTGTTCCTAATCATTCAATCTTGTACTGGGGGAAAGGTCTTCACAGCAATAAAGGATATAACAGGGAGTATAACTCATTTGAAAAATTCTGGAGAGAAAAATGCTAAGATATTTTGGCAGCTAGAATTTAGAGACATCTGAGCTTTGACAAATAGGCATTATCGGTGAGGTCCAGTACATTATCAGATAATGTTCATTAAATGTGTTGTTATATCCTCAAAGTAAGCTTTACCATACAATGGCTGAAATCCTCTTCCTTAGCCCAGTAAATTTCAACTAAGTAGGCCCACTGATTCAATAGAATTTATGGAGGAGCTTACTCACCCCCCACCCAATGGTCCAATGAGTCTATTCTAATTGCAAATTACTACTCTAAGCAATAGAATTTCAGAAAGTATGCATTAGTGGAAACGAAGAAGCTGCCTTATATACAATGACAACCTCACTATAAACAGTACACTGTCCATTTTGCATGGAAGCAATCCTCCATTACTTAAGCAGAAGTCAGTCCCTAAAGAATCAGGGACTGAATTTAGGACACTTGGAAAAGTATGCTCTGCCTCAAGACAGGAATCAGCAATGGCTGTCATACATATATTGCCGTTCAACATGTATTGTCTTATTGTATTACATGGAATAGTAAGAGCAACAAACGTCATACCTGAGAAGGTGAAACAGATGCAGCATCTTTACTAGTATTCTGAGGAGATTCCAAGTGACTGGTGCTGGTGGCATTCTGAGATGAATTTAGTTTTCTGTAAAGATCACCCACATTCCAGATTACAAAGAAAATCAAGCTAACAATTCACCAACATATTTTACTATCTCTTGGAAGGAAACTGACTTTTTCTTTCTAGCCTAGGCATCACCAGAAATCAACTGAACCTACCGAGATAGTATTAATTCCAACGATAGTCTATCTATTTCATTGTATCCAGGCCAATCTTTCCGAACTTCCTTATAAATATGTTCTTTCAATGTGTAAGAGTTGTCCTTTGGATTCAAACTGGCTACCTGCAAACAGAAAGGAGGCAAAATTAAAGCTATCAGAAGGTTGTCAGAAGCGAAGTCTAACACATTATGTACAGATTCTTCAATATTTGTACAGATTTTATGTTATACAAACCATTTGTTATATGAGGGTCCACTGTATACAGCAGAATATTAGCATACATATAGAGAAGCAAAATCAATACAACAGCAGCTAAAATCAGATATCTAGTAATCTCAAACGATCTGTGGGAATGAAGTTGTTAGTCATGAAAACATGAAAGCACTTAATCTGACCATTTCTCTTTGGAAAAAGCTCTATAACTTTAATGCAATCAGTAAAAAGACACTGATATATTTGACCATCAGCAACAATAATGCTTTAGTACAGTCTATGAACGCGAGGAGCTGTTAGGGCCACACTATTTGAGGACTTTTAAAAATGGACAAAAAAATAGCACCTTGAGCTGAACTCAAGAGATGGAAGGAGAAAGTAATGCAATTTTATCAATACAGGTATAATTTACAGTCTATAGTGTACTACATTTAAACTAAACAGTTGTGTTTAGTTATTAATCATTTGGGCCATATAATGATGATCAATTTAAAAAACTCCAGAACATATATGACAGTATGCAAGTATTGTTCCCTCTGGCAAGGACTAATTTGCCCATGAGCAGAAAGTGCTAGAGGTAGTAAGCTAAGATTGTAGTAAAGTACAGAGGAGCACTGATAAAAGTAAAAATAGCAAACTTTTGCTTTATGTTGCGCGTAAATCTCCAGAATTGTAGAGGAGGCTGGACATGTAAGTAAATGGTGGTCCATTGGTACACTATGGGACAATTTCTGGAAGACTGTTTAGTTATTTATTGGTTGCTGAGATTATTACATAAAATACTAGTTTTAATCTCTCCAACAAAGTATTTTTAAAACGCTTCTATAGTAATACACATTGCGCATAAATTATGATTTGGCAGTTAAGAGATCTTGGATATGCACTATTGATTTGATGATTTAATGTATGTTCCTGCCCTGAAGGGATTCCTAATCCATCTATCCATCCATCCATCTATCCATCCATCAATGGGAGGGACAATACAAAACTGACACAGTGCATAAAGGTCACAGGCAGATCTATCCTGAAAATTCTCACTTAAAGAGCATGCATTCAGTTTTAAAAAGTTCATCTCTGTGTGAAAAAGCCTAATTGGTACTAGGCAATCTCACATTATATGAAATTGTTTTTCAATTACAGCTTCGTCAAACTGGTATATGACGCCAGTGAAATTGAATAAAATGAATGTAAACTTTTCTAAGTTTTGTTGGAAATGGTACGAGATTGGTACCTTTTATCATTTGTGGTGGGAATGTAAAAAGATACAGAAATTTTGGAAATGTATTTTTAAAGAACTAAGTGATATACTAGAAATGACTATAGAGCCTAAATCTGAAACTGCTTTGTTATCAATATTTGTGGACTGTATGATGTTAAAACTAAAGAGTTGATTACAAATTTGTTGACAGCAGCCAGATTAATAATTGCTAGAAATTGGAAATCTAAATATGAATTATGTTTAGAAGAATGGTATAATGAAGTATGGAATATTGCTTTAAATGATAAACTGACCTGCTCTCTCAAGGTTAAAAAAGGAGAGTTAAGAAGAGATATTTTTTATGATATATGGGGTAGATTTATTGAATACGTACTTGTACGGAATAAGGGTAAGGTTTCCGCACAACAATCGATTTTGTTCTGGAGGGGAGGATGACAAATGTAAATATGAAGAGTGATCCTGTTGGTGAAGGGGTGCACTGTTGTTGATGTTTGTTTTTCTTTTATGTATTTTGTATATGTCTTTTAAACTAATAAAAATATATTTTTTTAAAAAAATTATTTTGTACCCTGGATATTTCAACTATGGACAAGATCCATGAAAATATCTGCATATGCAGGGCACAATTTTACAGGAAGCTGGAGGTTTATGGTCCTTGGCACAGTAGTTTCCAATGAAGCCAAATGCTGTTTAATGTTAAAAACAAACAAACAAACAGTTTGCTTCTCTAGCAGTGAGTTCTGCTGTGCTAGGAACAAAGAAATGGAGTAGCAATGCAAATCAGATATACTTTCTGAAAGGTTTGTGTAGCAATGCAACTTGGACAAACTAAATGGCTATTTAGTTATCTCGCAGAGTTTATGCCAATAGAAAGTATGCATGTTTGCAAGTGTGAGATTTCTGTATCATTTCACTTTGAAGAGTGACAGTTAACAATGCTAGAATTGTTCACCCTTATAAAGCTTTTTCTGCAGACAATAACCAAAAGACCATCAAAAATTAATTTTCTTCCTTCTGTGGTCACTAGAGCAATTTCCACTGCAAAGCTATTTAAGATCCTTGTTTTAAATTTGTCTGAGTTTGAAATACAAGCTATACCACTGATATTATATTAAATTAATCCAGTTACAAAGTTTGAAAGTTTTAGTGCTAACTAAAAAAGAATAAAAAGGAAACACCATGTCATATTTTTGAGCATATATTAAAATATGTGACTATAAAGTAATAAAATGTTGATTCCGAGCCAAAAAAAAATTACTCTAGTCAGAATCCAAGGGAAGATCTGCACCTGTATAAGTGTACTGGTGTAGCTTGGAATTTGAGTGGGGATTCATTAATTAGCAGCGATTCACCATAAAAAGTTACATTAATGCACTTGGCCCAGCATACATACTCATGTATTTAATTTTATATTGTTTTAATTGTGTTTTATATGATAGTATTGTGGTTTGAATTTATTAACATGTTGTATTTGCTCCTCACACATTATTTTGTGTATTTTTTTATTTTCATTGTTCTGAATTATTACCCAGAGTGGCTTTTGGGCCCGATGGTAGCAGTATTCAAATTAAATCATTCAATTAATCAATTAATAGTTATTTTAGTTTAATTGATTGATTGACTGACTTGATTTGTTTTATATACTGCCCATCTAGCCTGGAAGCCACTTTGTCATGAACTGTTACAAGACAATTTATGATAAAGGTACGGTAATATTTCACATGAACAACCTCCTTTTTGTGGCCTGAGATGAACAAGAGTCAAGAACAGGGTCATGCTATATAGGGTGGCTTTTGCTTATTTTCTGTAGCTACTGGGTCAGGGCTATGAAGCAACAGAATATATAACCTTAACCAACTGCCACAGCCTCCTTATCGTGAGAAAGGCAAGATGCCAAGTTGGTACTTTGTGGATATTACAGGCTTGTGAAGGGCTGCTTCCTCTCTGAGGATCATGCTATACACATGGGCACTCATCTATCTGTACTATTTTGCCCTACTGCGGAAACTGGGCAGTATTTTCAGAACTTTCACACTGTATAATTTCTAACTGTTAAGAATATATATTCTAGCATTCTAATATATTAAGAAATATAGTAGTTCTATTTTTTTCACGTTTGTGTTTTCATTTTTGTTCCAAAATGAAACACGCTAGCACAGCTGCTGTTCAGAACTCAGTCCCACCCTCTGGAACAAAAACAACCACTGTCTTACCTTCCTGTAGTTTGTGTGGGGCAAAACTCCAACAAGGAAGCAGCCTCTGATGCGTCACCTTCCCCTCTCCCAGGCACTGGCCAATCATACAGAGAGGCGGGATGATGCATGTCCTTGCACAGTTCCAGATTGGCCAGCGCCAGGGAGAGGGGAAGAAAATGCGTCAGAGGCTGATTCCTGGTTGGAGTTTTGCCCCGTGCGAACTACAGGAAGGTAAGACAGTGGTTGTTTTTCTTCTGGAGGGTGGGATTGAGTTCTGAATGCCAGCTGTCCTGGCGTGTTTCATTTCGGAACCAGCCCCCTTCTGATACAAAATGCCCATCTCTACTTCAAAGCCATTTGGCTTAACAAGCTGCTGTCCTTTGTATTTCACACCTGGCAAAGTCTCCACTCAGGGCTCTACTTTGAGATTTTTTCCCACAGAAAATACTAACAGAAAGTTTCTTCTGCTCACAGAATAGTTGTTTCCTACGAAATGGAAAACTGCTGAGCAATACAAATTCCTAAATGTAGTTCTCTCTCAAAATCTTTTATATCCTACTGATAGAACAGCGATGGGGAACATGTGGGCCGTTCAGTCACTGCTGGAATACAGCCGCTATCATCCTTAACCACCAACCGCCAAGGTTGATGGACTTGCAATTAACATCTGAGGGCTACACATTCTGCACCTTTGCACTGTAGTCATATCCTATAGTCTACACCTTGAGAAAGAAGCCTTTTTCTTGTAGTGTGCTTGGTATTAAAACAGAGATATAGAAGTTCAAAGTAAAACCAATTTTTCTTCGTGTTTTTCAAAAATCAGCAAATTCTTGATCCAACTATTTTCAAGAGATATGCAAAACTACTTAGGTGTGCAATCTGTTCCTCTGCTGAGGGGAGGGACTTGAAAAGTTCAGAAAAAGGAGAAATAATGGAACTAAAACCATTTCTGCAGAAAAACTATGTAGGAAAAGTGGAAATATGGTTCAGACAATGTAAATGAGGCTCCTACCAAGTAAACATGCTTGGCCCACATTCTCCTATTATATCTTTTTCACTTTAGAAGAAGATGCCTTCCATCAATTAGTTTCCATTTTAGAGATTCTTGACTTAGTTTTGTTACATTCAAACTATCATTGTTAGTTTCAGAAATCTGGGTTGTTGGTTGGTAGTGTAGGTACCAAGGTTGGAATTTGATTCCCTACTAGGCCTCCTTGATGGGGCTGGAGTTGAACATTTTGAATAATTCATTTTAATAAGTAAAATCCTTTGACAAGATGTGAATTTAGAAGGAGCTTATTTTTCCAATTCTATACGTGTGTTTTTTTAACTTTAGTCCTTGGGGAGTCCACTACTTTTCCCAATAGCTTTGAAAATTGTTTTTTCCCCCCTCAGCCTAATTGAATTTACATTTTAAAATTTACCATAACCACATTTTGGCAAAAATTCTCCTTCAGCAGTTTTAATTAAAGTTAAAATGTTGGGGTGGAGCAGGGTATTTTTTGTATGTCTTCCTTTTGCTGAAATCTGCAATTTAAAAGTACTGAAGTTCTTAACACTAAAAGAGGGAGAAAAATCTTTGTGAAGGGTGCTTAACTTTTAAATCAATGCATTTTCTAACATAAAATATCTACACTAGTGGCTAAAATTGTGGAAACCTTTTGGGAAAGGTGTATTTTTGAGGTTTTGATGACTAATAACACTTGTTTTTGGAGTAGTACCATAAAATTCTATAGCCTGCAGCTTCCTGTTTTTAGCCATTCCATAAAAATACCACAAAGATGGTCAGGGAGTACCCTACTGGTTGGGGTGTGTCAATGGGAAATCCCCAAAATCAGGCACAAGAATCATTCAAACAATATTTGTTTATTAAATCAAGATATGACTGCCAGAATCAGACCCCCCACCTTCACTGCATGCAACAAAAACAATAGGTAGTCCTAAAAGCATAAAACAAATATTCTCACCTGTTGAAGAATAGCTGCAAGGGAATTCTTATCTTTCTGACCAACACCATCTTTCATTAAGCGAGAAATGAGTTCTGGTTTCTTGTAGGCCTTTAGTGCCAATAAGTGAATCACTCTATCTCTATATGGCCGCTGAGAAATACTATTATTCGTGTAGGTCTTGCGTATTGTACTTGCAGGATTCAAGGGAGTAGATCTTTTTCTTTCAGGCACTGCATCTGGAATGCTTTGTGGTGGTTTTCGAATTTGCACTCTTTTACCTACATGCAAGACAAACAATACAGTTATTGTTTCTTTCCATCTCAGATAAAAATGAGTCATATAACATTTGCTTCCAAAGTAAGTAGTAGAGAAAGAACTGTCTTGAACTCAAATTTATTACAAATTAAGATCCGGAGTAATACAGATTATCATCTTAAACTTGTGTTTTTGTAGGGCTTTTTGCGTGTATAACTTATATTAATACCTTTAATTCAAGATTTCATTTTACCCTTGCATTCAAAGCATTAAATACCCATGCTACATATGTAACAGAGTAATTCAGAGCTAGGAGCCTCGTGGCGCAGTGGTTAAATGCCTGTACTGCAGGTAAAACTGTGCTCACGACCTGGGGTTCAATCCCAGGTAGCAGGCTCAAGGTTCACTCAGCCTTCCATCCTTCCGAGGTCGGTAAAATGAGTACCCAGCTTGCTGGGGGCCCCAATGTGTAGCCTGCACACTGTAATTAAAAGTGTAAACCACCCAGAGACTACTTAAAGTGGCATGGGGCGGTATATAAGCAGAACACACACTTTGCTTTAAACACTACAGCTTGTTGGAAATACAGTAGCACCCCTGTATCTGCTGATTCACCATCCATGGATTCCATTATCCATGGCTGGCGATCAGTGGGGGTGGGTTGGGTTGCTGGAGGCAAAAGCTGTGCTGCGTGGCCCAGCCCTTTCCTCCCTGACACCCCACCAGCCCTGCTGGGCAGCACAGCGGACCAGGTGCTGCAAGAGGCTCAAATGCCTGGGTACATCCTCGGCAGTTTGAGCTTCCTGGGCAGCAGACTGGGAGGTGCAGCAGTATGCCTTTGTGACAACTGGTTTGCCTCTCTGCCCAGCGCCAGGGGGTGGTGGCTTGCCGGTGGTGAAAGCTTTCACCCCGACACCTCACCAGCCCCGTTGGGCAGCACAGCAGACTGGGTACTACACCGCCTGGTCTGCCACCCAGGAGGCTTGAATGGCTGGGGACACTCCCTGCTGTTCAAGCTTCCTGGGCAGCAGAACAGGTGGTACAGCAGCATGCCTTTGCACCACCCAGTCCACCATGCTGCCTTGCCGCAGGGGGTGGTGGGGTGTCCAGGGTGAAAGTTTTAGAAGAAGATGCCTTCTATCAATTAGTTTCAATTTTAGAAATTCTTAATGTTGTCAATATGGTTACCACTGTCACCCTTGGATAAGAGTGTTTGCTCTTATCTGTGGAATTTGGTAACCGCAGAGTGCCCTGGAACTGATCTCCTGCGGATACGCAGGTCCTACGGTACTGCTATAATTCTGTTCTCTAATCACAATAAATTGTACTTACATTTACATTGGTGCCTCTTAAGAGGAATTTAATTTGTTCTACGGGTCAATTCGTTTTACAAAAAATTCCTCCTATGAAAGGTGATTTAACACGGTTCCCATAGGAATGCAATGAATTCGTCTTGTGAGGCATCTCACAGGAAAAATTCATCTTATGAGGTTTTCCTATTTCCAGAAATTTCATTCATCTTACAAGTTTTTTGTATTAAGACAGGGGTGCCCACACTTTTTGTAAGGAGGACCAGATTTGGTGGCCGAGAATGTGTCAGGGGCCGGTTGCTCCCCGACCCTGCCACCCCACTGCAAGCCCCACCCACTGACCCCTTGCAACCCCACCCGCAGGAAGGAAGGTGGGGACCAAGGGAGGGAGGTGGAAAGCAAGAGAGGAAGGAAGGAAGGTGGGGACCAAGGGAGGGAGGGAGGGAGGGAGGGAGGGAGGAAGGAAGGAAGGCAGGGACCAAAGGAAGCACAGGGAGCCGTGGCCACAGGTCGCCCCTTGGAAGAGGTGATCTGTGCGACCTTGCAACCCCCCAAGCTCCCAGCGGTGATGACGGCTCACCCACCAGCCCACCCCAAAGCTCCTTGGGGGTGGTAGAGGCCCGCTGGCCTGCCCACCCCTACACTTTCCCCTCCTGTGCTGGTGGTGGCAGACCGCCCATCTGCCCAGCTGCCCACGCTTCCCAGCGGTGTCAGTGTTGGCAGATTTAAAAAAAAAATGGGGCAGAGGAGGGGGAGGGAGGGGCGGGTCAGCCAGCCACGGGCCACTCAGAATAGCCTGACGGGCTGGATTTGGCCCTCGGGCCAGACTTTGGGCAGGCCTGTATTAAGAGGCATTCCTCTTCTGAGGTACTACTGTAATTTTTCTAAACTATCTGGAAAGTGGACAACATAGCAAAAATGTGGCTCCCCCTCAGTATAAATCTTTCTGGTCCACACAGACAACAGGTGTTGCCCAAAAAGGCAACATGCACATGCATTTAAATATTAAAGACAATATTCAAGGCTAAAAACAATGATTATAAAGAGGCATTTTCATAATTAAAATGGCAATATTAATGGCATTTAAATCCATCCACACTGTCATGATTTTAGATGTTTTCAATTGCTACAAGCATGTGCAGCAGAGTTTTTGGAACATGTTCAGAGGGCCACTCACTGTCACATTTACATGGACAAGCCATATACACTCATTCTTGCACATATCTAGAACTAAGTGATAACATTTTAGGGTCCTTGGCCAATAAACTTATTGGATCCCAAAAAGTATTTACAAGTAAATCAGATCAAAATGTGGCCTTCTGGGAAAAGCCATTATACGGAATTCTTCTGATACTGTAGTTGCAAAATGCTGCATTTCATTACTTTCTCAATGTTTGTTTCTTACATTCAGAAAATCTCAGATGGTCATGTCAAATATTCTGAGTGAGAATTTTATTCTGTTCACATCTAATTATATCCATTGTGTACCAAATTTTTACTAAAATCATAACCTAATTGCAAGTATGAATATAAAGAATTTCGATTTTAAATCAGAGATGTTCTATTCCTCTATGTAATCAAGCACATGAGAACCTCTGGTTCTGAATCTAGCCTAGCCTCCTTGAGGAAGCTTTGCTTTTGTGTGTATTTTTTAGGGTTTGGTTATTGGCAAATAAGATCTTCTAGCTAAAAAATGGCAGTTATGTTTGGTCTCAACCATCACATCAAAACTGAATCTGGCCCTCTGGTTACATTAGAGGTTTCATGCCTTCACACTAGATTAGAACCTTACAAACTAGGAAAAAGGGGTTTTCTGAGCCAGGGTAGTCTAGTCAGCATACTGTAGGCTCACATTTAAATTATTCATGATTTAGCTACTCACAAGGTCACTTTTAACAAGTCTCAGTCACCTCTCAGTATACTATACACTACAGAGTTTGTACATCCAATGGGATAAGCAATGCCATGCCCAGTTCTTTATTGTAATGTCCAGTTTTTGCCAATTGAAAGCTGCCCAGAGTAGTGTATATGCAGTAGCCAGGTGGGGTAAAAATCAAATATATATATATCTCAGACTGTACAACAGCCTAATTGGCCTAACAGGCTGTTCATACCAACCTGTGACCAATGAGATGTCCATAAGACATAGGTACAATCCTGACCAACTGTTATATTTCTCATGATCAATAAAATGTGAAATGACAAATTTATAATGATTTCACTTGCTATATGGGATAATTTTTAAGAATAATGACATTTATGATTCTTGAATTGTGACAAGAGGTTATTAAAAGAGAAATGAGAAATGAGAGCTTTTGGTCTAGAGATATTTAATTTGAATCAATTCTATAAATATTCTGGTAAGGATAACTTAATAGGATTGTGGAAGAAACTTCAAATAAGCTAGACTACACATACTGGAAATGAGCCATAGAAGGGGCATTCCTCTGATTTTGGGATATCATTGGGTAAAGCTGCTAGGTGCTTGCTATGTGTTTTTCTACATTCTGATTTTTCTCTCTAGATAGCTTTGTTTCAATTGCAACTTTATTTCCTGAAACCTTGAACATGTTTATCTTCCCAAGAGAAAAATGTTCTCTTTAATCTCCACTGCTAAATTCTGGAGAGCCCTTTATTATTTTGTTGTCTTGAACTTTTTTCCACTTTGTTGATCTCTGAATATTTGTTAAACTTTTGAGTGGATCCTGCACCTGTGGACAAACACTACTGAAGAAGAAGTTTGCATGAAGGATAGTACTAGTTATGCATTTTTATTTTTATCAGGAATTTACAATGCTTAATTTTGTTTGAGTGTAAGGGCTACTAATTCATGTTGGAATTTAGCATTTAATATTTGGGGTGGGGGATCCTTCTAAGGTAACAAGGTTTGAGAGTACATTAGGACACCCTGAAGCTCTTTTGCATTTATTGTATGGTTCTAAATATTTTCCTTATGCTTAATAGACAGCACTTTTATTATTTATTATAAATATTTTTACACTGCCTTTCTCCTTGGAAAAGAATGAAGGTGGCTTAAAACATTGAAGGACAAAAACCAAAGCTGGAGACAATAAGTGTATAACAGTTGCCAAGAAATATTAAAGACAATATTCAAGGCTAAGAACAATGATTATAAAGAGGCATTTTCATAATTAAAATGGCAATATTAAAGCTAAGAATAAGCAAACAAATAAAAGAAAAACTTATCAGTATGAGAAATGGAAAACTAAAAAAGAAATAATACAAGTAGTACAACCAATCCAGTCCAAGCAGTAATGCATAACAATCCATGTAAAAATTATAAAAGTCATAAAAGCTATAATGAGCTTTATAATATTGTGACCTTACAAAAGACAGATCTAAGGAAACCCACCAGGTGGATGTATTGTTAGCTATATAAGGTTTTTGCATTAATTAGTTTTTACAATAATACATTAATTCAGCTGAATCAACCACTGCTTTGGAAGATGAATGTTAGAGTACAATTTACTAGTATGCCAGCTGCTTTATACAACCTGCTTGGAAACTACTAGAAAATGGTAGACTCTTGGGATCTTTTATTTATCTGTAAAGTGAGAAAAAAGTTATTTACTATCGGGGCTCTTAAAGCTCAAAAGAATGATCAAAGCTATCATGTATTGAAATTAAAAGTGTTACTGGTACATCACTGTTACTTGGCTAATATTAACAATAGTGTGCAATTGGAATGCATACCCAAGGGCATTGCCAGGTCCAAGAGGACTCCCATATGGCTTACAGGAGCTGTTCAGGAAGTGATCAAAAGCAAGAAAAGCTTGTCCAAACGAGGACAACAGGCACAAACATAAATTCTGGCAGAACAAATGCAAAGCAACAATCAGGAAAGCAAAGCAAGACCTTGAGGAGCCTATAGCTAAAAACACTCAAAGAAATAACAAGGACTTCTTTAAGTACATTAAAAGTAAGAACCCAACTAGGAAGGCCATTGGACCATTAGATGACAATGGAAACCGAGGGATAATTAAAGAGGAAACAGAAATTGCAGAGTGACTCAATGAATTCTTTGCTTCAGTATTCACTGAAGAGGACAGAGACCACATACCCCAAACAGAGCCTATCTTCGTAGGGAGGGAAACTGAAGAATTAAGCCAGATAAAAATAACCAGGGTGGAGGTCCTTGCATGTCTTGTTCAACTAAACTCTAACAAATCACCAGGACCAGGCGGCATCCATCCTCGAGTTCTCAAGGAACTTAAAGATGAAATTGCTGATGTCCTAGCCAAAATATATAATCTTTCCCTCAAATCAGGTGTTGTGCCTGATGACTGGAAGGTAGTGAATGTAACACTAATCTTCAAAAAAGGATCCAGACATGATCCAGGAAATTACCGACCGGTCAGTTTGACATGTGTCCCAGGTAAAGTAATGGAAACCATCCTAAAAGATAAAATTAGCAGTCACATAGAAGAGAAGGCGCTGCTAGGCAAATCATGCCTCTCTAATCTGTTGGAACTTTTTGAGAGTGTCAACAAGCATGTGGATAAGGGATATCCAGTTGACATCATTTATCTGCACTTTCAGAAGGCTTTGGCAAAGTCCTGCACCAAAGGCTCTTGAATAAACTTGCCAATCATGGAATCAAGGGACAGGTCTTGTCTTGGATCAGGAACTGGCTAAGGGACAGGAAACAGAGAGTAGCACTAAATGGATACTTCTCCAAGTGGAAGGAGGTAAGGAGTGGGATCCCCCAAGGTTCAGTACTGGGACACCTGCTTCTCAACCTCTTCATAAATGATCTAGAAATAGGAGTAAATAGCAAGGTAGCCAAATTTGCTGATGACACTAAATTATACAGGGTAGTAAAAACTGATAAAGATTGTGAGGAGCTCCAGATGGATCTCTTGACACTGGGGGAATGGGCAAACCAGTGGCAAATGAGCTTCAACATTAGCAAGTGCAGAGTGATGCATGTTGGGGCAACAAACAAACAAACCCAATTACATTTATAAACTGATGGGGTCTGAAATCTCTGCAACAAACCAGGAAAGGGACCTTGGTGTCCTGGTGGACAGCTCAATGAAGGTCTGTGGAACTCCCTGCCAGAAGAAGTGGTGACAGATGTCAGCCTTGACAGCTTTAAGAAAGGATTAGACAAGTTCATGGACAACAAAGGTATCAATGGCTATCATTATGGATGTCCAAGGTCAACCTCCAGTTTGGAGAGATAGGCAGGATATTTCTCAATACCATTCATGGGGAATCTTAGGCAGGTGAAGACATCTACTTGGGATTACCCTGAAGGAAATGGTGAGCCACTGTGTGAGACAGAATGCTGGACTGGATTCTGCAAGGCTGTTCATTTGTTCTTATGTTTCAGAAGCTGTTCAATAATCTGCCAAGTGGACAATGACTCACTAAGAATGTTTTAAGCAAATACAAATAATAGTTCTAAAATCAATGAAAGAAAAAGATAACTCATAGTGAACAGCACAAAATAGTTTGAGCTCAGGGCTGCAAACCACTAAAATAGCTCTGTAAACAGAATTTTGTGGAAAAAATACTCCAGATAGATCAGCTGCAATTTAATCATAGTGTTCCTGACAACTGCATTTTATCAAACACGGAGCCTAGAAACCCTTTCATTTTCAATCCCTCATTCTTCTAGTCTCTTACATATAACGATTTAATTAGGTCTCCTCTATCCTAGATTATAACCATGGATATTTAAACCCTTTCCCCATTCTATGATTTATTATACAATAACTTGGAGGGGTCTGAAGAACTGCGCTGATGCAGTCCAGATGAAATATGGAGTTCTTCTGTCCTTCCTGATTAAGGCACCAAGTATGCAACCACTACAGATTACAACTATTAAATTTATTATTTCAATTGTTGTGATCAATAATTGCTTGCCTGTCAGTGGTACAAGTACTAGCAAGCACCAGTACACATAATAATTCCAGTTTAGGTACCTACTATGCCAGCTACAGATTAAGAACTCGGATTAAGAATCCAAAATTTGTTTTTGGCTTATTTTTCTCGATTCTATATAAATAAACATCAGTAACTCTAGTCTCAGCTAATCAAGAAACTTAGCATGCAACCCAAACAATTAGCAATATCTCTACCATCCTGGAATGTTGTGCACAAACATGCTTCCCATTAGCACCATCATTTCAGCCTCAAATGCCAATAATTTCAAAAGGGTAGGAAAAAAACGGAGTCTACTTTCCTACTATATTATGTGATCATGGAAGGAAGACTACAAAACTATAGTCCACACTCTGGCAGGCCACCCGCTGCATGCTCAGTTTCACACAAGTTGTGAGACTAATTGTACAGCCAATTGCACAATCAATTGTATGACAGGTAGTTTGTTAAGGTAGAGAAAAGCCTGTTTTATCTTATGCTCCAAACGAAATACTGTTTGTGTTCTGTACTGTCAAGTTGGAAACAATTTATAGTGACCTTAATGGGGTTTTCAAGGTGAGATATTTTAGGAGTGATTTACCAGTTCCACTGCCCTAATGAGTTGCTATGGCTCAGAGGAGTTTTAAAGCTAGGCCTTCCGAGTCCCATGGCATCATTCTGCTCACTACAGCACAATGGGATACTAGGATACTAGCCTGAGTATATTTCCACCATGCCTCAAAAATCGAAACTTTCAAACATACATGTAGATATTTAAACACACTATTTCACACAGACAGCATTGCATGATGCACTGTGTTCACGTGTGAATATATATGATATAGTTATGACAAAAAGTGGGGAAAATTTAGTTGGCAAATAGTTCCCCAAACACACCTTAGAAGGAGGCACTGCTAGAAGATACATCTTTAGAACCTTCAGAGGTAAGCATTATCTACTGAAGCCTACAAAGTGTAGCTCTTATAACCACCAGCTTCAGACTACCATAGTAAGGGGGAAAAACACAGTCATACCTACATATGGTCCACCAGGTTTTATGACCTTTGTACTTCGATTGCGAGACTCTTCTTCTGCCTGGGTCATACGTTCTCTAGTCATTTGGTAAGAATCATTTGTTGCACATACTGTAATTTTGTCCTGTATAAATCCCAGGCAATTGAGCTGTGAGGATCCAGTACTGAGCAATGGAAGACAAAAATAAAATAAAAAAAAATAAAATATATTGAATGCAGACTTAACACACAGCTATTGTTATTACTTCATTTCCTTCTAGCTATTTAAAGCCTAGTTACAAATTTACTTGTAAAGACTTTATTCATCAAGATTTTTAATTGTACAGTATTTACATAAGTATATAGATCACAATAGGAAAGGGAAATAATTTTGTTTCTTAGAACAAAAGCACAATGACATGGGAAAAGAACACCAGAGCAGCCCAGGTTGAAAGTCCTCTTTCATGTAATGGCCAGTCAGATGCCACAGCAAAGTCCATAAGCAGAAACTGAAAGAAACTACTTACCTCTTTTTTATTAAAAGAATTTAAAAAGAACAGTATAATCAAAAAACACATTTTCACTGCATTATATATTTTCAATAACACTTAAATATATTTCTCACACTTAAATATATTTCTCTTAAACATAATACCCCACTCATGCCACCTTTGCTGTTGAACCCTTCTTCCCAGGCACTTGGTATTCAGAGGAATAGTGATTTTGAAGCTAGGATTTCACACTAATCATTAGAATTGACAGTCATGGACAAGGCTTATTCCAGAATCTGGATAAATCTGACTTTTAGCATTATGAGACCAAGAGCACTCCAGCCACTTCAACATTTTATAAACATTCCTTGCTCTTTCCAGCAACCACATTTTCCTAAACAAAACGGTCAAAAAGAGCAGCCTTCCCTTTTGGTTACCCCCTTCCTCTCTCACACAAACACATAATATTTCAAAGTGACTTCATTATAGTTTTGTATAATGGCATTATAACACCAACAACTTTTTTTTAAAATTTCTTTCTTCATCCCATTTTTTCACATCTGCCATATACTGTTTAAACAAAGCTGGCACATCATGTTACTTATCCACCAAGAGTAAGAACACAATGAGTTCAAGAGTGAAAATTATTTTAGATGTGGACTAATGAATAATTAGACTTGACATTTTTAGACTTCAGTACTTAGAAATAGTTCTTGCAACATTTAAAGCCTGTTGTTTCTCAAGTACACCTAAATGTTGCTGTCTGTAAATATTCACAGCTGACCACATTACACTAAACATTTAGGGTTTTTAAAGAAAGAACTGGTGATTATTCAAAGTGCATATATACTGATTATTGCTGCAACCTATCTGGAGCTTCAGATGAATCAATAACCCTCTGCAAAAATTGGAAACTACAAATGCTTTTTGGAGGTCCCATTGCTGCTCTTCTAATTGGTCCTAAACATTTCATGCATATGAGCCAAATGTATATAACACTCCTTTCATGCCCTCCTATGGGAGAGGCAGGATTCATCAGTAATATCATGGATCATTGTTAGTAGGCTGTATGATAAAGGTAAATGCAGTACTTCTTCCTGCTTAAACTTTATTAAATGTGCGAGCTTTACAGAACATCATTAAGAGTTCTGTATGTTCATTCTCCCGCTACAAAACAAATGCCATTCTGTAATGTAATATGGCAGATGTACAGGAAAATATGACACATTTACAGGATGGCAAGAATGGTGGCACACATTGGAGAGCATAAACTCAAGTGCCAGTATTCTAGCCAAAGAAAAAGAATGAAGTCTAAATGAAATGCTTTGCCCTCAGAATCATAACTATGTTCTGCTTGAGATCATGGTGTGTATAAAAACAATGCTCAAATTTGTTACTTCCTGAAAGAGTACTAGTCTTCTTTTAAGTATCCCGTTATTCTTAAGGCCATAGCAGCAATTTTTTAAAAGCTTTTGTTTCTCATTAGAAAAATAAGTTTACCTTGTAACAGTTTGCTGGACGCAGTCAAAGCTTCCCTGAGGATTATCTTTGCCCACATTTGACACATAGAAATTAAAGGTGTGCACTTCATTTGGGAGATCATTTTTGGGAATCTTGACAAGCTGAAAAAGCAATTAAGATAAGACTCACACATGCTTTCTTGTAAATTACTAGTATTAACAAGACCCTGTTTTTACATACTCTCAGAAAACCTGACGCACTGTTGTTGGTCTTATGTGTCATCAATTCATCTCCAAATTATAGCAGCCCTCTAGAATGAGCAATCTCCAAAATGCCCAGTCCTCAGCCGCCTTGCTCAGCTCTTGCAATCTCACACCTGTGGCGTACCTTTTCCAGCATTACTATCTTTTCCAAAGAGTCTTGCTCTCTCACGATGTGCCCATCTCATCATTTTTGCCTCCAATGATGGTTCAGACTTGATTTGATGTTGGACCCTCTTGTTCATTTATCTGGGAGTCCAGATTGTCTACAAAACTTTCTGGCACCTTATAGGCTCATAAATAGTAGGTAGCAGTGTAACTCAGAAATACCAAATTGGCAGAAGAACACCCACTAAGATTATGAAACCTGAAAACTTTGTAACTTATGGTAAGTATAAATTTTTATTAGGAGAGTAGCTAGCTATACTGTTTCATGTGAAAAAAAATGCCTTGATGTGGTGTTTCACAGTAGTTCACAAAATACCTCTCTCAATAATGCTCTTGATGACAAGTTTTATATGTCAGAGTCAACATCTTGAATCTGACTCGAAATAATGAGCAGACAGCCAGAACTGGGGTGCTGCAATCAAATTTGCTTGCACCAACCATCAGAATGGCCACCACATTCTGGACCTACTATAGTCTCCAGGTAAGCTTCAAGCAAAGCTCCACATAAAGAGCACTGCAGTAGTTAATTATCAATGCCTGCAAAAGGGTCCTGAGGGAGCCCTTGTCAAGGAAGTTGGAAGTACCTTTCAGATGTTTGACTTCTAGAGTGCCCTAAAGATGTAGTCACCATGGAGGACAGAAATTCGCTGAGGAAATTATAGGTGGAGTATGCTCAGAAAGTGGGGAGGAAAACGTGATCCTGAAATTCTAGAAGTGTTCTGTAATGAGTGTTCACATAGGTCCACTTATACGAAACAAAGAGATGAAGCCAAGATATCTCCAAGATAAAAAAGTAGTTAGGGAGATCAGTTGCATCTCCACATCCCTTGTAGTTGTTGTTATGCCATTAGTGATCAAAGGAGAAATGTCACTTCTTTCCAAGCAGTGAAAATTATGCAAACAATTGCACTAATACCTAAAAGTGCAAGGATTCCAGAATTTTTTAAAAAAATTAAAAGGTGTGGTGAACTAACTGCTAGGGAATTTTCAGTTTCAGAATCACTCAGAATCCAGCAAATGCTATGGACAGCTTATATTTAGAAGGAAAATAGCCCTAACACAATGCTACTACACTTTTCAGCTGCTTGTGACCAATACTGTATTCTGATTGTAACTACAAAGCATTGTGCCATGCAAGTGCAGGAATGAAGAACTCTGGCATGCTGTTCAACATATAAAAACACTGTGTTGTGGAATAAGTATATTAAAAGTGGAAAGTTACACTAAAAAAGAGATCTTTTAAAAATATTTTATCCTTGTTCAGCAAAATGATCATTGAACTACTTTTTTCATATACAGAAATATACTACAGAAACCATGAGACTGGAGACAACTAATACAGAACACACACAAACCTGCTCTCCTAAAAACGGCTTCGTGCAAAGGCTATACCCAACCTTATCTGTCAAACAGGCATAAAGCTGTGGGAAAGAACCTATGAGATTCACTTTGAAGTTATCTCCCTTGAGTATTGGGTCGCTTTTGAATATTAGACACCTTCTTTTTGAGTCTCGCACAACAAGTAACAACCAAAAAACTTTTACTCAATGTGAGAACTACTTCACACTAAGAGTGCTTTTGTCTGGATATATGTGGAAGAAGGTCTTTGAAGCTTCTGAACCTCATTATTAATGTACTCCATGAAAAAGAAAGCAATCTATAAGCACAGAGTCTTCTAGTGAACTTCAGCTCCCTCCCTTGGGGCTTTTATATAATTCTTTCACTGAAAATTCCACCCCTCCACACATTCTTTCCCCCCAAATTTCTCCCTTCTTGCACAACAGCACAACTAAAAATGTCACAGTTCAGAATGTGACTTAGGCATCAATCATATGTCCATTTACCGTATTTATGGCCCAGATGCACTGGGCCATAGGATGCACCAAGTTTTTAGAGGTACTGTATGTATTTGTGAAAAAAAAATATTCACACATACTGTATATACTGCAGTCCTGATACAGTTCTAGCACCAGTTTACTCTCCAGCCATGCTGCTCTTGGGAGGCCCGTAGCAGCATAGCTGCAGAGTAAAATGGGAAGACAAGCCACCCCACCCCACTCCCAAGTCTCCATGCTGGGAAGCCTCTCACCCTTGCAGAGGCCTCCAAACCTGGTGCAGGTCCCCAGGTCCACCTGCAGTCCCCACCCGGCTGTTTAAAAAAAATTATCTTGCATGATTGATTTGTTCTGTAAAACAGGAAACGGAGATCATTCAGCCCAAATGAAGACCACATAGATTAAGCCACCCACCATGATGACCACCGAGCTGCAGCTAGAAAGTAAGCATCCACCATTATGACCATAGAGAGGCAGCTCTATGGTCACCATGGTGGGTGGTTACTCTCTAGCCCAGGCATTCCCAAAGTCAGGCCCGGGGGCCAAATGCGGCCCGTTGTCAAATTCTGAGTGGCCCACATCTTCTTTTCCCTGCCGGCTCAGCCTGTCATGCATCCCTGCCAGCTTGCCTCTCCCCATACTGGATGGAGACATCAGCTTGCAGTTTTAAGGTTTGCCTGCCCTCCCTGCCTCTGTCCACCCAACCAGCCACCTGCCCAACCTACGCGCCCCCGGCTTGGTTGCTGCAGCACCCTTCCTGCCTCCTTGCATGTTTATAGAGACTTGTCCAAAGTTTGGCCCAGGGGCCAAATGCTGCTGAATGGTTGGCCCCCACACATTTTCACCTTGACAAAGCTGGCCCTCCTTGCAAAAAATTTGGACACCCTTGCTCTAGCTCATTTCTTATCTCTATGGTTTCAATTCTGCAGAATGATCTCCATCTCCTATTCTACAGAAAAAATAATCATGCAAGGTAATTTTTTTCATAACAACCAGGTGGGGAAACCTCTGCTGCGTCTGGGACCTTCCCAGGATACAAAGGCCTCCGTTGGCGCCACTCTGGAAACTCCCAGTGGGGGTGCATCCACCCCATAAGATGCAAAGACATTTCTCCTTACTGTTGGGGGAGAGTGCATCTTATGGGGTGAAAAATATGGTAATTTACAGTAAGGACCACTGAATATAATATCATTTACTTATGAGTAGAAAATTGTACAGTATGGTTGCTTTGCACCTTTATCCAAATAAGGGGGTCTCAATGTAGCAATTAAGATTAAGACTAATGCCTTTAAAATACTTTTACAGACCAGTTTTCAGGACCAAAGGATAGAACAACTATTTTATAAATACATCTATAATGCAATATTATTCTTTTTAAATTTAAACAGTCATCTCAATATATTGTTTACTGGTGCTAAATATTTTTCTCTCTTGTCAAGAGGAGGATTATAATGTATCACAAGACATAAACTATCAAAGGACATAGACCATATACTGTGATTGTATTTTCATAAATTACACAGAGGAAAACTCAGGATGAAGGTGGATAAAAATCATGGATTTTTTTCAGTCAAATTGATTTAAATCATTAAAATTATACATGCAATTTTCAAAAATTTAAATCAAATCCATCCTGCTCAGGATGTCTAAGTATACTTTGGAAAGGGAGATTATAGTCAAACTTGGTGTCCTGGTAGTTATGCATGCTTGCAAACTCAGATCTGTCACATTCACGTTACACTTTTAAGCTGTATGTCCAAAGGTTAGTTTTGAGGCAGCCACAACTACGTGAATGTGCTGGATGTTCCTTCTACTTTGCACAAAGCTGGCTCTGAGGTAAGATAACTCTTGGTATCTCTTTAAATGTACATTCAGAGAAGATAAAAAACAAAATAAACATAAAAATAAAAGAACATGGGGGAGCCATCAAGACTAGCTTATGTTTTTCATGTGAGTTTTCATGAACAAATCCACTTCCTCAGACATGAGAGAGATTTACAGACAGACTAACATGGCTACCTATTCTACAATTACAAATAATCAGAGAACAGAAGATGATTAGGCTAAAAAAAAAGTATTAGTACAGTGGAACCTTGACTTACATCATTAATCCGTTCCAGAGGTCTAGACACAAGTCAAACATGCCTTAAGTCAAATGAACTTTTTCCCATAGAAAGTAATGGGAAAGTGGATTAATCCATTCCAGAAGATGAAAAAGAACCCCGAAAACAGCAATTTAACACAAATTTGACTGGGATAGGAGATTCCTTCCAGGGATGTAAATGAAATGTCTCTTCAAAGAATTATAGTCCACAAGTTATACGCCTCCACATTTTAATGTTCATAGCAACAATGCCTAACATTTAAGTTTTACTGATTTTTCACCTGACATTCCAAGTTCTGAACAACTCTATGCTTACCATTAAAGTCCCACAACTGTACAGCTCCCCGACTAAAATGCTTCCGTTGTGGACCAGACTTCTGCAACCAGATTTTTTACAAGACTGGGCCGATTGTCTAACCCAGGCCTGCCCAAAGTCCGGCCCGGGGGGGGGGGGCAAATTCGGCCCGTCAGGCCATTCTGAGTGGCCCGTGGCTGGCCGGCCCGCCCCTTCCTCCCCCTCCTTCGCTTATGGGTCAGTGGATGGGGCTTTCAGAGGGATGACAGGGTCAGGGAGCAACTGGCCCCTGACATATTCTCAGCCACCAAATCTGGCCCTCCTTACAAAAAGTTTGGGCACCCCTGGTCTAACCAGTGAGGCCAGCCCCAAGCTCCCGGCCCTTCTCCTCCTCCGGCAGCAGCGGCAGCTTCGGTGAGGCCGAGGACCAGCTCCAGGTGCTCGAAGCTGGCCTTGCCAAAGCCACCGCTGCCGGAGGAGAGGAAGAAGGCAGGAGCAGTTTGGAGGCGGCAGCCGTGATGCTGGGTCGTGGCTGCCGCCCAATTCCAGTGCCTTGTGCTGGGGCTCCGAGATGTAAGTCAAAGCCTGCAACTCAAGTCAAACAGGCCCCTTCTTGCTGCAAGTCAAATATGCTGCAAGTCAAGCAGCATGTAAGTCAAGGTTCCACTGTATTAATTTAATTTGCACAACACCCACTTTTGCCACTGCCTCTGCCTATCATCGGCTTCTGTGCATTCCATCCCACCTGCTGCAATGACCACCAATCAAGTTGTCACCTTCATGAGGAATGTGTGTGTGTGTGTGTGGCTTGATATTGAAATGCACAGGATACAGCAGTTGGAAGCTCTCTTTTTAGAACAGGTTACAATATTTGCCTATTAGTATTTTGCTCACCACTTTTCTTCTTCTGGTATAATACCTGAAGAAAGATTGTTTCTATCGAAATAATATTCTTTATTTCCTTATTACAAATTTTGTAATTTCTGTTTTTCATTTTTTTCTGCTTCTCAAATGACAAAAAAATGAGAAACATGGTTGGGTATCATAAGATGCGCATATAGCTCAGTAAGGATACACTTAACTTAAACGGTTTGCATTATCAGATTTCATAAATACATCTAATAGTAAAATTTTCAATGATAACTAGGTTAAGTGTGAAGAATTTTATGTAGCTAATGCAGTAAATTTAAGTCTGATATGAATGTTAATTATTACATATATTTCTAATGACCCCCAAATATCAATTTCTTTCAATTACAAGACAAGAAGCAATGGCAGAAGAGTTCTGGCTGGTCTTTTTCTACTTGTGAATCTGTGAATATAGCCTGCTCAGATCACTGGCTGACTACTATGCAGCTATGGTTAAATATTGACTAGGATGGACTAACAAAGATAGCAAGTACATGTCTACAATTTTAGTTAAGAAAATATACAGTAACAGATGGCACATAACTGATAATATAACACAAACTCAAAATATATATTGGATGTAGTAGTTTTAAGATAGGGAGAAGCCTCTTGTATAGACACAACTTCCTTTGTACCAGAACAGCCTTCTTGCGCTGGTTGATCTCAGAGATTTGCTGGCACAGCTACTGTCCTGGCTGAAATCAGCTGACAGAAAAGACAAAAAGGGGGCAGGGAAGGGGGCAGGGGAGGAGCAGCTGAGTTTGGTCAGATTCATACTCTTTTCATTTCAGGCTAGGGATAGGCAATTCCTTTCGGAATGATTAGGTTCCAAAACAACCCACACAAACCCAGGTGGTGCTTGGAACGCTCTGACATGCACACAGCCAATTGTCTGGGCTCGCACGGGGTTAAACACCAACCAGAAATCAGGCTGTGATGTCATCTTTGCTTGCTCTGTGGTGCTGCCCAATCAGGAGCTGTGCAGGGACAGGCTTCATCCCACCTCCCTGTCTGATTGGCTAGTGCCACGGAGCAGGAATGATGACGTTGCACCCTGCTTTCTCTTTGGAGCTCAGCTCTGTGCCGACACAGACCAAAGTAAGTTGTTGGATCCTTGTATGTTAGGGGGTTCCGAACAGCACCTGGGCTTGTGTGTGTCTTTTTAGAACCTACTAAGCCACTATATCAGCACACAGTCAGGCCAGGGACAAGGCAATTCTAACTAATTCCCAACAAACCTACCCTGAGATGTATTTGGATTGAACACTGCCTCATCCAGCTATGCATCAGTTCAGCAAGCTCCTGGTCATTTTTACTGTTTAGGGTTACATCCTACCTTCTAATGGTGTTCTAACAAAGGGGAAACCCAGATGACAGCTACTTTATTTGCCAAAGTGTGTGAAGCATTAACTTCTAGGAATTAGCAATATGGAGCACCATTCTCTGGTATCTTGCTTTCTTATTACTTTAAGTGGTCATGTGAAGCAGCTATTTCCATAACACAGGTCACCTGGGAGTAATCTTTAAATTATAGAGATGGGCATGAAACGCAAAAATGGTGTTTTATTTCATTTATTCCCCCCCCCCAATTTTGTTTCATTTGAAATGATTTTTTAAAAATATATCATTTCATTTTCCATTTTGTTTCATTTTTTTACTTTTTTTTCTTTTTTTTCTGACAACTAGTTGGGGCCCTGCCGGGTGATCGGCACTTTTTAAAACAAGTGCCGATTAGCTGGTGCGTGGGACACTGCCAGAGAGTGACACTTTTTTCCTTTACAAGCACTGATCAGCTGACATTCAGGGCCCTGCCAGATGATTGGCACTTTCCTTTTTTATAAGTGCCGATCAGCTGGCACGCAGGGTCCTGTCGGCAATCAACACTTTTTTTTTACAAGTGCCAATCAGCTGGCACGCGGGACCATGCTGTCAATCAGCACTTTTTAAAAACAAATGCCGATCAGCTGGGGCGCGGGGTACTGTGGGCAATCAACATTTTTACAAGTGCCGATCAGCTGGCACATGGGGCCATGCCGTCAATCAGCACTTTTTAAAAACAAGTGCTGATCACCTGGCACGCAGAGTCCTGTCGCCCAATCATCACTTTTCTTTTTTTTACAAGTGCTGATCAACTGGCGCGCGGGGCCCTGCTGGCTGAACGGCACTTTTTTTTTAAAGCGCGTTGTCCTGCTGGCTGATTGGTGCTTATTTTTATTATTTATTTTGACAAGTGCCAAGATTGTTGCTTGTCAAAATAAATAAAAAAACTAAAAATGATATGGAACAAAATGAAAATTTCCATTTAGCTTCATTTTGTTTTTTAAAGGCACTTCATTTTTCATTTCATTAGGAAATGAAACAAAAAATGAAAAACAAATAAAAAAATTCATTTCGTGCCCATCTCTGAATTATAATCCACTATTACTTAAGCTGTAGTAGACACTCCCAAAGACCGGACAAAGTGATATTAGAGTTGACTTACTAATCTACAATACGCTGGAATACCCTGGAATAGCATGAACTTTAATAGTATACCCCTCTTTTCCAAATCTGCCTGCCTGCCTTTTTTTCTTTTTCTTTTTTAAAAGGATCCAAGGCCACTTACAGCTTTAAAAGAAACTAAGCTAGAAGCTAAATAATAAGTATTATAATATTTGAAAGCAGTGAACAAATATATTCTCACAATAAGAGCAATCTTTATCCTTCTTTTACTTATCTAGTCCAGTTTTCCTAATCCAAAACTGAATGCCACTAGTGCAACAGTGGCAATTTGGAATAATAAGAGTACAGACTACAAAATTATATAAATTCATTAAACATTTTTATATATTACATTTTACCCACGAATACCAAATCAGTGTACATAAGGTTCCCATGTGATTTCTTATCCAAGCACTGATTTGTTGCAGATTTGCGCTGAGACTGTATATTAAAATACTTGTAATGCTAACTATTATTAAGAGCAAATGAAGAAAGTGTAATTTGTAAAAGCATCTCTTTCCCAGTTATACGTTGGGGTCACATTTTTATTCTACTAATTATTGTTATAATGTTTAAAACCTCTCTAGTCTAATTAAATGATAATGCAGAAAAAAATCCACTCAGAACTAATAATTTTCAGCAGAAATTAATGAATCATACTAATTTTCCTAATCCAAGGGTTATATACATTTGACAGCAGATTACCAGGGTAGCCCCCTATGAATTCCCCCAATCAACCCCTGGTAGAAACAACAAGTCAGAGAATGAGGTTATAAAATATGACAATGTTATGAAAGTCATGTTATTTCTCCTCATATTTAAACATATTACTCCTGCTTAGTCTTTGTGTGGGGGTTGCTGCAAATCAAGAGATCCAAAAAAACAATATTTCTCACCAAAACAAGAATAAAATAAGCAAGAGCTCTGAACAGTATTCTAAAAATGCAAAAGGCATCAAATATTCTTTCAAGTTGCAAAAACATTTACCCCGTATATACTCGAGTATAAGTCAACCCGAGTATAAGTCGGGGCCCCTAATTTAAACCCCCCCAAAACTGGGGAAATTTATTGACTCAAGTATAAGCCTAGGGTGGGAAATGCAGCAGGGTCTGGCTACTCCTCCTTTGTGAGCTGGGTGGGTATGTGATGTTTAAAATGACTTTTAGCCACCGAGGCAAGTCCTTGAGTTGGTGGCTAAAAGTCATTTTAAACATGGGGGGTCAGGAGAAGTGGCACACAATGTTTAAAATGACTTTTAGCCACCGACGCAAACTTGCCTCGGTGGCTAAAAGTATTGACCCGAATATAAGCCGAGCACCCCTTTTTTCAGCCCAAAATTAGGGCTGAAAAACTAGGCTTATATTCAAGTATATACAGTACTTCCTGTATAACAATTACTGACCTCATCTATCCCGGTGGCCTGGCCATCTGCTCTTGAAGCTTTATCTTTTTCACAGAAAAGTACTTACTACTCATTGAAAATACATGTTCACCATTGCAATATTACATATGTGTTTTTATACTGTCCAAGTGATGCAACGTTTAACATAGTATATTACAGTAACCCCCTGCCCTTTC
>JAHTLZ010000240.1:23367032-23377485 GCA_023846285.1 Phrynocephalus versicolor
ATTATTATTATTATTATTATTATTATTATTATTATTATTATTATTATGCAACAATTTCTATATATCCTCTATATATCCAGTTTCACTGTTCTCCTATGTGTAAAGAGTAATGCATCTAAATCAGAAATTATTTGCAATCCTTAAACGCTCTCTGTGTCAATTAAACAAAGATCTACCAGAGTTCTCATACACTGGGACAGTCTCTGTAGACTGATTTTCCTCCATTCACAGGAGAGTAACTGAAATGACACAGCATTTACCTAGATTAAAATTCACCACTGCAACATGACATAAATGAACAGTGGATGACAAATGGTTCACTACTGAATACAGTAGTCTGATTCAGACATAATGTTAAAACACTCTTCAGCATTAAGTACATGAGCTTCAGGGTCTTGAATACCAAGACCCCACCCTGGCAAGATGACAAGGATGATGCTAGAGAAAGCTGCTTTGCTTTTTAACTGTCAGAATCACTTAATAATTTCATTCCTAGTTATGACTACCTACAAGTTGTCTGAACATGGACATAAAACTAAATTGCAGCTAGAGAAGAACAAAGGGGAAAACCTGATAAGCACAATTAAACACATGTTGAAGGCAGCATTTTTTTGGCAAAATGCTATGGCTATCGCACCAGTTAAACTGCCATATCGTGAATGAATCTATCATTTGGTGAATGGGCCAGCAAATGCAACAAAAAACCTTTACTTGAAGTTTAGATCCAAATGGCGCCCCAACAATCTGTTTCTACAAACTGCACAGTATTTAAACTGAGCTGCAAGGATAGAGATGTAGAGGATCAGCAAAGGTTTTTATTTCCAGGAGGAGGAGGCCTCCAGCAACAAATGTCTTCCTACTTGTAGACTGCCTACACATGATCCAACAGATCCTCAGTTCCACTACTCTTTCTGAGACTTTGGGAATGCTCTCAAAATTTTTCTTCATTAGAGATGAGCACTTTGTGCTTTGTATAAAGTGCAAAATGTGGCACCATTGGTGGCCCACCTCCTAGGCTGGCTGGGCCACTTACTGGGCTCCACATGCCACTGTGGCCCTTCTTCTTCCCACTGCAGCACCAGTGTTCCAATCCAGCCAGGAGCCCCACTAGCCTTTCTGTGCCTCCCTAGGCAACTACGAACAGACAGGACAGGGAGTCTCCCCGCACAGCCAATGAGTGGTCAGCTGCACAACGTATGAAGTGCCCATCTCTAATTTTCTCATTAAACAAGGTGGGCTGTAGTCAAAGCACTACAAGTGAAGGGGAACTCACATATTTTTAAAAATTTGAAATTGCTCATACATTCTTTCCATTAAAAAGCTTGTTTTCCTCTAGAAAAACCTTTCCAACAGTCTACAACATGAGGTTGCTATGGAATCAAGTAGAGTTACTTTGGCCTGTAGAGATTTCCACCCATGGACATTTGAAAGATCTTCTCTGTCTCAAAGAAGAGTGTATCTAAACTTTTCTACCACGGACAAATAAGGTGTAAATTGTGACTTAAATTGTGATTTAAATCAAGTTGATTTTTAAAAATAATTTATTTTTATCCAACCTGGAGACAAATAATAACATTCAATTCTTCAAAAAACTCCAGTTAACAAATGTGGGATATTGTGCTTCTACACCCACAATTCAAAGAATCAGGATAGGTCCTGATATTGCTGCAAATATTGTACCTATGTTGTAAGCAGGAAAAAGGATGGAAAGCTGGCGACAGCAAAGGGGAGCCTTAATATTGACAACACTAATGTCACCAATAAAGATGGTCTACAGCAGAGGTTCTCAAACTTTTTAACAAGGGGGTCAGTTCACTGTCCCTCAGACACTGTTGGGGGCCAGACATGATGTCACATGCTCCCGCCAGAATATTTTTGCCCCACCTTGGAAAAGGACCCAAGGTGGCTTACAATAATGAGGGACAATATAATCCCTGAACATTTAAGACATATTCAAGTTTAGAACAGGGATTCAGTTCAACATGATGGCAATCCAAGAAAAAAAAATTCCTGCACAAACCTATTGAAAGAAAGGAAATCCAAAATGACCCATGTCATGTTGATTGCTTCTAAAATGTGAACCTCTTTAACTGAGAATGAGTCCCATTGAATGCAATGGCTCTTATGCCCCCAACAGTTTGATCCTGTATAGAGCACGGGAAGCATGATTATTCAAGAGCCAGGCGGGGGTTTCCTCCCCTGGCTTGACCTTCCTGTGCCCCCTTCACTCTCGCTCAGGAGTCCAGGTGGCCGCTCTGGCTGGTTGTCACAGTGGTGGGGGAACTTTGGGGTAAAGGAGTCCCACCCACCAAGGGTTTGGGTGCATAGAAAGGGGAGCGAGCTGGGAAGTGCAATGCCTCAGCCTCCTCCTCCTCGGTTTTCCTTAGCAGCAACGTTGCTGAAAAATTCCCCCTTCCCTTCAGAGATACATGCTGCTATGTCTTGAAGAAGTGCACATGGTGCACGAAACGTCACATTAAAATATGAAAGTTAAACTTTAAGGTGCCACACGTTTGTGTCTTTTGTTTTGCTTTTCTTTGATTTTTGCCTGAAATGCTTGCTTTTCAGTGATAGCCAGCAGAGGGAAGTGGGGGTCTTGGCTAGATCGAGGTGGCGGCAGGACCTGGAGCGAGGTGAGTTTACCTTTCCCTTAGAATAAATACTGCAGCCTTCTGGACTGTGTCTGCTTCTCAAGGGAGAAGCTGGCCTGGTAGTTCCATCCACCGGCTGCGGGAAAGAGAGGGTTTGAATGAAAGACAACACAAGCCTTCAAACACCATGCCACTCCATGAGGGAGGCATCAGCAAGTAGATGCTTGCCAGCCAAGATGTTTTTCCCTTTTTGTTCTTCCTTGCTCCTTCCCCCCTCCCCGTTTCTTTTTGGTAAGAGTTAAGGTGAGGGGGGACAGCTTGTGCAAAGGGAAAGCACAGAAAGGAAGCCGAGCTGCTGGGTTCTGTAATTTATCCCCAATCTTTGGATTTCTCCATCAGGACTGCCTTGCCTCCTTCCACCCTCGTTTGTTGTGCGCTTCTCCCTCGCTCTCTCGCTTTCACACTCCCTTTCCACACACGGGCACATGTGATGTCATATGCTCCACTCCCCCCACACACACACCATGTTCCCACAACCCCACCATGGTCCCCCACCCCTACTCCATTTTCAACCTGGCCTTGGAGGGCAGGAAGGGATTCAATGGCGCTTTATCATAGCGCTGGGAGGGGGGGGGTCTGCAATTGCCGGCGGGCCGGGTTCAGGGCCCTGGCAGGCCGGATCTGGCCCCTGGGCCATAGAACTCCTCGTCTACAGGATACCCTCCTCTGCTTGCTACCACTCATGAAGTGACAACAGGGAAAATTCCATTTCTTTATCAGTAAACCACTTCTCACCCAAACACAAAGGAATTGCCAAGGCTGTTTTTCAACAAATATGAATCTGAGGTCCAGTTTCCAAGTTCAAATTATCTGGGCTGCCCCCATTTTAAGAACTGCCTTATGAATGCTGATTTGCTCTGCTGCACAATATCTATTGCTGCATTCATGCAGCTTTTGCTAGTAGAATACCTAGCCTAAACTCTGTATGAAGATAGTCTGGATGGGTATGATAAGGACTGTACATTTGTATCTTCTTTAGTCCTATTTTTAACTGGTTATTTCATATGCATTACTTCATCATTGCCCTTCCTATGTCTTTATGATTAGGCAGACCACAACAATAGATTAACTTTTAAAAAACACTGCTATGGCCTGGTGTGTAAAGAAATAACTAAAATATCATCAGTACAAATATCCCAAGTTTTACTTCACTTATCAAGTACAGTTTATACTAATTACCAGGAGATATAGAAAAATAAGAGAATGAAATACAGGTACAGTACTTCATAATAAAAAGTGAACAAATATGATAAGATAAGTATTTGGACTCTGCAAAATAACTTATTAGCATATGTTTTTAATAACTTTTTTAAAAACTGAGTTACAAATCATTTTAATACAGCTGTTGAACAAAAATGACTACTAAAATATATTTCATACAAGTTTCTATTTTTAAATTATCCCCTCCAATCAGATTTACCACAGGTACAGAAATTCTGCTTCAAATTTCAAGTGTCTATTACACATTTGTACTAGCCTGAACAGCTTCTTAATCTTAAGAAAAAGAAACAGATTCAGTTAAAATACCACCAAAGATCTTGAACTACACAAAACTAACTTGTTAGGGTAAATATTTTAATTTATGCAAAACGATCTGATTTTAAAGTCAGCTATAGCCAAATTACCATGAATATTCTAAAAGCAGGCATAGATAGACTGTCCTTGGGTTTGTTTGCCTGTTGCCAGCTCCATTCCATGTACAGTAGTTTAAGCATATTTGTAAACATTAGATTTAAGGGCTGTATGGAAGTCTAAAAAATAAATCTGTTAAAATATAGATAGACAAATAGTATTCTAAAGCATATCCTTAATTTATTATTGCTCTCTATTCTTTCTATTTTCTTTTTCTTCGTTTCTTATTTATTTTTAGATTGTAAGCTGCTTTGGGCAGAGGCCTTATTTGTATTACCTTTGGTAAATCTCCCAGAATATTTTTAGATGTTATACGTTCATGAATACACACACACTCATTGTGTACAGAGGGGAACAGGAGTCAAATGTTAAGTAAAGCCCGAAGTTGCTTTGACAATTTAAGCTCTAAAGGATATATACAGCTCTAGGAATAGCAGCAGCATAGCAGCAGCAAGTTGCTCAACACTGAAGCCCAAACTAGGGTAGCCTGACATAAAAGCCAGATGTTCCATAAACTTTTAGTCATGTATATAATTACATAAATATGCTCTATAGTTATTTGCAGGAAACTTTTTAGGACAGAGACCTTATGAGGCATCCAATTATGCACCTCAGAAACATAGATCCCCATGTGATAAAATAGCAGCATAAACTATTCTACAAAACATGCAATAAATTCAAACATTAATATAATGCCAGCATAAAGTTCAATGAAAATACTTTTAAAGGAGATGCTTATCAATTCAACCCATTACCAATGGGGAAAAGTGTTAAACTGAAAGTAGGAGAGGTAGGGAAATGCATACTTCAGTGAGATGAGGCCATATAACTCAAAGAAAGAGTGACACTCAAGAGATAAAATAGAAAATGTCCTATCTCATATTCATCGAAAAAAGTGGCCATTAGACAGCCACACAAGTATGGTCTCAGAAATATCTCATAATGTCCAGCAAGTTCATAAAAATATAGGCAACCTGGTATCATTGGCTATAGGATTGGTATGATAGATACACTTTGACTGCCTAGCTTAAGGCTGGGTAACTTGTTGCCCTCCAGATGTAACTAACCAGGGATGGGATTTTTTTAAAAAATTTTGAACAACAGTACCAGATGTGTACTGGATTTTTCCCCCAGTTAAAATTCTGGGAGCTTTAGTCCGTCCCCCAAAAAGCTCTATTGCAGGTGTAATTGGTTGAGCAGGACTAAGCTCTGCAGCACTACAAAGCTTTAGGGATACTGTAGTTATCTTAGAGGCATCCCACACCGAGCATAATGGGTAGGAGACACCATAATGTCCCTGACCCTTTGCAGCACCACAGAACTTACCGCCCATCTGGCAGCGAGGTCACTCTGGGCAGTTTACAACAATTAATACATTCAAACAATTTATACAATAAAATCATAAATAGTAACACAATAAAATAAAAATAATATTAAAGTGATTCAATTCTAGCACATATAGGTGCTGTAGTTCAAAAATAAGAAAGCTCCGTGCCTATTACAAACTACTATCAGCCCTGGCCATCATATTCAACAGGGGATGCAGTCCTTCCCTGATCCCAGCCAACATCTTGCAGCTTTGTTCTGTACTAGTTGCACTTCCCATACAACCTTCAATGAAACTCCAATCCATAATGGTAGTGTTGCCTAATTCTGACCAGTGTGTGAGTAAGAGTGGCAGGGCTTGATATAGCTAGGTGTACATCACACAGAGTAGCCCAATAGCTACTCTTATAGCTATTTAAGTCAAACAAACAAACAAATAAATACCATACTATTGAAGATGATCTAATTTTTTTCAGAAACTTACGAGAAATGCTGAAGGTTATTCTAAGATGCCAATACAGTATGATATAATATAATATGTTTCTGCAAGTATAAATTATTGTTCATCATCTCGTTCACTCAGCTGATCTGGTTTTATACTCTAATCTGCCTTTGCTGGTTTTTATATATACTTTGAATTATTATTTTTGCTTTTTTATTTGATCTAATTATGATCGATTGATTGATTTTATATTTGGTTATATATTTTATATTGTTTAATTGTATTATTTGTTGTATTTTCTATGTTCAAAACCTCTGTAAACCGCCCAGAGTGACTTTTGGTCAGATGACGTGGTATATAAATCAATCAACCAATCAATCAAACAAACAAACAGATAAGCACATAGACACAAAAACTTCTTGGCTCCTTCTAAATCAACCAACAACTTCTCTGAAGCTCCAATTTTCCAATCAAGTCTTATTATACTTTCATTATTACTATTTTATTTTTTATTTGGCAGGAGACATCTTTTGTTAGGCATTTTGATTGTCTGCATACAACAGTATCAATAAGAAATTATGTCTGGTGTCTTCAATTCCTTAAATAGTCTGTTACAAATAACAAATACTCCATAAATAGGACTACTGTGAATGAAACAGCTGAAGTACAAATGCACATATTTCTTTCAAAGCAAAATTAAAACTCAAGTAACTCCAAGTTGGACATCTGTTCTACTGCCATTTTAATAGCTAATTTATAAGCAGCTGTATAAATACTGATCACCTTACAGTTTTCTTAAGAACTTACTTTACAAGCAAGAACATAGCAATATTTTATGACAAGAGAAAGCAGCAAAGCTTGTGCATTTCAAGCTTCTTGTCTTGTTAACCCAGCTATTTACCTTAGAGATATACATTTTATCTACATCACCCTGTTGGACAGTCATTTTGAGTGCCCTTTCTGGCAGAAAGATAGGTTATAAAAATTTTAAAATGGCAACAACAGAAAAACAAGTTTCAAAGTTTTTAGAAGAATTTCTCTCCCCCGCCCCCGTAGAAAAGACTGCAACTGTGGTATAATGTACAATATCTTATACTCTAATTCATCCTTGCAGTTAAATTTCTGTTTTCAAATTATTAGCAGTAGGTAGACAGAATTATCATTACTTAAAAGCAATACAGCTGAGGTCAGCACAAATGTTATATAATCATACTGTGACAACACTGTGACTGCATCCACAGTCAGTCATATATTGTTTATACCATGTTTTACTCATGTAAGAGACACTGCTGTGTTTAAATTAAGTTTCTTCTGCGTTTTAAAAAGATGTAGCATTTCATATAAAATTAATTTTGTCTGAATATTATATATTACAACAGACTTAAAGTGTGTTTCTTCTCTGTGTCTAAGCAGAATGTTTTCTAAAGGCCAGAATCCTCTTGGAGTCACTTATTGCACATAGGACAAATGGAATCATCATCTGAAGACTAGGATGTTTAATTTACATTAATTGAAAGATTCCTGTTCCATCTCCTCATGTTCTGAGGCTCCCTATTACTCATTTTGTACTAGGGAAGTCCTTGGGAACCTCAGGGGGGCAAAATCCCTTAATTGCCCACAATCATTACTGGATCATTGTCACCAGGATTAGGGTGGGTGATGGCAATCCATCAGCTAGTTTTAGCTAATTAGGGCCCCCTATCCCAAGGCTTCCAAAGGCTTACCCAGGGCAAATGGGTGTTCTAGGAAGCCTCAGAGCGTGAAAGGGAAAGGGGAGTAGGAAGTTATCAATTAATTTAATATCTCAGCCACTGCTTAATGATTTCGTCCTACTTGCTCAAAATAAAGTTGCTCAAGAGGATTTTGGCCACTACTTAAATTTAAAGAATGATATTGATTCTTTTTTTAAAAATAAAGATACTTTAATTTGAATTACAATTTCTACCATGTTATCAAAATCCCATCATACTGCAGTATTTTGCCCATTTTAAGACTTTAAAATAAAGTGTATGAAATCAACAGTGCTACTGCAGTAGCAGTATAGTTTTTATAAATAACAGTGACTGTCATTTCCGGTCCTCAACAAACATGTACAATGGAAAGATACAATTTGATGTTGATTTTTAAGGACTGTTTGGCAGAGTAATGACTTCCACTCTGGTTTAACAAGAGATGCAGCTATGTACTACATAATTATAAAGTATACATCCTGAGTGGCTATACTCAGAAAAAGAGTGGGGGTGGGCTACATATGCTAGAACACTGAACAACACTTACTTGCCTACTCTATTTTAAATTTACTCCTAATTATGAAAAACAAACATTAGTCATAGGAAAAAGGCACAATTTGGAGGTCAATTCTGGGAAAGCCACATCTGAGTCATGTTTCTGCATGAAAAACTGCACAAGGAGAAGCAACACTGACTTGGGAAAGAGCCTGCTGTCTGTCAGGAACCTGTTATTTAAAGTGTGTCTGGTTTTAGTGTGTTCTTAGTTTATCTATTGCTTCTAGAGATGTTTCAAGGAAAGTCTTTTGGAGAAAAGCCTGCTGGCCCTCTAAATAAAATATAGTACTTCTTAAGGGGGGGGAGCTTGATCAGCAGCTTTTCTTCTTTTGGGGATCACTGTCTTCCACATTTCCTCGAGATTTCTCCCAACACTATAGAAAAGCATATTAACAAAAGGAGCTTAAGTCAAAAGAAAGAGAAGCAGCATTTAATTTGAAATTCCATGTTAAGACACCACCTAATTAGAGCTTAATCCTTCTTGCTAGGGCAGAGCAGCATATAGCCACTTTTAATGTGTCCTGAGCAAGCACAAGCTAAGGCTCAAGTTTCCAGAGGAAAACTACAGTAAGAAAACTGGCAAAGACAACTATTCTCCTTTTTGAAAAAGAAAACTGACAATAGAAATCTGCTTTTGCTGATCAGCTCTTGTGAGATCTGAAAACGTTTTTCCACTGTGTAGAACATTTGCATTTTTTAGAAGAGATCCCCCGCCACAGAATATCCGTATATGACATTGATATATCCAAGAAAGTATAAATAATATAAAAAAAAACGTTTCAAAATTAATTCTAATATGTTCGGGAATTGCACTATCATTGCTAAAGGTGAGCAGGAAACCTTGGTCTCCTTATAGTGATTTCTCATAAGACAGCTGGTACAGGAGAAAAAGGCAAGAGAAAGAGAAATGGATGCAGTTATCTTGGAATAAAGTTCAGTGGGTGAGTTGGAGGAGAAACAGCTTTCCTGACAGCTTTATTAAGATGTGTAATAAATCTGTCATACTTGCTATTGTCACTTGAAAACTCAGCTAACACACACTTTCAAGAAAAAAAACCCAAAAGCCTGAGAAATTCCTCCTTCCCAAAGAAAACCAGCCTCCCCCAACGCACACATTTATACATGGAGAAAGAAAAAGCGAGATCAGCAGGGAGAAGAACTAAGCCCATAAATAAATGACAGCTCAGCAGAATCTGTCTCATCTGGGAACGGCTGGCTCCGGTCACGGCCAGCTCCAGAGGCACTAGCTGGCACTGACACCAAGAAAAATGACTTTCTTGTGTAAATGCCACTTTATAAAGATTGGCGTCAGCCGCCGCCGCCGCCCCCCCCCCTCGCCCCGAGTCAGGCACCGGGCAGCTATGGCGGGGGGGGGGGGCATTTTCGAACCCATAAAACTTTTTTTTCTTTAACATCGGAGGAAAATGAAATTTTAAAACGGGTGGTGGTGGTGGTGGTGACGGAGGGATCGAATTCGGGTTGGGTTCCCCCGCTCCCCTCATGCCCATAAACAGGCAGTCACCAGATGGAGCGACGAGATTAGGAAAGAGGAAAGTAAGGGAGTTTTCTGAGGAGGAAATCCTTCTGCTCTGCCCGACCCCACAGCGGCTCCGTCGGCTGCCCCAACAGCCCAGGGAGCAGGGAAGGGACGGGACGGCCTGCCTGCCTTCACGCCCGAGACGGAAGGGCTGCGAAGAAGGGGCCACGGGGCGTCCCTCCCGTGTCTCGGCGAAGACACACGCCCTTCGGGGTCCACCCCACACACACTTCCCTCCGGAGCACTCTCGGGGGGGAATCCAACGGGGCGGGGGGGGGAGTTTCTCGCCCTGCGTCCCTCACATCCCATCCCATCGCAGGGCCGCCAGCCAAGGACGGCGACCGTGGTGGGTCCGCGGGGGCGCCGCCTTCTCACCTTGCTCCCCTGGTAGCTCTCCAGCGCTCGGAAGGCGGTCTCGGTCAGCTTCACATGCAGCACCGTGAGGTTGTCCTGAGTGACTCTGCCGCAGGACACGCCATACCGGCCCCCTTCCTGCAGCGCCGCCATCTTACGCCGCCGCCGCCGCCGCCCCCCACCCCACAGCCACCACTGCCACCGCCGGGGCCGCCAAGCCGCCGCC
>JAHTLZ010000240.1:23377495-23401857 GCA_023846285.1 Phrynocephalus versicolor
AAGAGGGTCTACTCGAGGTCAGCGGCTGGGGAGGGGCGGGGCCGCCTGCTGACGTCAGCGCCGACGGCCTTTAAATACGTTTATATCATTATTGACGCTCGGGATTGAGTCACTTATGGGGCTATTATGTACCTTTGGCGGTGAGCGGCTCAGGCCCTCGGCCGCTTTCGTTTTGCTCCCGTGTTTGCTGACCGGCATCATTTTTTCCACATCCTTTTATGTCGAAGTGGAGAGCCACCCACCAAGGTTCTCCCCACTTTAATCCCAACCAGGGAGGTTGCATGTGGAAACTCTCGTTCCGTAGTCTAATTACTAGGAGGCAGCAAACCAGAGTTGGTGGGGGTGCAATCGGGGTTTTACCCTATTCTTTTTAAATCGAAAAAGTAGAAGAAAAATAATTCTGTATATCCCATTGTTTCCTTTTTCTATCATTTTTTGAATGATGTCCTGTCAGGTCATGTCTCTGTATTCAGTTTATATACAGTGGTACCTTGTATAAAGAAATTAATTCGTTCCAAATGAAATTTATGTTAAGCAAATTTTCCTTTATACAAATTTCCCATAGGGATGCATTGAAAACGGAGTAATCCCATTTTTATGTTGTACGGATTCGCCCCATAGGCGATTATGTTAAACAAATTTCCCCTATCTCCGGAATTTTTAATGTTGTACAGATTTTTTGTTATACAAACTGCTTGTTATACAAGGGTCCACTGTGCTAGGAAACATCACAAGCAGGTAACCTTGTCATACTTGAGGCTGGTTATTGCCTGGCTTGGAGGCCAATCAGAAAAGACCAGAAATTATTGCTTTTTCAGGTGCTGTATTTAAACTAAAATCTCAGGAGGGAGGCTACATATTTGAAAGAACAGGCTGTATTGATAAGTCTGCTTTCTCCTTGGGATATACAGTTAATGGTCTGCCAGTCTAAACCTAAGAGGCAGATGTTCTTTTTGTCTAAGCAAAGCAACACCAAAAGTCCACAAAAGTGCAGAGCTAGAATAAAAATAGAATAGCCCCACTCAGGCATTACCGAACCCAGCATTATCAATATGGTTAGAGGGGAGCATCCTCATTGCCATGTTCTTTGCACTTTCAGTATTCAGTCTGAAAAGCAAAGGTTCCTGCTCCTATGTATGATCTTCATATGAGAACCCAGATTTTCTATGATTCTTGCTTGCATGTGTATTCAAGCAGGGGCCGCTCCTCTTCAAAATAAGAAAGTGGCAGAAAAGGCACAGGGAATAAGTTCTTTGTAAGTATGTTGACAATGCCAGTTTCTATAATAACAGGATTTCTGGGCATAATGGTTCCAATTCAAATAGTTGATTTAGAAATCATAACCTTCCATTTGGGATATGGTGCCTTTGAGCCCTTTTACACGACCCCTAAAATTTGCTGCGAAACACTTGCAGATCTGGAGCATAAAATTGTTTTCCCACCAGCAGCGGACTTTAAAAAAAATAAAGTACGCCCATGCCCACTTAAGCGCACCCCAGCACACTTTACAAATACCTGGTCTCCAGAGGTAAAAAAAATTCCGATGCGGATTGTAAAGCTGTGGATGCCGGGCTCCCCTCGCCTTCTGTTTGTTTTTCTTGTCCCCACCGCCCCTTTAACAGACAGGAATCCCTATGGGGCTGCTCCAACAGCAGACAGAGGTGAGCCTGCATTTTTTCCTCCCCTTTTTTTCTCCCTCCCCTCACCGCAGACAGAAGCAACCAAGTGCGGAAGAGTGGGAACACAGGAAGAGGAACAAAATCCACATATCTGACTGGGGGGGGGGTCCGAATTTAAGCTACCAGCGGATCTTAGGGGTCATGTAAAAGGGCTCTTTCTTGTGTGACAGCATTGGCCTGTGGCACTGAATGAGGAGAAATTCAAGACAATTTGGGATTAAGCTGCCTAGATGCCCTAAGCATATCCGATCTTGCCTGATTTCGGAAGCTAAGCAGGGTCGGCCCTGGTTAGTACTTGGTTGGGTGACCACCAGGGAATACCAGGTGCTTGTAGGCGCCTGGAGTGGGAACTGGCAAACCACTCCAGTATTCTTGCCAAGAAAACTCCATGGACATGGGGTCACAAAGAGTCGGTCATGACTGTAATGACACAACACACACACACAAACTTGCAATACTATATTTCAGACACATAATGCACAATAAGAAATACCATCTGCAGGTTATCCTTCAAGGGAAAATAGATGGGAAGCGTGGCCTGGGGCATAGAAGAACATTCTGGATTAAGAACTTAAGCCAAGGGTCCACAGTGAGCACACCTGCTCTGTTTAGAATAGCTTTAGATAGAAAACAGTTCAGGACATGGCACTTGAAATAGAAGAATGCCTAAACATCTGTTGGCTGGGTAGCTCAGGGAATTGAAGTACCTGGCCCTGGACAGAGACCTCAGCATTTCAGTTCCCCATTCTGCCTTGGGGGAGGGGGAAATAAGAGTCAGTTTGGGTAGCCTTGGGCAAGTTGCAAAGTCCCAGTGCTCCCCACAGAAGGACATGGGATATCCTGGAAGGGATCTCCATAAGAATCAACTTGGTAGTTCATTATTGTTGTTGTTGACATATCTGCAGAACTGTAGTTACTCTTTCATCAAAACACCCCTGAAAGATTACAGTACTGTACTTATAAATGCAATAGGCCACAAGAGGTGTGCAAAAGTATTTTTTCCTGAATTCTAGCCATTAATAAGTGTTATGGAAATTTTTTTTTTGGAATTTTACCTTTGAAAAGTGTAGGTTTATATGATTTTTGTCCACCTGTTGCAGCTTTGGAGGATTGATAATTTTAAAATTCAAAACATACTACCTGATGTGCAAAGTCTAGTCTGATAGTATGGTGGAATCGAGGAATCAGCTACTCTGTTGAGTACAAGTCCAGTACATGCTAACATTTGATACTGAGAAACGGAGGATATGATCTGCTGGTGGGTTTCAACAGATGGTTGCATAATCCTGTTTGTCTCTGTTTTTCCAGGGTCAGATACTGTTTCTCTTTGCTGTTCCCCCCCCCCCCCAATAAGCCTGAAGCCTTACACATTGAAAAAATACTGTTCCACGGATTTCTTCATGGGATAAAAGCCTTTCTTTTGCTTATGTCCAATAATAATGGGATGAGCAATGGTTCAAACCAAAATGAATAAACTAATCATGAGGAAATGTTTGTATTAAAGAAGATAACCAGCAGTGCTCTGTAGTATACACTCCTTTTTATAAAACAATCCAGCTTCTGAATTTCAATTATTCAGCTCTGCTCCATCAAAAATTGGATTTTATTATCTATATACACAGTGCAGAATAGCCACATCTGACTAATTTGTGTAGTTTTCTGGTTTGCATAATTCTACTTCTTTATTAGTTATATTTCTATTGGTTCTTTCCTTTGGTCTGCTCAAGGCAGCAAGTGTGGCTCTTCCCCCTATTTATTCTTCAAAACAACCCTAAAGAGTAAGTGATACTGAGAGAGAAAGAGAGAGAGAGAGGCTGGCTTAGGATTTCCTAGTGATGGGTCTGAATGGAGGTTTCACGAAGCTCACTGCAACACAAATCATGGTACCCTATCCTTTTTTTATTATGGACATCCACTGCCCCCTGCTTGATCTGGGTTCAAATAAGGATACACTGATTCATGCCCGATCCACCATGCTTTTATTAGTTAACATTTTAGCTCGATCCCTGTTTGTGATCATATCTGTGTATTTCCCCCCCAAATAAATGACCTAAGTATAGCTCCGTGCACGGATGCCTAGATGCCCTAAGTACATCCGATCTCGCCTGATTTCAGAATCTAAGCAGGGTTGGCCCTGGTTAGTACTTGGATGGGTGACTACCAGGGAATACCAGGTGCTGTAGGCGCCTGGAGTAGGAACTGGCAAACCATTCCAGTATTCCTGCCAAGAAAACTCCATGAACATGGGGTCATGAAGAGTCGGTCACGACTGTAACGACACAACACAACACAACACAACACAACACACACACACACACACACACACACACACACACACACACACACAAGTATAGCTCACCTGGAGAAAGACTAAGGTGGAAGTTTTCATGCCCTAACTTAGTGTTCAAGAAGGAAGCTGCCCCTGAGCTTGCTGGAAGGTAGTGTTTTTTGTTTGTTTGTTTGTTTCGGTGTATGGGCAATTAGGGCATATGTTTTTGAAAAAAAGAAGATTAACTGCACAAATGTCAGATTTAATCATAAAGGATCTGTTGGTGCGGAACTCCATAGGCACACATCTTGAAGTGGTGCAAAGGCTAGTTGGTATTCTGTTTGAATGTGAGAAAACAGACTGGATCAGGGATATTTGTGTGATTGGAGGGTGACCACAGGGCAAGTAGTTTCTGATCATCCTTATTGTGGAGCGTACCCACTCACCCAATTCTTTGTATTCATTCTGAGATTCATGGAATTATTATTTTTCCTTTTCCTTTTCAAATTGCCTTTCATGAGCACGGCTGGCACTAGAGGAGAAGACCAAGTGAATCTTTCAATAAGTCAAAGACCTCTTTTTTACCCATTTCAACAACTGACATGCTGGTTCTGCTCAGTCTGAGGTCACTATTTATTACATTCTAAAATCCCCCTCACTTCATATTCAACTCAGTTCACTGAGTGGAACGACCAGGTTGGGATTTATTTATTTATTTGTGGATTTATATAACACCAAGCTTAATTCAGAAAACAAATCCAGGTGGTGTACAAGGAAAGTTAAAACAACAAAATAAAAAGCATATTGTATGTATGTTAAATACATAAATAAATATAATAAACATAAAGAGTAATCAGGTTCAAATCCACACCATGCCTACTAGGAGAAGAGTCTGCCTGTGCAGCCTTCAGCAGGCAGGTCCCAAAAGACTCCTAGAAAAAGAAAGTTGTAAACTATTTTTGAGTGCTGCATGCCTAGAAAACCCCGGGAAACTTTGCTGTAACTTGGAACTGATTTCTGAGCACACTATTATTATCACTAAACTTTGCTAGGATTGTGTGTGTGGCAGTGCCTTAATGGGTACATTCTTTTACATGGACTTAGGTTACTGCTAGTATGCAAGGGTCCTTCTCTCATTACTTTATATTTTTGCTTATTTTGTTTGCTTCTGTGATGGTGCAAATAAAGGACCAGACTAAAACAACTGAAGTGGTTGTAACTGAAAATAGCAGAAGACACAATTAGAACTGGATGCATGTACACGGGTTTAGGGTTCTTTTATATCATTGGTCCCTTTTGGCTCAATGGCTAAACTGCTGTAGCACAGTGAAGACTCTGTTCACAATCTGAGTTTAATCTTGAACCCCGGTAGTCTCAATCCAATTAATCCTCAGGGTTGTCTCTACTTTCCATCCTTTCAAGGTATATGGAAGAATAGGACAATATACATTATAACAGTGTTGATGAACCTATAGCACAGGCGCCAAAGGTGGCACTCAGAGCACTTTCTGTGGGCACCCGACCTTGCCCCTTCACAGCCACCTGTATTCAGGTTAAATTGCTGTACACAGTATTGGCACTTTGCAAAAAAAAAAAATTAGTGGGTTCGGTCTTTAAAAGGTTCGCCATCACACTTAGCTTTTGCCTCTTTTAATCCTCTCCATGTGAGAGGATGAAAAGGTGATCATAAACTCCCCAATGCGCCAAAGTCACAACTGATATTCTTTGTGGTTTCTGTGAAATATGCTTACAAAAGCTGCTGAACAGTGAGTCAGATAATTTTAGCTCAGTATTGGCAACACCCACTGCTAGCAGTTCTCTAGGATTTCAGGCTGGATTCTTTCTTAATCCTAACCCTCCAGGAGATGCTAGGAGTTTAAGGGACTTTCTTCATGCAAGGCATGTGCTCTGCTACTGATGTACACCCTCTTCCCAGGGAAGTATCCTTTGTGCCTCAGTGACCTCCCATCCAAGTACTACTTAGCTCCTGAAATCAGAGAAAAATGTGCATGGTGTCCCTAGATAACTCTTCTACCAGCAGAAATGTTTTTTCAAGTTGCTACATTTTCCAGCCATATGTCATTTGACTCCAAAGTTTTATTAAGCATGCATTGACCACCCACTTTCATATTTTAACTACAGTATGACGCCCTTATCCGCTAGATCATTATCTGCTGATTCACTTATCTGCGTATTGAGGGGGGGGGATATTTTAAAAATAATTCAGTAGCCATAAAGCAGACTACTGTCACAAACCATAGCCGTAAAGCAGGCTATGGCTGCAAACAGTAGCGGACAGCGAGGAGTGCTCGGCATTGGTAAATTTGCTTTTGTTTTCTTCTCTCCTAGGCCTGCAGGGGTGGTGGTGAGGAGGGAAGAAAACAAAAGAAATCGTATGGATGCTGAGCCTTCCTTGCTGCCGCTGCCACACTACTAAGTGTTTGGGGGGTGTCGGGGGTAAAAGCTTTTGCCCTGGCACCCCACCTCCCCTGTCATTGCCATTATCCTTGGATAAGAGTGTTTGCTCTTATCCATGGATTTTGCTATCCGCGGGAGTCCCAGAACTGATCCCCCACGAATACAGCAGTCATACTGTATATAGATTAGAGAGTTGAGCTTTACTTAGGAAAACCAAAGGGGAATTTAAATTGGGATAGAACACAGTTTACAGTAGAGGGCCTATTCCAATTTAGTGGTTACAGTGTCTGACTATAGGTAGGAAATGTGTGTGCTATGCACCCTTGAGTTGGAAGCAATTATTACCTGTGAGTACACTAACAAATAATATAGGATTCACTGCAGAAGTAGAGCGAATGAATGTGAACTTTTAAGAACTGATCATGTTATGCTAATGCAATGCGAATCAGCCCAGCCCTTTTTGCATCAGATGTAGAGAGGTTTTCCTCCCTGTTGCTGCTGGATTTTAATTTTTTTCAAGCTGGAACATTTTAAATGGTGTTTTTTTTCCCCCATGTGGTCAGTTATTTCATTCTCCAAAATGACGGAAGGTATGACCGCAGGTCCTGACAACATATTTTGTTCTTTTGGACAGCAGCAACACCCACTACCACAATATTTCTCCTTAGTTACCCCAAGGTATTTTTAGTTAAAAAAAACCTACCCAGTTTAATGCTAGATCACATCTGGGTGGACAAAAAGGAGAAAAGATACAAATTGATATGAAATAGAAAAGATGAACTGTAGCAAACTACTATGTTTCTGTGGTATGTGTGTGCACTTGTACATTATGGAGAGCTATAGAAAACTGTCCCTTTCCCCAACATTATACAACATTTTAAACAGCCCACCAATTTTACAATGAACCATAAAAGCAGAGCAGAGTATTGGCAGAGAATAGGTTCAAAAGAGCAGGGTCTATAGGCTGTGGTATGGGTCAAACTGCATCAGATGGGGGGGCTATTATGTAGTGCAAAAACGACGTTTCCTTATTCTGTTATGTAATCAAGCAGAAAGTCCCACTATGCTTAGCAAGGCAACTTTGCATTGGCCTGCAGCCACAGACATACACAAGCGATATGCTATAGTTACATTGTGACAACACTGTGTTTTAAAAAGGGATCTCTTCCATTAGTGGAAAGGTGAAAGCAGTCTTACTTCCACAGAGGGTGGTGGAGTCTCCTTCTTTGGAGGTTTTTAAGCAGAAGCTGGATGGCCATCTGTCAGGACTCGGGAGTACTGTGATGGGGGTTCCTGCATGGCAGGGGGTTAGACTGGATGGCCCTTGAGGTCTCTTCCAACTCTATGATTCTATGATACTATTTTATTTATTTGTTTGCTTGTTTGCTTGCTTGCTTGCCTCATGTACAGGCTGACTTTCTCTTAATGAGGGGACTGTCCCAATAACGCACACTTAAGGTCCCATAAGAAATCCGTATAACAAATGGCATCAAAAGAGCAGAAGCGTTCATAGCCGGATGCTGGATTACAGCCATTGTGATATATTCTTTCTGACAAGCTCTTTTTAATATTTATCAGTATGGCACTGGAGTGACCATGCCTTTTCTAAAACTTGCAAATCTTGTGACTGAGATTGGAAAAAAAAAGAGTCAAAAGCATAATGAACAGGCAGCAGTGGTGACCTTCCTGCAGCACACTCCTGCTGTCTTCTGCTTTTTTCTTTTTTTCCCTTCCTTTGGACTTCCGACAGTTGCTAGACTGTTGGGGAGGATCGGCTGTAACAGGCTGGTGTTGCTAGGACGCCTTTACCCTATGGCTGCAAATCAGGAATACTTTGTTCACAGAACAAAGGGTTTAGAATCCTGCTTTGGAAACATGTTTTTTTTTTTGTCAGTAGAAAGGGATTTCCTAAAGTACTTTAGCCTCTGATTTGGAGAGTTCCCATCTGGAGGGGAGCGTTGTTAAAGGCCCATTGGTGCCAAAGAGTGCACAGATAAGGCCTACAAAGGAGATCAATTAAACCTTCAAAAGTCAAACAATGAGCACAAAGAACATTTACAACAGAAACCATTGGATATGCTTTAATTTCAGTGGCAAAGGATTCATATATGCATCACTAACAGCAAAGCTAGGTGTTAGGTTAAGGCTTAGATTTGCTAGACTAAAGAGGTGTTCTTGAAACTTTGCATCTGCTATACAAATTCTGATTCAATATTTTGGAAGTTTCTTTATCTTTTTATATATATGAGATGCCAGCAAAGTGAAGAGGACAAATAGTTGTGCTATCATTCAGGAGATCTGGTTACAAATTAGCATTCAGCCATGGAAGCTTACAGGGGTGTGCAGCACTGATGAAACCACTCCTTAAATATTTAACATGCCTTGAAAACCATATTTGCTCTTGTGTGCTGCCTCCAGCTTATGGCATCCCTATAAGAGAGTAACCTCCAAAATATCCAGGATAGGACTTGGAAAAGTTACGGCACTACATGCCGGCAGGATGATTTTGTGAAATGTAAGATGCCCCCATGTATAAGATGCCCCCCCCGCTTTCCTACCCCAAATTACACTTTTACAACCATGTGGTTCTCTCTGTGTCTTATTTCCATGTATAAGACCGCCCTCAACAATTTATCTAACAATTTTAGATAAAGATATAGCAACCCCCTCTCTCTCACTCACCACACACTCACTCACTCACTCACTCACTCACTCACTCACACACACACACACACACACACACACACACACAAAACACAAGGGGTCATGCATGTGAGTTAAAGAAGTCTGGCCTCACATTGCTGAGCAACCTGACTCCCACCATTCTTCATGTTGTCAAGGGATGATGATAATTTTGGTCCAATATCATCTTAAGAACCAATATTTACCTAACCCAGCTCTAAAATGTGGGCTGCCTCTCAGTCTCTGAGGTGACAGGCTTAGTATACTGCTCTGAAATGAGGTGAGGCAAGTCCCAATCTGGAGTTTGCTATGTTTATGCATCTATACCACTTAAAACACAACAAGACACACCATGTTTGAGTCTTGCTTCACCATTTCATTAAATCCAAAACAGCCCTTTAAAATAGTTTAGTACAGGGTGACGACTGCCACATCCCAACTGTTTTTGCTTCTAACTTCTCCCAGCAACCATAATACTGTATAAGTCATGTGCTCATCTTCTGGGATCCTCTTACTACATAATTGTACACAAGGGAAGTTTCTGTTGGAATTTATGTGTAGTGTATGTATACTTAAATGGCCACTTTTTAAGTCGGGAAATTCAACTCTTCAAATAAATAAATAAATAAATAAATAAATAAATAAATAAATAAATAAATAAATAAAAAGTCTCTGGTTTATGAATGTGAGAAATTATGCTTTAGAATCTGATTCAAAATACCAGAAAATGGCTTGATATTGCTGCACCATATCATGCTCTCACTGCCAGCAGCAAAAAGGGCCACTTGAATGTTGACGACACAAATGGCATCTTCCAAATCTATTAAGTGACTTGCAGATGCTCGAGCCAGATTCTTACCCTGATGGGAGACTCTCTTCAGCCTTTATCCATTCCGCAATATGTATTGTTTTTGATTCCATGTCCACCCCGTCCCCACCCAGTTTCTCTACAAGTAGGGGAAATGCCTGAAGGACAGAGATCCCCCACTGTGCATTGTAGGAGAAAAGCCAGCCTATGTAGTCTTGAACAAGGTGTGTGGCCTGAAGAGCAACCCTAGAAGAAACATTTCACAGTACTTATACTGTACCTAGGAAACCCTGGCAAGGATCACTGTAAGTTGGAATCATCTTGACAACACAGAATTAATGAATTACTATGGAAGCAGCTGGAACTATTTCAAGCCCTCAGTATTCTTCGATTGCAACTGCAAATGGGTTGTAAAGGGTGCAGTGCTGCTGACCTTTCTGAAAAACCAACTCTTAGATATAATATGCTAAACAAGTCTTCTCAGAAGTCAGTTCTGTTGAAGTCAATAAGGCTTACTTCCAGGGAAGCATGTTCCAACTTTCAGCCTTCAATAAAATTGTGCCCTCTTCAGACCTCTAAATTGATAATGATTTTACTGTAGTTTTCCCCCCAGATCAATTTGTGTTTTGTTGAGTTATGCTTTACCAGAAAATAATTAAACCAATTAGAGAGAAGACATTTAATTCTTTTTTAGGAACCTCTATAATGTTTTAACTCTGGCAGCCCACAACATGTAGATAATTTAGTATGTAACAAGATGTTTGGTTTTCTGTTCCATTTTAAAATATATAATTGTGCCAAATGTTTAACTATACTTCCCTAAATAGGACTTGCTTCTTATTTAAAGGCCTCAGATTCTGTTAGAGTAATAGCATTGGTTTTGTTTCTTCTTCTGGAAAAAGATCAGTTCGCCGCCGCCACCACCTCCATTAGTTTGGTCAAAACACAATAACCACTATCATATTTTTAAAGCAAGTTGAACTTTAGTTTTGCCATTATTTACTCAACTGAATCTTTAAAAGGGGCACTTCCTGCCTTTTATAAACACTGAGAACAGGAAAGGCAACAGATTGGACTACTTGTAAAAAAAAACAACAACAACAACACACAGAGGCCTTGCTTTGCATGAATATTTTGTTACATCTCAGGGAAGCTTCAGCTGCCAACCTACAGTATACAGTCACTTACCTGAGATTAAGCCAGAGGGTGCACAGTGGGGTTTTTTAATGCATAAACACACATCAGATTACACTAGTTATTTTCTATGGATCACAAAGCTGGCCGAGAAGCAGGCCATGAAGGAAGTATTGAGGTCAGTGATTGTATTCTACAAAATATCAGAAGGACCATACTCTGTCATCTTGCCAGGCACTGAAATCTTCAGGAGAAGGCCACCCTTTTGCTGCCACCAGTGTTTGAAGCATATTTACAGGAGAAACAACCTAAGCTTTTGTCTTTCCATTGATGGGGAAGACCTGCTTATTGGCAAGGCGTTAAGACCTGAGCTTGCTTCTTGTGGAAGATGTGTTTCACATGAGTTGTGCTTTTATTTTCACTGTTTTCAAAGCCTGCTTTAAATTTCTTATCCTTTAAGAAAACTATATACGTTTGCTTCATGTTACTGAAAGCCACCTAAATTAAGTCCTGTTCATGAGAGAAAGACTATACAATTAAAATAATAATAATAATAATGAATACCTTGTAATTAGGTTTAGGAAGTCTGAAACCACTTCCTTTTTATTTTCCTACTTGCAAACTGTCACATTTGAAGATTCATGCCTGCACCCTTTGTTAGCATGTTTTTGTTATGTTGCCACGTGCTGAGAAGTTGCTTCCATTGTATGGCACCCCTATGAATTACTGACCGGAAAAGGATGCAAAATTAACAGCTCTGCTGAGGTCTTGTAAACTTCAGGCTGTTTTTAATTGAATCAATCCATATCATGTTCAGTCTTCTTTTTTCTTTTGCCTTCCACTTTTCCTTGCATTATTGTCTTTTCAGTGAGTTTTACCATCTCATAAGTCTGAAGTCTAACAGGTCGCTTTAGGTTCAGGCTTGATTTGAACTAGAACCCACATCTTAGTCTTTCTGGAAATCCACCAGAACCATAATGTGAATGAATTAGTTCCCCCCCACACCCTGACATTTTTCTTCATTGTACAACTTTCACATCAGTGGTAAGCAGAAATAGTATAGAACCAATAATCTTGACCTTGACTCCAGTGATATTTCCATACAGTTGCTGTTTTTCCATACAATTTCCATACATTTCCATACAGTTGGAGTTCCATACAGTTATAGTTTTTGATAGGACTTGGAAAAGTTACAACACTACATGCTGGCAGGATGATTTTGTGAAATGTAAGATGCCCCCATGTATAAGATAACCCCTCCCATTTCCAACCCCCAAATTACACTTTTGCAACCACCTGGTTCTCTCCTCGTCTTACTTCCATGTATAAGACCACCCTCAAGTTTTAGTCTAACAATTTTAGATAAAAATATAACCTTATACATGGAAAAATACTGTAGACCATGGAGATGTTTTCTAGCTATGTCATAGTTACCATTCTGGGTTTTAGACTTCTTCTCAATTTCTGGCTGCAATCTTCATTTACACTGATGAACAAAGGTATTTAACACTCCTTGACAATGTTGACTTCTTCACTGTCAGCATGAAAGGTACATAATTATTCTGTAGCCTTGATTTTTATATTTTTAATATTCATCTGTAATTTTAAATCTATACTTTTTTCTTTACCTTTCATCAGAATTTTTGCTAGTAATTGCCATTTTCTATGAGTAAAACTGTATTACTGTATTTGCCTACTTTAAATTATTACTGTTTCTTCTACCAGTAGCCATTCATATTTCATCTGGCTATCCGGTGGCCAACACAAATTTGCAATTTGGTCTATAGTGTCTCTTCTTTTAAAAAAAAACAGCTTGACCATTTGGCACTCCTTGCTCTATGTATGATAAAAATGATAGCTATAGAATTAATTGTATAGACTGTCTTGGAGAACATAAAACAGAATCATTTTAATTAAATTCCTGGCATATGCAATTGATTATGAGCAAGTCTATTAGTTAAGTAACTTTGTTCAGGAAGCCTAATTAACATCTTGGTGCTAATTGGAAGGGTTTTTCGAATCTGCTAAACAAAAAGGTTGAATTAAGGCAGCCTCTATATTCAAGAGTGTCAGACTGTGAAGCAGTACAGTTTACTGTGTGTGTGTTTGTGTGTCAATGTGTGTATAAAATCCATTTGACAGTGCTGTTTCTGATGTTTTAGTTCTCTTTCAAGTGTTCTTAAGCAGTTTGTTAAACAGCAGCCCATTTAAGCAATTCTGTAATCTAATAGTTACAGTTTTTATAGGACTTGGAAAAGTTACAGCACAATATGCTGGCAGGATGATTTTGTGAAATGTAAGATGCCCCCATGTATAAGACGACCCCCCCATTTCCAACTCCAAATTACAGTTTTGCAACCACGTGGTTCTCTCCTTGTCTTACTTCCATGTATAAGACTACCCTCAAATTTTAGTCTAACAATTTAAAATAAAATATAGCCTTATATATGGAAAAGTCCTGTAGATCAAAAGTTAACTTTTCCTAGTGCTGCTTATAGTCAGTTTTTATTTATAATTGGATATCAGAAGCACTTTAAATTTGTAGCTAACCAATTGTGTAATGCAAGATTTGTAGATATTTTCCAGGTCTTTTCAGAGTTGCCTTCCTCCCTTAGTTAAAGGATCTGCCAAAATTTATTCATAGTCCTGACTAGATTCATTGAATGAATGGGACCAACATTCCTGTTGATTTTCCAGGTCATGTTCATTCAGTATATCTAATCTAGATGAGCTAATAACTGGATTTAGCCCTTTGATCCAACTTTCAATTTTGTCTCAAATTTCTAAACCTTTTTTTTTTTTTTGGTGTGTCGGGGAGAAAATCTGAGAGTCAAATCACTAAGGCTGAATCAAGTGGCTTTAGGATTTTTAATCCACTGCATTCCTCAGCTCATTAACTTCAAGAGTTGAATGCCACTTTTGCTCTACAGTTAAAATAAACATAATTGATTTGCTAAGAGCCGAGCTTATGCAGTTGGACTAGGTCTCAAGAAAGCTGGTTTCAAATCCCTGCTTGGCCAGGGGAGCTCACTCGGGAGTGGCAACAGTAAACCACTTCTTGAAAAGCTCGTGTACTTTGAAAAATCTGTTAGGGTCAACATAACACAGAGGCAACCTGATAGCACATAACAGGGGGCTTGCTAACATGAAGAAAAAATAAAGGCGTGAAGCGTGAAGCCTAAGATAAAAGGTTATGTCTAGTCAAACAAGTGCTAAGTAGGTCTTTCTTGCAAATAGGCTTAAAACTCAAAATAAATGAACTTGTTTCTATGTAAATATAGGTTGTAACATAGTTATCAGTGTTATGTAAGTTACTATCATAAAGCTTCAAAGCTACCTGTTATGAATGGGAGAAATGCATACACTTTAAAGTGGTTGCTTTTATCTGAATTCATGCTAGGTCAAACATTGCTTCAGTTTACATTGTAATCAGGCCCAAAATAAGGAACTACATGGCCATAGTTTGAAGAGATATCTTTAAATATAAAAATGCCATATCTCTGTTTTAAAAACAAGAATTTGCATCTGTAAAAGATGGCTGTGAAGGGGCGATGTCAGGTGCCCACAGAAAGGGCTCCTTGTGCCACTTTTGGCACCCATGCCATAGATTCACCAACACTGATCTATAGCATATCATGAGGAAGCAGTATACTCTAACCAGAAAACAGGATAAGTGTTAGCATGGCTGGATTCAATTCCTTAGCCCTGTTTAACATTCTGGCTACCTCATTTGCACTGAAACACTCTGTACCTCACATGTATTTTATTATCACTGTTATTGCACTGTATTCTTCTGAGCATAGATTGAACTGATTAAACGAACATTTATAATTTACTGCATGAATTGCTTCTTGCTATTATACAGTTGAATTTAATTTAAAACTGTATTTACATAAGTGGTTGGCTTCCATAGTCTTGCAGGAACATGTCTCTTGGTATCGGGGAATGTGTTCAAAGCTGAATGTGCTGCTGATTTATTTATTGTGTTTCCAAAATCTCTGATCTTTTCTATATGATCGAAGAAATTTGTTTAAGTGGCAGCTATTCTGGAACTCATGAAGCTCAACTTTGGCTGCGGGCAAAGAGTGGCCCTCCAAATGTTGCTAAATCTGGAATTCCAGTGGTGCTAAAGAGAGCGTTAGAGATACCCTGGACTGCCAGAAAGACACATATAGGTCCTAGATCAAATAAAGCACAAACTATCTCTGGGGGCAAAAAATGCTGAAACTTGAGGCTGTCCTATTTGAGCACATCATGAGAAGGCAGGAGTCTATGGAAAGACAATAATGTTGGGAAAGTCTGAAGGCAACAGGCGAAGAAGAAGACAAAAAACACGATGGACTGATTCCCTGCCTAAAGGGAAGCTCAGGTGTGAGTTTGCAAGAGCTGGGAAAGGTTGTTGTGGGCAGGACATTATGGAGATTGGTCATTCATAGGGCTGCCAACAGGTTGTGTGTGTGTGACATAACAACAATGAGTAGGCCTGCTGAATCAATGGAAACTTGATCAGTCAGTTCCTCTGTAAGTTGCAGTCATTCAATGAGTGTACTATAGCTCTGACTTACTATGCCAAGTATCAAGATTTTCAGCCTTTGTGTAGTTTGTTTTTTAACAAGATGTATTTGTATAGATTGGGATATTTGCACTGTTTGTATATTACTTGCAGAATCTGTGTTATATATTATGCCTGCATGCAGGGCCGGTACTAGGTTTTTTTGCACCCTTGGCGAGGGGTGGGGGGTGGGCCGAGGGTTGGGTGGCGGGGCAGGGGTGGGGGCGGGGCGGTCGTGGCGGGCAGGTGGTGGGGTGGTGGGGGATGGCAGGGGACAGCGACGGGCATGGGGGGGTGGGCAACGATGGGTGCGGGCGGCGGCGGGCAGCGTTGGGCAGGCGGTGATGGGTGGCGGGCGGGCGGGCGGACGGCAGTGGCCAGCGGCGGGGGGGGGGCAGCAGGCTGTCCAGCGCCCTCTCTCCATTTTGGCACCCTAGGCAACTGTCTAGTTCACCTTAATGGAAGCGCCAGCCCTGCCTGCATGCATATACAGAGTGGCAGCAGCTCAGGGCCCCCATATCATATTATCCAACATATTGGGACCAGCTGACAGCTCAGAAGATGGAGAGCTGGCAAAGGGGGAGTCTAAAAATTAACCTTTGGGAGGTTTGCTGGAGGGACCTGCATGAGAAAGGGGGGGGAGGGAGTTTGTATATCTGTAAGTAGTATAAGACCACCAGCTCTGGAGTTTCCAGGAGTTTCCTTTCCAAGCACCACAGAGGCACCTTATTGAAAAGTCTGCAAACCAGATGTAGTAGTTTTCATCTTCACAGAAGCAGGTCTTTTGTAACAGCCGGTTGAAGACCACTAGGCATAGCTCACTGTTGCTCAGACTGCAACACACACTCACCCTTTTTTTTTTACTCTGAAGATTGCACTTAAGGGAACAGGAACATCTCAAGCAGTAGTTGATGATGTCTGTGTTGTTCTTGCTAATCAAAATGTCCCCATGACTTCAACTCTGCAATCTATTGCTGCACTTCACATGGGATCAAGACAAAACAACCGGGGATCTTCCTCTAAGCTCTGAGAGAAAGGGGGAAATGCTCTATATACCTTTGTCTGGTGTGATGGTTTTCAAATAAGCAGCTGTCTGGGTTTGTGTAGTGCATACTGTATAATGAAAACCAATTTTTAAAACTATTGCAATATCTTAAAAGAGGAAGTTATCTATTTCAATAGGAGTATTTATTTTGCACAGTTTGCACTTTGCACAGAATGATGAGTGTGATCAGATCAATGTGATAATGGCCTCTGGGGAAAGCCACACTGAAAAAAATCATTTTGATAATTTGCATATGGCAAATACAATTAAAGATGAAACAATTTGGCAAAGATTCTATAGCTCTTTCCTTAGGAATTAATTCCAAAGGACCATTAAACACCTGTGGTGGAAGGTTTGCATTGTAATATTTTGTTTTCATCTGTATTTGCCTGGAAAAACAGGAAATCTTCACAATAGCAAGTACACTGACAATATCAGACAATTACCACCCTGACTAACCCAATTGCTTTCTCTTCCTTTCTATGCATTTTCCATGTATTCAAGTGCAAAGTTATACAGTCACAATGACAGAATATTTGACTGAAGTTTGTCAGTTGCTAATTGTTCCTCACATTATTTATATTGAATTTATATTATATGATTGGATGAAAACCCACTGGGAGCACGAGACTGCTAAAACCATCCCCTATGTATCTCACCTACTTTTAAAAGCCTATTGTGTGCAAGTGTTATGTGCCATCCAGTTGGTATCAAGTTACTGCAACCATAACAGGGTTTTCAATGTAAGTGAGATATTTCAGGAGTGGGTTTATAAGGTCCAGTCCTTCCAGTGAGCTTCCATAGTTGAGATGGACTTTGAACCCTCTTCTCCAGAGCCCCTGTCACTCTGTCCATTACCCCACAGTAAATTCTCCAATCAAATCAGTTCTGATTTGATTGCACTTAACAACCCCTTGTGTTAAACATTCTGATCGCATACTGAGCTTAACAATAGCTCATGTTTGCTTTCTGATCACTGTGAAAGAATTCTATCACAATGGTTTTGCCTTCAGGTAATGCCTTATTAGAGTCCAGAATGTGATAAACAAGTGTTAATATTTCTTAATGCCTGTGAGTGGTTGCATAAAATAAGGGGTTGGGATTAGAAATTGGCAGTTTAAGACAAAGATGGGGTGGGCAATATTCTTCCAGAAGATGCTTTTATTGTTTCATTGTCTTGCCTTTAACATGAATTTTTAAATTGGGCATCAAGCATTATTGTAGAGATTGGAAAAGTTAACTTTGTGGGTGCTTTACCTCGCATCATGCTCTCTAGAGGGTTTTGAAATCTGCTCTAGAGATTGACTTTTCTCACTTGAGGGTCACTGCCTTCCATTTATAACCCTCTGGTGGTTTCCAGTTGCCTTTTTAAAAAGTAAGACATGCATCTATTAAAGGTGAAGGAAGGAATGACTTCCATTGCTTAATAATAGCAGGCCTGCCGAGAATATCATTAAGTGCTGGAACAAGACTAATATATGGGCCCCCTCACCTACACATGTGGACACATAATGTTATAATTTACATTTATTAATTACATTCAAACATACTGTATTTGCAAATATATTAACAAGAGGACAGGTACTTCTGTAAAAGATAATAAAAACAATAATACATGTTAGTATATAAACAATAATGAAACACACATAATAAATGAATATAATACTAGATTGATTACAAGCTCATAACAGTTATTATAGCTGAGATGTAATTGTATTTATATTCTGCTAAACAAAGTTGCTTTCCTAGCCTTTTTCCTGGCAAAATTGTGAATCACATCATCAAAATCAATTGTTTTTGCAAGATCAGACTCTTGCCAAATCTACCAGTTTCCCCCTGTGACATAGTCGATCTTAGATAATTTTTATCAGCTTTAGTTTGCTGAATGACCACTCTGCAGAGGCAACAGTGGCAGGAATTGTTACTATGGAGGCAGACACATATATTAGGAAAGAGACCTTCCAGCTTGTATCTTTTCAAGCAATTCAGTAGCTCCAATGGACTCATTTGGCCCTGTCCAAAATTTGCTTGATGAACAGATGACAAACGACTTACCTGCATCACAAGATCTTCACTGATAGATCTTGATCTGCCAGTAATTTTGATTTTTCTTTCAGTTCATTTGAGAAACTGATAGGTACTTCCAGGAAGCTAAACTTCTCGGAAATTTTCACTGCAGCATTGAAATGAACAGTCAGTCCCAATAACATTATATTATAACAATATTACATAGAAGACAGACTTTCTGAAATACTTTTCCTTAGAGGATTCATCAATTTTGCATTTTGCTTCACCCCGACTCCAAATTCCAGAGAGTTTCATCTCTATGCACAAATTAGAAGCAACATGCTTCACTTCGCTCCACATACTTTCCCAGCTGTTCCGAAGATTAGTCAGTTCAAGCTTTTTAAGTTGGACACTTTGACACCCAGTGTTGCATTTCTGGACTGAATAACCTTGTTACAGATATCAACTGGAACTGCTACTCTAGTATGTACTATACAACAGACATTATCATACAAATGAAGGATATGACATAAGACAAGCTCCATTAATCTCTGTTCTTGTTTTGGCAGTTAGGTTCAACTCCAAGAGGTTTTCTAATGCCAATTTGATGTCTGTCGGGTGGGCTGGAAAGGGCTTTATGCTTTCAACATGGTCTGACCAACGTGTGTTAGACATGTGCCAAGAGAACAGCCAATACACTTCTGCAAGATTTCCTATCACTGTGGACTAGAACTAAACAAGTTGTAAACAGTTTGTAAGTTCCAAAGTATGCTAGGCCCACCATACGCTGTGTGGGACAAGGAGGTCAGAATGCAGGGTGTGAGGGGGAGGCAGCTCGTTGCCGCACTGACGGGGTGGAGGGTGGGCAACGAGGCTTGGTGGGGGAGCAGTACAATGCTGTGCTTGGTGCGTTGGGGCCTGCAGGTGAGCTGGGGCGGGTGGATGCCTAACTTCAACCACCCGGCCTGGGGAACACACAGACTCAAAGAAAACGGAACCCCTAAAGCAGTTTGCCTATCACTGGGTTCCTGTCTCTGCCTCTCTGGCTCCCTCAGAGCAGCTCCCCCATCCAGAAGCACAGCCCACAGGCAAGAGAGAGAGAGAGAGAAGCACCACCCATCTTATTTACAGCTGGAGACTGCTAATTGGCTGGCACCCACTCCTCCTCCCCACAGGCAGGACACCTCTAACACAGGCCCTTGGAAGTAAAACAGAAAATACAAATAAAACAGTACACGAACCATAACTGTTTCATCACAATTTCCAATATTGTTTTTTTTTAAATGTGGTTTTGTATTTTTTTAAAAAATCCCCCCTTATGGCCCCCCTTTGAACTTCATGGGCCCCAGAACAATGTACTGGCTACACCCCCCTCTCCTCAGTCCTGAATACTAGGGGGTCGTCGGGCCAAAACATTCCCACTGGAAGTCTGTCAAAAAAGAGAGAAATGTTAGGGCACAAAGTCGTTTTCTGGGAAGAATACAGCTGCTACTACCTTGCAAGATTGCGTCCTTTGCCTTTGCAAATGTAGAACTTGGAAAAGTTGTATGTGGGTTTTGAAATCCAAAATCCTGAGCTTTTCCTTACTTGTGGATTTTGGATTTTGTTTTCTTTCTGTGAATAAACATGGCTACGTATGTATGTATATAAGAATGTAATTACACTTTTTAAAGACATTTGCTCCCATTACTTACTTATTGCATCTTTCTGTTGAAGGAAGATCTTCCTGGTCCAATGTTGTTATTGTGCAAACAGAGTGTGGGCTTTCTTCTGGATATTACTACCTACGCAAAAGCAATCCTTGTGCAAGTGGTGCAGTTCTGCGTGACTATATGCTGATAGGACTTTCTGCTTAGCACAAGCTGTTGTTATTACAAGCTGTACAAGGAAAGCACTGAGAGCATCGGTCCACAAAGTGACCAAGAGTCGGACACGAATGAACAGATCGACGAGACAATCTGTGTAGGACATTGGCCATGGTGTTGCTGATTTGCTGTTGTTACTTGTTCCAGTTTTTTAAAAAGGAATTCACTGTGAGTCATATTACCTTTTCATTAGTTTTTAAAACTTTGAAAAAGGTAAGAGAATGGCATTTTATTTCAGAAGCCCTTGTGAACGAGCCTCTAAAAATGTTCTTCAAAAGTGGTATTTAAACATAACTACAAGATTTTATTTTCAAATAGTAATTATATTTCACCTTGTTACTTTTGAAATGTAACTTCTTTATACCCTCAGAACTGAAAATAAGAGAGAGAGAGTACAGCTTGTTAAACTACCTTACTTTTGTCCCCATTGTTCCCCAAAAGGCACAGTGCTTATCCATAAATTAAAAGAAAATTCACAGATGGAAAATATCTTTATTAGGTAAACCATGCAGATACCAATATAGGTATTTCACTTCTCTGTAAACTCTCTAACCCTATTCAGAGCCTTGTCTGCAGAAAAGACGTTTCTGCTTGTGTATAGGCTCTTCATATGGCTTAGAAACCTGAATTTTCTAGGGTTCTGGCTTGCATGGAAAGGTTACATGTGAGCAGGAACTTTGCAAACATGCTGCTTTTCACATGGAGAAAGTGGGGATATTGAAAGAGAAGGCTAGGCATTCTTCAGCTTACAGATACAAGCAAAGAAAGTGATTATCTTTGGATTAATGAAGCCACACTTCACCTATTGAGAATGATCTTTTTATTGTAGATATTTGTGGCCTGTTACATTGTGCCAAATGCCTCCCTTCCGTACATTCCCTAGCTGATGACCATCTCTAACCTGATGAAGAGTTCCAGAGAACTCAAAAGCTTGCAGATTTGGCATATATGCCATTGATCCTAATAAAGTTACTGCTCACCTATAGATTCTAGGCTTAGTTTTTAAATTAATTGTGACTCAGTTTTCCAGATCCCAAGCCAGTGTTGCAAAGATACTTGAGGTCTCCACTTTGCTCTCATTTGAGAGAAACAACACCAAGTACAGCTGCCTGTGGAAGGTTACACCCCTTCTTAAGGAAGTCAAAGGTGTGCTAGAAGGAAGGTGTTCTTTTGCGTCAAGCAGAGAACTCATACCAGCATTCAACAGATATTGCCACATATATTCTGTTTGTAAGCTTAGGCCCTATAATTATTCCTTTGACTTTCTGTCTTAAGAAAAATAGACATTCATTTGTGTCTTTGTGCAGATATGACCTTTGTGATGCAACAAATTTGTATCAGAGAGGGTCTTTGGGGAAATGGTAATACTCGTTAACACAAATGTCACTTGACCAAGCTGTAGCCTAGGTTCAACATTTTATATGAAACTATAAATTCATGTCTCATCATAGCACCTTTGAACTTAAATGCAGCTTTTACTTTTATTTTAATCACCATATAATAGTGACAGATCCAGTCAAGAATGATGAAGATGGCAGCTCTGGCATCTTGTTTTTTCCTCTTAATTATGCTATCCATGTCACTGCTTGTTGTGCTACATCGTTAGCATTTTAATAATAACAGCCTTTGAAGCTTTGTTGTTCCAAGCAGGTTTTTGGGAAAGCCATATTTACCCATCTGGAGTTGACAAGCAAGGTAGGTTTTTAAAAAAAAGACAAAGGTGTCATTTTGGATGTGCAGACAACAATTATGGTGGTAGAAGGCAAGTCCAGTCATGTTTAATATAGTTTCAAGCTGGTTTTAGGTAGAATCCCTTTGAGATAATTGTGGTCATCTTTACATTCATAAGCATGATTCATCATGGATTTATGTTGAGGCAGTTTTGAAGGAATACCTGTTTAAGGAAAGTTTCTTTAAACTTCCTCCAGACAGCTTTCTACTCCCTCTTTCATTATGCTTTCTTGTTCATTATGCCACAAACCTGAGAGACTTTGGTCCCCCGCCCCTTTTTTATACAGAGGACACATTCAAACATCATGATAAGCCATGAGTTTTATTAAACCACTGGATGTGTCAGTTAGAGCATTCTGAGAGTTATAGTCTACAAATAACTTTCCCAAGCTTTCTTTCACTAACCATGGATTCTTGCTGAATCTTTCAATTGTGTGGTGGATACTCACATGAACAGTGGTTTTTCTTCTTCCTGTTTGAAATTAATTCTGCTTATTTTACCAACTTCTTTTTCAAGGTTGGTAATTGGGTAAAATAAGCCATGGACAAGCCATGGTTGCAGATTCAGATGCCATGACAAGCCAGATTTAAAAAGGGCAGAGATTGTAAGCCAATGAGTCTGTGATATATGAACACTGCGTCTTTCATATTCTGATTAAAACTGCCTCTGTGGGATGTGCCTCAGGGGAAGATTGCTCTAAAGAGTGCATTGTGGGTTGTTTCTCTTGATCAATGTATAGAATTATAGAATAATGAAGTGGGAAGGGGGTTATAAGGCCATTGGGTCCAAGACCCTGCTCAATGTAGTAATCCAATTTAAAAAAAAACAACCCTGACAGATGGTTGTCTAATATTCTCTTGAAGGTCTCCATGTTGGAACATCCATTGCTTCCTGAGATACTGTAACTGGTTCCATTGTCCTACTGTTCTAACAGTTAAGAAGTTTTTCCTGATATGCAGCCTAAATATGGCTTTCTGTAACTTGAGCCCATTATTATGTGTCATGCACGCTAGCATGACTGAGAGCAGTTTTTGCTCCTCCTCTGTATGACAATCTTTCAACAATAGAAAAATTCTATAATATCTACCCCTAGGCTTCTTTTCTCAAGGCCAGACAGGTCTTTCTTCATAGGGTTTGATTTCCAGTTTCCCAATCATCCTTCTTGGCCTTCTCTGAATTTGTTCCAGCTTGTTGGCAACCTTTTTAAAATGCCCAGAACTGGAGATGGTACTTAGGGTGAGCCCCAACTAGTGATGAATAGAGGGTTGCTAGTACTGTACTTCACAGTATTTGGAGACTATACTTCAGTTAATGTAGCCCAAAATATCATTTGCTTTTTTTTTTTTTTTGCAACAGCACACTCTTGGCTCACATTCAGCTTCTGATTTACAATATCTGCTGTATCTGCGGGGGATTGGTTGCGGGACCCCCATGGATACCAAAATCCACAGATCAGAGCAAACACTCTTATCTGGGTTGATGGTGGCAACAGGGGTTGTGAGGTCCTGGGTCGAAAACTTTTGCCCTGATGCCCCCCAGACACTGGGTAGTGCAGCACCGGCGGCAAGAAGGGAATAGATTTTTTTTATTTCTCTTTGTTGGTGGCGGTGGCGGCCAGCCGCCCTCCTCACCACCGCTGCCGCACACCCTCCTCACAACCACCACTGTGGAGCCCTTTTCTCTGAGTTTTTATTAATCACGAAGGGTCTGATGAACTGCATTTATTTTGTCAGGCTCTGGAGATTTGAATTCATTCAAAGTAATAAAGCATTTTTTCACTCTTTATTTCTCAATGTCAATATGCAATCATGTTCCTTCCTCTTGTACTTCACAGTTGCCTTTGTCATCTATTACTATTTTTCTATCCCCACTGAGTAGGTGATCTACTATTTCTTTTCTCTGCCTTTTGCTATGCACATACCTGAATAATACTTTTTGTTGCTTTTAGTTCCTCAGCTCTTTCTCAGCTTTTGCCCTCCCAGTGCCACCCCTGCAACTCCTTGCTTCTTGCCGGTACTTTTACTTTGTTGCCTTGTCTTCCTTCCACTTCCTATATGTGACTTTTCTTGTTTTCAGGCCTCCTCTGAGCTTTTTGTGAAGTCACATTGGTCTCTCTCTCTCTCTCTCCCTCCCCCCACTTTCCACCTTGTTTTCTTGTTGGAAATGTTTGA